>CM076687.1:74287947-74830447 GCA_038501925.1 Xenopus petersii | reverse complement strand
TCTCTGTATGTAAGAAAACAGCAAGATGAATGATTTAGTGCTGGTAATTAGCATTTTCACTGGTCAATTTGCATGCATCTGTAATTAAGTTTTTGGTCAGAGTTTTCACTGGTGAATTGGTTTCCATGTGTGACTATGTTTTTTTCAACTTCCATAAAAAAATTTGGGGTACAGTGGCAAAGCTTAATGGTTGGGTTTAGTGTTCCTTTAACAGGTATCCAGTGGCGTAACTACCGGGGGAGCAGGGGGTGCGATTGGGCCAGGGCCCGCACCCCTTCAGGGCTCACTGGCAGCTTGCACGCCACTTCTACGGAGTTCCGGCTGTGTTTTTTTTTTTTTCCAAATAATCCTTTGTTCTATTAGATTGCCTGGCCGTGTGATATTGCTAGCATACCGCTATCATTTAGCTCCGGCAGCGCTCTCCAGCCCCCACCTCCCTCTTACTTGCACGCATCCTGCTGGATGCTGCCACTGCCCTTCTTCTTAATGTGCTGTGTGACGCATGCGCTCTAGGAAGCGGCGCGTGTAGACGTCAGCGGTACACACATTGAGACTGCAGTGGGTCAGCAGCAGAGAGAGGCAGAGAGACTGGCGCGTTGGTGTGGTGCCTGGCGCGGCAAGTGGCTTGGGAACCTGGCTGGCGTGGTTTTGAAGAGAGTTGGGCCTGGGCCTTGTGCACACCGACTGAAAACCAGACGACTGCTGGGCTTAGTTTATGCATCCTACTTTACAAATTCTTTTTGAATTACATATACATGTTTCTGCATAGCCATACGCTTGTGATTATCAAAAAGATATGTAAATTAGTCATATTTTATTGCAAACTCAATAAAAAGAATTTGAAAAGAAAAAAGTTTATGCTTGCTGCTGGCACAAACAGATACAGATCATCTTGGGCAATAATCTTGCTGCTGTTGGTTTCTAGCCTGGCACACATTTAAAGGGTGAATATTTTGCTGGCTGGCACAGATATGGAGCATTATTTGGCTGCTGGCTGTCACAGGTTTTAATTTGGGAGCAATATTTGGCTGCTGGCTGGCACAGGTATTAATTTGGGGGCAATATTTGGCTATTGGCCAGCACAGGTATTTCCCAGACAATGAAAGATATTTCTCCAATAAAGGAAGCAAAAACCCCATCCCTGTTTTGCCATTTACCCATTCCATACCCTTATTTTCCTTTACATCAAAAAGGAAACTTACCTTGACATTCAAACAAAACAGCATTACACACAGGAAGGTAATCATACACTGGCGACACACTGCCATTAGAAGATTATTCTGTCTCATTATTAGAAGCCAAGAGATGGCAGCTACACATTTTAAAATAGCAATTTGCTGGTAGTATTTTATTTAAATGACTAATAAGTATTGAACACGTCACTGTTTTTCTCAGTAAATCAATTTCGAATGGGGCTACTGACACGGAGTTGACACCAGAGGGCATATTTATCAAGGGTCGAATTTCGAATTGATAAAACTTTGAAATTCCAATAGAAGTCTTTCTTTGGCCGAATAGGTCCGTTTTCGCTCAAATAGGTCCGTATTTGGTCAAATTCAAACTGTATGAATCAAAGGAATAGCGCATTCGATTGAATACGATTCCAAGTTTTCCCCCCCAAAAAATTAGATTTTTCAAAGTCCATCAATTGACTACAAATAAGTTCTAGGAGGTCCCCCACAGGCTAAAACAGCAATTCGGCAGGTTTTAGATGGCGAATGGTCGAAGTCAAATTTTTAAAGAAGACAGTACATGATACATTTCGATATTCAAATTTTTTTTTGGACTATGCCCTAGTTGAAGTACACAAAAAATAGCTCAAATTTGGATTTTTTTCATTCAAAGTCACCTCGACCTTTGATAAATCTGCCCCCAGATGTCGCTAACAACCCAAGTAATCCACAAATACAAAGAACTCAAAAGAAACAAGTCCATGAATTAAGTTTTGTGTAATAAACTGGAATGACACAAGGAACAGGTATTGGAGCACATCTAGCATTTTCTACAGAACTGGCAACCTAGAGCCTAGACCTGTAATTAATCACTTCTTAATGTCAACAATTATACCTACGTGGTTATTCGTATTACTAGAAACCCACATGACTTTCTGGTTTGAGAATATCTGGCCCCTTATAACTTACACAAAGACAAGACCCAAACTTGATAATTTCTGGTAGAATTAATAGTAAATATGGGCCGACACACCAAAATTGTACATATGTGATCATGTACCCCCCTATATATACGGCATAACAGTTCAGAATGCTCACTCCACTTATCCTAACCCTGATCTGAGAGGGGACCAGGCCCAAGATAACTTTTTTACTAAACCCTACCCCTGTTGGGGGTTTGGCCTTCTCCAACCTCAACATTTACTGTATCTTCTCGCAAATTTCACACTGGTTACATAGTCAGAGTAGTGCAATACAGATGGTGTTAGTAGGGCGTATACCCACAAGAGATAAAGTTTATCATCTGCTTAAGGAATTACAGTAACATTTTGTGATGTATTTTTCTGAAGGAAGAAATGTGGTATTAGAATTGGAAAAGACTAGAGATGAAGTGGCTTAAAGAGTGCAACTGTTCAACCAACTGTTTAAGCCTGTGTCCGTTTTCTTATTATGGACATAACAGGGAGCAGACAGTGCTTAACTAAAGAAGTGGCTAGAAATGTTGTATATTATGTTTTGGGTTTCTCCACGAGCCTAAGGCACCCAGAGCCCTTTAGCAGTGAAGATCTGTGTCTATGAATGTGCCCGGTAACTTCCAATCTTCTTTTTTGTTGATTGACTGCACATGCTCTGTACTGCTGTCACTTATTGAGCTTAGGGACCCACTCACAATATACAGTATATACAGAATAGAAATGTCATAATATATGACTGATTAGCAATTAATACAGATGATTACTACATGGCAGCACAGAAACCAGTGCAATTAGCATCAGAATTTAATAACCAGCCCTGTAGCATCAGCTTATATTACAGACAAACCTCATTTCCTGCTGACAGCTGACAGAGATGTGAGTGTCGTAGACACTTTCCAAGATGGTGACCCCCTGTGACAAGTTTGATGTCCTGGATCATTGCTGCCATTGAGAAGTTGAAATAGGATAGTACTATAAGTTCAGTATATAAAATATGGCCTTTAAAGGCACATTCATTTTTAGGGTTTAGTTCTCCTTTAATACAATAAAAAGAGTGGTGTACACCTAGGGAGAGAATTATCAATTCAAATTGATTTTTCTTGTCAAAGTTCCTTTGTATTTATCGTTTTGTCATTTTAACAGGAGATACCAAACTGAAATGGGCATAATAACATTAAATTAAAATATCTTGTTCAACTCTCCAGTTTAGAATTCCAGCACCAATCTGGTTGCTAGGGTCTACATTACCCTAGCAACCAAGCAGTGTTTTAAGTCAGTAAGTTTAAGTTTTCAAATAATATAATTTGAAAACTATAAAAAATGAAGACCAATTGAAAGGTTGCTAAGAATTGGCCATTCTATAATACAAGTTAAATTAAAGGTGCACTATTCCTTACGAGGTTGAAAGACAACAATGTAATAACACATTACAGGGAAACACTAAATAAATACAGCCAGGCAGACGGAGCAATAAATAAATAAAGCTGGAGTTCTTACTAGTTTTCTGTTTGCTGATCTGATTGGGGGGGTTGGAATTCAGAAAGAAGCCAACCAGTTTCTCTAGATAGCGCCCAGCATAGAGAAAGTCTTTCCCTTCCTCATCCACAGGACCCAGAATGCGTGGGTGGGATATTCAAATAACTAGCAGTGAGCCTGGAATTTGATGCTGCAGCTCTTTTGCAGTCTATGGAGCTGCCAGCTTGCTCTGTTGCGACGCAGCCTGGAGAGAGCTAGGTTGAATAGAAGGCAGAAGGTAAGCCATGCAATGGGATCCGTGATCTTTGGGCAGAAGCAGAGTAACAGACATGGGCAGTGGGCCCACTGCTAATCATTTACCGCCAGAGTGCTTCTGTTTAGTGGGGCCCACAGGGTTTCTTCCAGGCGCCCGGCAGGCCAGATGGACCCTGCCTCCAAGGCCACAGACATCAATGTAAGGCGCCTATTCACCAACTTATCTATACAACATGGAAACCCCTGCGAGCAGGATTGTAGTGTCTATGGACACTGCCAAAGATTTGACACCATTAAGTGGCAATATTTATGGGAAACATTGAACAACTATAGATTTGGCCCTAGATTCAAAACCTGGATAAAGTCATTTTATGCTCATCCACGGGCTAGGATCCTGGTCAATGGAAGGCTATCTGGTAGCATATATTTGGAGCGAGGTATCCGTCATCGATGTCCCCTCTCCCGATGCTTTTCACCCCTTGTCATTGAACCTGTGGCCATTTGAATCAGAGCAAGTGAAGGGATAGAGGGCTTACAAATGGGAAACCGAACAGAAAAAATAAAACTTTACACGGATAATATGCTATTGTATTTGTCAAATCCACACCAGGACTTGAAACCGGCAGATTGGCACGCACTCAACAGGACTCCAGGCAGCGGTAAAAATCACTTAAATCGTCCTAACGTGTTTCGTGTGTTAACACACGTAATCATAGGCATCAAATAACAATTACATACTCTTGAGTTAAAAAGAATTGGAACTATTCGTCATCACAGACTTACTTCCTTCTTAAGAACCATTAACTATTTCTATGTATGTTGTTGCATCTTAAATATTCGTTGTTCTTTAAAAAAGATTCATACAAATTGCTTTCTTTAAACGAAACAAACGTTTCTCAACTCTTCCAATATTGTATACAATGTTTCAATAAATACTTTTTCAATAAATTATTATACTCTATTACAATTATGTCTGACTCTGTTTCAAAATTGTAACAATATTTGGTAATTCAGAAATTTTTCCTGGAGATGAGGTGCATACTTTTGCTTTATGTTATCTTTTATCTCTACTTAAAATGATTTCTATTAAACCTTTGAATTACAGTCACATTTTTATGTATCAGTTTGTTTTTCTTATATATGCTAAATATTTTTCTATGAAACAGTTTTTTCATTATTATTATACTTATGTGTGACAAATCCACACTAGGCCCTAGAAAATCTCCTAAAGATATTTTCAGAATTCGGCCAATACTCTGGACTTAAAGGAATTGTTCAGTGTAAAAATAAAAACTGGGTAAATAGATAGGCTGTGCAATATAAAAAATGTTTCTAATATAGTTAGTTAGCCAAAAATGTAATGTATAAAGGCTGGAGTGATTTCATGTATAACAAGTCAGTCAGATCACTACTTCCTGCTTTTCAACTCTCTTTGTTTACACTGACTGGTTGCCCTGGCTACCAGGCAGTAACCAATCAGAGACTTGAGGGGGGGGCCCACATGGGTCATTTCTGTTGCTTTTGAATCTGAGCTGAATGCTGAGGAACAATTACAAACTCACTGAACAGAAATGTACCATGTGGCCCCCCTTCAAGTCGCTGACTAACTCAGAGTTATAGAGCTGAAAAGCAGGAAGTTGGATTCTGGCTGTTTTATTAGACATCTGTTCACTCCAGTCTTTATATATTACATTTTTGGCTAACTAACTATATTAGAAACATTTTTTATTTTGCACAGCCTATCTATTTACACAGTTTTTATTTTCACACTGAACTATTCCATTAAAATTAATCACTCAAAATCTACTATTTTCCCCATTACTACTTTCTTGCTGCACATTTAGTATATGCCCACTGTTAGATGTTGTCTAATGCAGGCAACCAAGCAGTGGTTTTAGAAGCTGCAGCAGTGGGCTCCTTTGAAACTCTGTCCAAACTTCCTTACTGTGGAACACAGGGGCTGAATGCAAAACCTATGATCTAATCCCGCAAGAAGTCCAAGCCTCCCTGACACGCTATTCAGGTACCTGCAGCGTCGCACTCCTTTAATATCCAATTACCTACAATGCCTATTACCCTAGCTGTTAACAGCACTTGAGACCTACGTTCATAGACAAGATCTGACAAAACCCTTGTCTTGGTTCTACGTTATACTATCTTCGGCAGGTCTCTCTCCTATGGAAAAAAACAAGATTAAATGACAGAGATATTCCCTTGCTAAATGAGATGTGGACGAACGCCCTTAAATTGGTTCCTGACATCAATCTCTATGATATATACTTATATATATATATATATATAACATTTCCTAATAAACCATATTTGACGCCCTATTGCCTGTCAAAAATGTATAATAATGTATCAGATCAATGTCTTAAATGTAGGGAAGAAATAGGCACTATGTTTCATGTCATTTGGACCTGCCCAGCAATTCAGAGATTCTGGGGTGAGGTGCTACCATTTCTGAATGAGAAGCTTGCACTTCCAAATATCCACTCTCCAGAATTGTGTTTATTAGGAGTAGGGACTGGCGAATTTGACCTGTTTCGTTTCACCAAAAACTTATATGACGCGCGTCTTTTTATTTTGACCCACTGCCATACAAGTCTATGGGCGTCATTTTTTTCGGCGAAAAAATTCGCCCATCCCTACTTAGGAGTAATAGGTGACTTACAACTCTGGTCCTACTCCAGAATATGTTACCGACAGTTGCTATATTATGCCAAAAAGGCTATCCTAATGTAAGGAAATCATTTACCAACGATTGCCAGTGCAAGTCTACCTAGTAAGAGGTTGTCCAGAGAAATTTAATAATACATAAGGTACTTGACTTGAACTGCAAAATGTCTGATTGTTTAACATCTCCTTCTTTGAATTTTCTAATTTGGTGCCTTTGCCTCACTTTCCTCTTTCCTTCCTCTCTCCTTTAGTACTATCTCAACTGTTTATATATTAAAAAAAAACATGCAAAATAAAATCATAAAAAAAACAGATATGCTTTGCAAAATGAAAAATGTTTTCAATATAGTTAATTAGCCAAAAATGTAATGTATAAATGCCGGAGTCAGTGGATGTGCAACATAATAGCCAGAACACTACTTCCTGCTTTGCAGCTCTCTTGGTTTCCACTGATTGGTTACCAGGCAGTAATCAATCAGTGACTTGAGGAGGGGCACATGGGTCACACTAGCCAGAAGTAGTGTTCTGGCTATTATGTTGGACATCCAGTCACTCCAGCCTTTATACATTTATGATGAATAGAGATTTATACAAACAAAGTAGAAAAAGGTTTGTCTGCTCCAGACTTACCCTCTGTGTGTTTAAATAAGTGCAGCTCCATTTAGATGTACCGGGTGCTCAGCCACCAGCGTTCCCACTGTCATCAGATATGCAAGAGGATGGAAAAGGTGGCACTCCAGTTAAAAGGAAGGTCGTTTATTGCAACAGGTCACAAACCAACATCACCTGACACGTTATGGAAGCAACTCCCTTAATCATAGACCTATGATTAAGGGAGTTGCTCCTGAAACGTGCCAGAGATTTATACAACCCTAAGGGCTCTTACAGACGAGCATTTGAAGCTGCGCTCCCCTTCGTTCCGGTTTTATGCGTTCAGCGGCAGTGGAGTGCAGGAGTAGACACATTCAGTTTTTTTCAATGGGGTTGTACACAGGCGCATTTAGGCACCGAACGCAGGGAAAAATGCAGCATGTTGCGTCTCAACCTGTGTTTGGCGCCTACATGAGCCTGTGTGAGTGCAGTCTACTCCTGTGCAGGAATGCAGGGGGGCGCAGCTTCAAACGCTTGTCTGTAAGAGCCCTTAAGCTGCTTGCAGAATCAAGAATGCCTTTATGGAAGCTAGGGAAAAACAAAGCAGAGCTGTGTTGTTATGGACCCCTATGTAAACACAACATACCTGACATTTACTATGCTACACATCATACCCAGATTAAACAAATGCTGGACCTACCTTCTAAGCTTGCATCTCCTGACACCTCAAATAAATGACATGTACTGAAACGATAGCAGATCATTTCCACCAAGCCTTGTAATACAGGGACTGAACCAGTACTGGGCATCAAAAGCTAACGAATATGGGAGAACCAATAGACTTTCAGGTAAAACACAATCATTTCCTAGGGAACAATGAACAAGGCTTGTATTCTTTACCATAAGTGGTCATTAGTTTTCAATAGGCAGAAGAAAATCTTGAGACAATAAATGTCAAAGAAGCCATAGTTTGATTTACTGAATATACATTTATTCAGAAAGAAAAACATATTTCCAACAAGATTAAATCATTTCAGCAACAGAATGGAAAGTGTAGCTCCCCTGACCTGTGATAACACCCAATAAATTAGAACCAGCCCTACCCCCCCGCTATGAATAATTTTCTGATCAGATGACAGACCCGCTTCTATAGAAGCTCCATCATTTTATAATACAGTATACCATTAGCCCGCAGCCAAAAACGCTGCTAGAGGTCTGGTGACAGCTCTAAGAATATACAAAATGTTACACACGTACACTATGTACAGGGAACACTTCAACAATTCAGGGGGGAGATTCAGGGACCCCGTTACCTTTCTGTGGCACAATAGAAACACCCGTTGGATCAAAAAGAGAAACAATTTTCTCCTTTCCTCCAACTGAAAGTACTAAATTATAAACGGACAGCCCGTCTTACACAAGTCTGTTGCCCCCATGCGGCAGACCATTCAAAACGGGCAAATCAAAGGAATGCAAAGGAATAGTAACACAGGCATTTGAACATCGCCAACTACTTCTGAAACCAAGTGGGTATGGGGTGTTAGAAAAAAACTGGGTTATGTGTTAGTGCATGACCCTGGATGAAGGCCAACTCTTGCGTTAAAGGAGACATAATAATTAATGCAAAATTGCTCAGAGTTCACAGAAAGTGATCTGCTTAATTATTTGTTTTGCTTTAAAGGAGAACTACAGCCTAACTAAAGAAATAGCTAGAAATGTTGCACATTATGTGTTGGGTTTCTGTATCAGCCCAAGGCAACCACAGCCCTATAGCAGTAAAGATCTGTCTCTCCCCAGTAGCTCTCCATCTTCTTTTCTGCTGATTCACTGCACATGCTCTGTGCTGCTGTCACTTAATGAGCTTAGGGACCCACTCACAATATAAAGTACACATAGAATAGAAATGTCACAATATAAGGCTGATTAGTAATTAATACATGACAGCACAGAAACCAGTGCAACTAGCATCAGAATTTAATAATCAGCCCTGTAGTATCAGATTATATTACAGACAAACCTAATTTTCTGCTTGATAATTTGTGACGACCCCTAAGCTTAGCTTCTCAACAGTTGCTCAGAGCCCACTGAGCATGTGAGTGTCACAGACACTTTCCAAGATGGTGACCCCCACCCTGTGACAAGTTTGAAGTTCTGGATCATTGCTGCTATTGAGATGCTGAAACTTTAGGCTGGTGCAATAAGTTCAGTTCATAAAATATGGCATTTTAGCCACATTCATTGTTAGGGTTTAGTTCTCCTTTAAATGTAATGATTTTAGCAGTTTTTATGCTGTTAATATCATGAACATGTAACCCTAGTGCCCAAAAGTACAGCAACAGCTTAATGTACTGAAGCAGGGAGAGGTCTCCAGGGGCTTTGCCTGCTAAGGTCTATCACTCCTGTAACATTGAAATAGAGAGAGATAAGCAGGGAAGCAGCAGTAAATTAAAGTGCATCAATTTTTTTAAAAAAAATTGTTAGTATAGAACGAAAAAAAAACGTTAAAATTAAACTTTTAAATCTCTAAGTCTTTATTAAGAAATAAATTCCGGTGATCCATCGTGCGGTGCTCGATTTCTCCTCCCTGCTTTTCCTTATAGGAGTTAGCCAAGGAGGCGAAATTGGGTGCTGCATGATGGATTGTGGCCGTGTCGCATTTTCTGAAGAGGAGCGCAATTGCAGTTTGGGCTAGGGATGCACCGAATCCAGGATTCGGTTCGGGATTCGCCATTTTCAGCAGGATTCGGATTCGGCCGAATCCTTCTGCCCGGCCGAACCGAATCCGAATTTGCATATGCAAATTAGGGGCGGGGAGGGAAATTGCGTGACTTTTTGTCACAAAACAAGGAAGTAAAAAATGTTTTCCCCTTTCAACCCCTAATTTGCATATGCAAATTAGGGTTCGGATTCGGTTCGGTATTCGGCCGAATCTTTCACGAAGGATTCGGGGGTTCGGCCGAATCCAAAATAGTGGATTCGGTGCATCCCTAGTTGGGGCAAGTTATTTCTTAATAAAGACTTCGCGATTCAGAAGTTTAATATGTCTTTGTGGTTTTTTTCATTCTATACTAACCAACTTTTTTTTTTTAAAAAAAAAAAATTGATGTTACTGATCCTTAAAGCTTTTGCAGCTTTGCATGGGCCAAACATCAGGAGGCACCAAAGGTTACACATTCAAGATATATGCATGAATTAAAAAACTGCTAACATCATGAAATCTAAAAAAGTTAAAGTGAAAAATTAACCAGGACACTCTGAGACATTGTACACAGTCATATGGTATATGGTCCTTTAAGCAGAGAGCAGGGCAAGGTGCAAATTCCTCAAATATACAATACTACTTTCAAATATAAAATAAATATGCTTCTGCTCATTTAATGCTCGTCAGTATATAATTTTTATCCACTGCTTAGGTCTATGTCTTCTGCTACTACATACTGTATTTAAAAACAACCTCCATATGCCTTGTATGAAGCCGGACTGATTGTAAAGATACCAGTTCAGGCTGCAGAGCTGCACAGTGTGTCTGACAATGTACTGGGTTCAGTCGACCGTTGATATATCAGTTTCATTCAGGAATTTCCCCTAGAAAGACTTGAGTTTGGATACAGCATCTATAACAATCTGCACTCTAACATATCTTTCATTGACCATTTTTGAGCTAAAAAATCCTTAATCCTTAACTTTTGCAGCTGTTAAAAAACAAAACAAAAAAAACTCTTCCCATGTGTATGAGATCAACGCAATGCAAGAGAAGAGATTCCTTGGGCTGCATACTTACAAGCAACGTCAATCACCTGCCTTTACCCAAAGTTCTAGAATAACACATTTTTCCTGAAGGATTACTTATTATGTGAGAATGAACAACACAGAACAATCAACACGGTCATATTATCTCTTTTGTTCTGCCTGAACAGCCTTCCCCTAACAGTCTAACCCTCCACTTCATTTCCAAACCACCATTCTTCTTGTGGTCAACATCATATCAAACAGTAGTGCTTCAGATACGTATAAATCCAGAAATAAGACTTGACTATTCAAGTGGATGGGGTTGAGCCCCCTCCCCCAAGGGTAGCAGGTGAAAATAGCAGCTTTAAACTAGAGTGTGGAAACAAATCTGCACTGAATGGTATAAACCATTGGCCTGTGCAATACAGGAGTTCCATTGGGTGGAAGAAAATACTCCACATTTCACTGACTATTCACTTTGTGACCCGAAATTCAGTACAGAAAGGCAACAGTTCTCCACATCCATCCCATTAATTGCCAATCTCCAGCACTCCCCCATCCCAAAGCAATGGTTTCTAATGTGTCCTTGGAGAAAATGAATCCCGGCACAAGCAGGCATTGGCATGGGAAAAGGAGGGATGCATCGGTCAACTCCTCCCTCAAATCACCATAATTCGGACCTCGTCATTTTCGTCAGCACGGTAGAAAAAGGGGATGCATGGATTCTGAAGCAGGGCACCGGGCCGTTCCTGGGGATTCTGTATCTCATGCAAAAGTTGCATAATTTGTTTAGTGGTTGGGTCTTCTGATCCAGGGGTTGGGTTTAGTCGTTCCTGAGGAGCTGCCAAATGAGGCAATGACTGGACTTCCTGTCTCCCATCCTCTTCTAAGCCGACTTCCTCCAGAGCTACGAGACAAAATGTGATTAGATAAATGATGTAGGAATAGGCGTTAGGATAAGTGAGATAGAAGCAATATTCCTCTACAGTACTAGAGCTCACCACTTTTAGAATCTTATCAGACAATTTGAAATAGTTTTCAACCTGTTACCCCCTGGCTAAACAGCATCCTCTGCTGCCCCCTCCGCCCCTCTGGCTAAACGGTAACTGCTGTTGCCCCTGGCTTACCTCCATTCTCTTTTGCTTCAAGTTCCATAGGGTTTTCTACTGGGAACTCTTCTGACCCTGTCTGGGGACCCTGGGTTGCTTCCATGAACCTCCTGTACCATTCATTGCGCTCAGTTACCAGCCGCATGACCAAAACTTGCAATTCCAGCAGCTTAGCCTACAAATCAGAAAGATTGCATTATTCAACTATTTGTCCTGAAGAAAACGGACTGAAGCATGTATCTTCTCAGACACTGATAGCATAACACCCACCTTCATCTCCTCTTTATCCTGAGCCAGTCGGCTAATGTACTCCTCCTTTTCCTTATGACGCTGCTTTAGTATAGCTCTCTGGTTCTGATAAAGTGCAATGTATTCACCTACAGAAGGCACGAATGTTAGTTTTAGTTGAGTCCATCAATTACTGAAGCGCTATCAGGTAGGACCTAAACATCATTACAGCCTGAGCAATATTTTTTTCTCTTGCCTAATTGGGGGACACAGGCACCGTGGGGATGAAGATCCTGCAGCTGGAGACTGGACACTAAGTAGTTGAATTTTGACTCCTCCTCCTGCTGTGGGCTTCATCCCCTGTCTCCTCCTAACCCTTCAGTTTCGTTTAGTGTCCTCAGAAGGAGACACATATCATGGTGGCTGGAGCAACTGATCAAGACTCCGTTATGATCATGCCACACTAAGGGGACATTGATTCATTCAAGAGCCTCTCCAGCTATTACCTACTATGCCCTACAGCCTTCCCGCTCTCCGGAGGTCTGCAGGCTTGCTCCTATCTCCCTGCGCTGCTTCCCGCTCTTTGGAGGCCTGCAGCAGCGCCTTACATCCACCCAGGGTGTATAGTCTGATACAAATACAGATATATGTGTTGTTGTTTTGTCATATATAGTTTTATTTGTATTTATTTATAGGGAGATCTCTTCACAGGGCAAGGATCAGCTGGCATCTTGGGTGAGTAGGTTTTTCACATTACCCCTCGACTCTTCTTAGGTTCCCACTATACTGTAGACACTTTCTATGTCTTCACTCACCCCCAAAGGCACTCCGTTTAGGACCCACTGTCTTTTTCTCTCTTTTCGCCGCATTCTCCCGCCCTTCCACTAATGGCGCACTTCCGCTTTTCCGGCACTCACGCGAGCTTCTCTCTCTCCTCTCCCGCGCCGCACACTGTAAGCTGCTCCAGCGCCGGCTCCGTGCAGGATTATTCTTGCCTGCGCACACAGCCCTGTTTCCTTCCAGCTGCGCTCCTGACCCTCTTCAAGGCGATCAATCAGGGATTGGAAAGGATCTTCCCAAGCCAAGTACCCTTCTCTGCTTCATAGCATCTTTGGCTTAGGCTTCAGGGACACTTACCCCAACTTATGCTCTATCTCCACAGGCCTCTTCGCCACGGAGATCCCTCTGCCATCCCCTCCCTACATCTCACTGGGGACCCCTGTCTCATAAAAAAAAAAAAAAAAATATTTCTGTTTCACTATTGCAAGGAGCATTATGGCAGACAAAACAGAAGAGCCCAGGACCTCCAAGTCCTCAGCTCTTACACGCTCCCATACACAGATCTCGTTTTAGGCATGCACAATGCAAGGCAAAATTTACAGCTGCTTCGGCTGACTCAGTGTGTATAGCATGCAGACCATCACAACCCTCGCCACCACCTATGGCCAGCACTTCTGATTCTGAGTTGGTTAGGGCCCTATCCCTCTCACTTGCAGGCATTCAAAATCTGTCCCGCATTCCCGAGACCCTGGACAAGGTCCTTGAGCGCCTTTCCCAACCCTCTAGGCTGGATGATCGCCCCTCTGGCACCAAAAGGCAAGCTCATTCCCCTCCTGCTTCCCCAAGGGAACAATATTCTCCCTCCGATGAGGAAGGCCAAGTCCTATCAGAGGACGATTCTGACCAGGAACACCTAGATCTAGATACTCCTAGAACACAAAAGGAGGTCAAAGGCCTCATACAAGCGGTTCTCAGTACCCTGAACCTCGAAGACTGTCACTGTGGTTGATCCAACTAAAAATTTATTCAAGAGACATATGAAGAGCTCGTACGTGTTCCCAGCATATGAACAACTTGACGAGTTAATCAAGGCCCAATGGAAACACCCTGATCACAGGGTACAGATCTTCCGAAGCTTCTCTCAGACATATCCCTTCCCTCAAGAGTGCACCTATCTCTGGGCTTCACCCCCAGCGGTTGACCCTCCAGTTTCTAGACTGTCCAGAAACACTACCATCCCAGTGGCAGATGCAGCAGCATTCAAGGCCCCTATAGACAAAAGCCTAGAAGGGTTCTGCAAGTCAGCATTTTCAGCAGCAGGCTCCGCCTTTTGACCAATCTTCGCTATTGCCTGGGTTGCAAAGGCCATGGAAGTCTGGGTGGAGCAAGTAGCACAACGTATTGGCTCCGAGGATCCCACTACAGACAACCGCCTGTCTCAAGTAGCGGATGCTACCTCATACATAGGCAACGCAGCAATTGATGCAGCAAAGATGGTGGCCCAGGCCTCAGCACAATCTGTGGCGGCTCGTCGGTTCCTGTGGCTGAAAACTTGGTCTGCCGATATAACTTCCAAACGTTCACTGGTCAGCCTTCCCTTCCAAGGCACATTGCTCTTTGGACACGAACTTGACAAAATTATCTCCCAGGCAACGGGCGGTAAAAGCACCCTACTCCCACAGACAAGAACCAAACGACCTTCTTTCAAAAGAAGACCCTTTTTTCGTCCCTTTAGGCAAGGCCAAAGGACAAAGACACAAACGGATAAGCCCAGATCTAGTTTCCGTTCACGCTATCAAAACAAACAGAGAACCAGTTGGTCGTCCAGCAAGGCCCCAACAAAACCCTCTCAGGACAAGTCCAACTCCACATGAAGGGGTGCCCACCCCCGAAGGGATTCCCCTAGGAGGCCCGAAGGCCCTAGTGGGTCCTTCGGGTGGTTTCACAAGGACTCTTGATAGACTTTACTCAAAGGCCACCCCACCGATTCTTCATTTCAAGGTTACCTCGTCAAAAAATCAACATAGACAAATTCCTCGGGGTCATCCAGAACCTTGCCCTAACAGGCACAATACAGCCAGTGCCGATACCAGACTACGGCCGAGGCTACTATTCCAACTTATTCATGGTGCCCAAAAAGGACGGATCTCTGAGACCAGTCCTAGACCTCAAAGACCTCAATCCCTTCGTCAAAAAATGCCATTTCAAGATGGAATCAATTCAGTCCGTTTTGGCAGCCATGGAAGAAGGCGAATTCATGTCAGTCATCGACATCAAGGACGCTTACCTCCACATACCCATTCACCCAGCTCACCACCAGTTCCTCAGATTCTTCGTCAACGGAAGACACTGGCAGTTTGTAGCACTTCCATTCGGACTGTCATCAGCCCCTCGAACCTTCACCAAGGTGATGGCGGCAGCACTGGAGGAGCTGAGACTAAAGGGAATACCTGTCATCCCATATTTGGACGATCTTCTCGTAAAGGGCCCATCCGCAAACATTGCACATCGCCATACAGCCCAGGTCCTACAGTCCCTGACAGCCCTAGGCTGGCTGATCAACTTCAACAAGTCCTCTCTAGTCCCTACTCAGACGATAGAATACCTAGGCCTAATATTAGACTCCAGGAACGGGAGAGTCTTTCTCCCATGAAACAAGGCCAACACCTTACAAGACAGGGTACAGAACCTCATGAGGACCCCGTGTGTCTCTCCGGATAGCCATGCAAACCCTTGGGACGTTGGTAGCGTCGTTCCCGGCTATCCCCTATGCTCAATTCCACACCAGACCACTTCAACATGCCATTCTGCTGCAACAACGCAAGGATCGGAAGAATCTCGACCGACAAATTCTCCTCCCACACTGAGTAAGACTCTCGCTCGACTGGTGGCTCCAGCCCCATCGCACTGCAGGAGGAAGACCCTTTCCACCCCACCACTGGATAATTTTCACAACGGATGCCAGTTTACGGGGGTGGGGAGGTGTTCTCGAACGAGCGACGGTCCAAGGCCTTTGGGATCAGGAGGAGAGACTGCTTTCTATCAACCTCCTAGAACTGAGGGCGATTCATTATTCTCTAGAACACCTGACTCCCTTACTCCGGGGTCAAGCGGTGCGGATACAGTCAGACAATGTAACAGCAGTTGCATATATAAACCATCAAGGCGGCACCAGAAGCCAGGCAGCCCTTCGGGAAGCAAACCATATCCTAGCATGGGCAGAAAACCACGTTCCCGCGATATCGGTGGTCCACATACCAGGAATCGACAACTGGATAGCGGACTACCTGAGCCGAGAAACGGTAGATCAAGGAGAGTGGAGTCTCCATCCGGACGTCTTCCAACTTATCGTGGACAGATGGGGACTACCAGACATCAATCTGATGGCGTCCCGAAACAACCGGAAGGTTCCAAGGTTTGTGGCAAGAAGCTCAGATCCACTAGCTCACGCGGTGGACACCCTGGTAATTCCTTGGCGGTTCACCATGGCATACATATTTCCACCCCTGGCCCTCCTACCAAAAATCATCAAGAAGATAAAACAAGAAGGCTCCCAGACAATTCTGGTAGCACCGTTCTGGCCCAGGAGGGCGTGGTTTGCAGACTTAGTGCGGTTAGCGAAGGACGAACCATTCCATCTTCCTCTGCGAGAAGACCTACTAACGCAGGACCCCCTTGTTCACCCGAATTCTCATCAGTGGGCTTTAATGGCATGGCTATTGAAGCCCTAGTTCTCAGGAAAGCGGGAGCTCCAGCAGACGCACTCCCTACCATGCTAAGGGCGCGCAAACCTGTTTCAGCCAAAGCTTATCACAGGGTATGGAAGACATTTTTCACTTGGTGCGAACACAGAGGTATGGACCCTCAGAAAGCGAAAGAACTGAATGTTCTCTCCTTCCTGCAAGACGGATTGACGAAGGGCCTGGCTGTCAGTTCCCTGAAAGTCCAAGTTTCTGCATTGTCCATTCTTCTCCAAGACAGGTTGGCTCTCCGGAGTAATATTAGAACTTTTCTTCAAGGTGCAATTCGGATGGCACCTCCTTATCGTTATCTTGTACCACCTTGGGATCTTAACCTGGTGCTCTCTGTTCTTCAGGAGGACCCATACGAACCTATTGACTCGTTACCTCTGGCCACACTGACTGAAAAGGTGGTGTTTCTTTTGGCCATCACATCAGCGAGGAGAGTTTCTGAATTGGCGGCTCTTTCGTGCAAATCACCATCATACACAAAGACAAAGTAGTACTCCGCCCTACTCCTGATTTTCTACCCAAAGTGGTCTCGGAATTCCACTTAAACCAGGATTTGCTCGTGCCTTCCTTATGCCCGGATCCCGCAAATCCTATTGAATGTAAACTACATACCTTGGACGTTGTTCGTGCAATATCTTCGTAGTTGCTCGCTACTACAGCTGTTAGGAAGACAGATGCGCTTTTTATTGTTCCTACTGGGCCGAAGTGCGGCCTTAAAGCAGCCTACGATTGCTAAGTGGATTCGTTCTACGATCATTAGAGCTTATGCAGTGAAGGGGAAACCACCACCACCACCACCACTCAAGGTGAGAGCTCACTCCGCACGCTCCCTCAGCACATCCTGGGCGGTCCGACACCAAGCATCAGCAGAACAGGTCTGCAGAGCGGCCACCTGGGCGTCCCTTCACACTTTCACGTGATTCTACAGGCTACACACGCAAGCCTCAGCCGAAGCCAGCCTTGGGAGGAAGGTGTTGCAGGCTGTAATCAGTTGAACACCTTGGGGTTCTCAGTGTCCCGCCCTCTTGGGTTGCTTTGGGACATCCCCACGGTGCCTGTGTCCCCCAATTAGGCAAGAGAAAGAGAGATTTTTGTACTTACCGTTACATCTTTTTCTCTTGTCCTATATTGGGGGACACAGGCCTTCCCTCCCTGTTTGACACCGATATATTGTATGAGTTATTTTTGTGGTTGGCAAACTGTTCCGGTTTTACAAACTTTTATATATATATATATATATATATATATACATATATATATATATACATACATATATATATATATACATATACATATACATACATATATATATATATACATATACATATACATATATATATATATATATATATATATATATATATATATATATATATATATATATATATATATATATATATATATATATATATATATATAGTTTTCCTAGGGTTTTTTTCGATTCCTCTTCTGTTTTGGGTCATTATGCTCCTTCTTTGGTCGAAACTGAAAGGTTAGGAGGAGACAGGGGATGAAGCCCACAGCAGGAGGAGGAGTCAAAATTTAACTACTTAGTGTCCAGTCTCCAGCTGCAGGATCTTCATCCCCACGGTGCCTGTGTCCCCCCAATATAGGACAAGAGAAAAAGATTTAACGGTAAGTACAAAAATCTCTCTATTTCTATACAACCATCAATTAGCGCTAGAATTTACCAATAGTGTCTGTTTCTCCTGACAGCTGAATACATCGATGCTCCAGCTCTTCTACACGCTCCTTCAGCTCCACTCTCTCTTGCATCAAGTCTGTAAATCGAAGCTGAAAGAAGAATATGGTCAGCAAGTAGATTATAACAAATGCTACAAAGAAACACCAAAAGCCAACTAGTGCACAGGGTGTCTGATGACCTGAAGTTCCCACACAATAAAGCAAACTAATTAGCTGCATAGGTAACACAACACATACAAGCGTAATGTACACATGACAATATATGTTCAACTGGCTCTGCAATGAATATTGTTATGTAACAGAATATTATGTATATCAAGAGCACATGGTCATTTGTACATATTCACCTCTTGGATAAAGAAAATCTTACTGCACCATACCCAGAAAGATACAGTGCCAAATATATTCAGGTGTTACATACTCAAGGAACTGGAACAAGTACATGCAATGAATATTTGTGCCGGTCCAGAATGTAGGCTGGGATTACTCACCTGCAGTTTCTCCATGGCACTCTGTAATGCATCATACACCTCTCTGGGAATGCTATCCATACTGAGATCTATGGATTAAAAAAAAAACCAAAACAAAACATGGGGAGTTGCATAATAGTTCCAGTTTAATAGAAACCAATGCTACTTAAATCCTGAAGGTTCGTAATTAGTAATGGTCCAAACTTATTATACAGCTTCCTACAAACTCCCTGGCAGAACCCTTTGCAGGCTTCACTATGGATACTGCCAGGCAGTAGGTAGCTAAATGTGAGTGAACATTGCAGTTCAAGACTGGTAGGCAAAAAAAATAATTCTCTCCTTCTGTCTGCTCACTTCCATGTTTTAGGCCTGGGTGAGGCTGTAGGTCAAGCTGGGGTGGATAAGGATGAGTAGCCGATATAAATAGGTGGATATAAATAATTGTTGGCAATATTGATGCCTTATAGGTATCCTTTGCAGTTACACGGTTAAAAAGTTATATTTTGCCATTACTGAGTTAGGGATAAATAATTGAAATCAACTATTACAAGTTGCAAGTATAAGTAAGTATTACCTGCTGCATGATGCATGGCTCCAGATGATTGCTGCCGCCTTATTTCCGATATCTGATGCAACAGATCTTGACAGTACCTCTTTTGCTCCATAAGTTGTCTTTCCACTTCTTCCCGCTGTCCTTGCACCTTTGTTATGGAAGTGGCTATAAATGCCACCTGCAGGCAAATATCAGGTTGGTAAAAGGGAATCATTGACAGGGAGACTGCATTATGGTAACAAAATGAGAGAGAAAAAATGCAGTAACAGAAAAAATGGAGGATGGATCAGTACCAGAGACACTCACCATCTCTTCTCTGTTTTCAAAATCCTCAGGGATGTCCAGTGAAGTCTTTGGAATCTCATCTTCATACACTTCACTCTCTACTCCATCTCCTGACAGATAAATATATAGGAGTGAGACTTGCTTAAAGGAAAACTATACCCCCAAAATGAATACTTAAGCAACAGATAGTTTATATCAAATTGAATGACATATTAAAGAATCTTACCAAACTAGAATATATATTTACATAAATATTGCCCTTTTACATCTCTTGCCTTGAACCACCATTTCGTGACTCTATCTGTGCTGCCTCAGAGATCACCTGACCAGAAATACTACAACACTAACCGTAACAGGAAGAAGTGAGGAAGCAAAAGGCAGAGCTCTGTCTGTTAATTGGCTCATGTGACCTTACATGTGGTTTGTATGTGTACACAGTGAATCTTACGATCTCAGGGGGCGGCCCTTATTTTTTAAAATGGCAATTCTCTATTTATGATTACCCAATGGCACATACTACTAAAAAAGTATATTATTATGATAATGGTTCATTTACACGAAGCAGGGTTTTACACATGAGCTGTTTTACTCTGTATCTTTTAATAGAGACCTACATTGTTTGGGGGGGGTATAGTTTTCCTTTAAATGTTCAAGAGAACCAATATTGTTGCTAAAACAAAGCAGCTCATGCATCACCTTCCATCCTATTGAGCACTCGGCTATCTGGCTCACTACGAATCTGTAGAACTTGCACTCTCAGCTCTTGGTTTTCTTTGGCGAGAAGCTCCAGATTCTCCTGAAAGAGAAAGCAATCATATTATACTATACTATGATAATCATATAATCATAGTATTGTACTAATGTGCGCATAATGACCCTCTTACTGACATCTTATTAAGCAGTGTTTAGGAATGGGAAAACTACTTGCTGGGGAACATGTAATGTACATAACACAGAAAGACCACTCACAAATAAAGGGTGGGAAATCCTCCTTTGGTTTCATAAACACCTGTGTATTTAGTACATATGATATGCCTATCATAAGATTAAAGAAGTACATTCCTGTTGCTAACCACTGTCCTTATCAGAAAAATGTAAGATAGTAATAAGGGAAAATCGTTTAGGAAAGAAATGCTTTTCTGCCTAAAAATGCAACATGTGCTGTAAGTTGACACATACTCTGCTCTGTTGCAATTCCTTCAGGTGCATCTCTGCGCTGACCTTCCCCTGCACCTCCTCATGCTGCAATCTGTCCATGAGCTGAGCCTGCAGGAGATACTGCCTCTGGATCTCTTCTTTCTCAATGGAAACCTGCTGATATGCTACACTGTACTGCTGGAGGTGAGCAGAGAGCTCATCTCGCTGACTCTGCAGAAGCTGTATGTCCTGCTCCTTTGCAGCCAGCTAGTCAAGAAAGGACACAGGAAGACCAAATTAATATCACTATACACCCCACTATGAAACAGCATTTATAGACACATGGCGCCCATTGCTGACCTGCTCTTTAAAATCGCCCAAGGTCTCCTGTAACTGCCCCAACTTCTTGGCCAGCTCCTTTTTCACATGCTGCTCACTCTGCAATGCATTGGTGAGCTCCATGTTTTCATTTGTCTGGAAAGTTTACAGAACAGTTAGTGGATCAGTTAGTCAATGCGTTGACATATATGACCAAATAAAATACTTTGAGAAAGAAAAAAGGATAAAATGACCAAAAGGACAAAGAAACTGAAAACAGTATGGGAAGATATCAGAATATCAACATATTTTTACATCAAGCTCTATTGGTACATGGAGAGCTAGGGTTATCAGAGGAATCTGATTTTTCCTGGTTCTAAGTGATTTCAGTTTTGTTCTCTTTCCTACTGGGATTGATATCAATGACTCTATAAACTAAGGTCACTGTATTTCCCATACCCAAGCACATTAAAGGAGAAGGAAAGCCCCAGGGCGCAAAACCCCTCCCCCCCCCCTCCTCCCCCCTGGCCTACCCCTCCCCCTGGGCAAATGCCCCTAACTTGTTACTCACCCCTCTGCGCAGGTCCTGTCCATGGAGTTCGCAGTCACCATCTTCTTCCACGCGCGTCTTCTTCCTGCTCTGACCGGCGTCTTCTGGCGCATGCGCAGTAGGAACAGGTACCGGTACAGCTCTACTGCGCATGCGCCGAATATCACGAAATCGGAAAACTTCGTGACATTCGGCGCATGCGCAGTAGAGCTGTACCGGTACCTGTTCCTACTGCGCATGCGCCAGAAGACGCCGGTCAGAGCAGGAAGAAGACGCGCGTGGAAGAAGATGGTGACTGCGAACTCCATGGACAGGACCTGCGCAGAGGGGTGAGTAACAAGTTAGGGGCATTTGCCCAGGGGGAGGGGTAGGCCAGGGGGGAGGGGTTTTGCGCCCTGGGGCTTTCCTTCTCCTTTAAGGAGTGCGTTGAGAGAGATGCAAGATAAATTATTTAAAGCAGAGGAGCTCTGGTGCTTAACTATGCATCAGTGTGTGTGCCAAATTACATTCATTTGCTCCATTTCACTGGTTTTCAAATGCTGGACCTGCCCCAACTATAGACAAATAAGGCTGGTCTGGCTGCTCTGTCTGGAAAGGTAAATTGACAAGAATGAGAATAATCTGCTCTCTGGCATTAGCTCTTCTAAAGCATATAGATTCCTTATGAGTGCAGTTTAAACCAGAGGGTAGAAAAGAGCTCATAAATGAAGACATCCCTACCAGTTTGACAAATCCATTCTGAAGCTCAGCTAAATGTTCCTTTAGCTGCCTGTTCTGGGTCAGTGCCCTGCTGATGGTGGCTTTATCGCTTTGCATGTTTTCCAGGATCTGCTGCTTGTCTACATTTTCCTCACTCTGGCGTTGTAATGTCTTCTCCAGTTCCAGTAGCCGCTCTTCCTGTTCCTGGTTTAGCCGGCTTAGTTGACTGTTGTTATGCACCTGAGCCTGATACCTCTCCTGCAGATCACTTAAATTCTGCTGTAGCTGCTCCACCTCTCTGTGCAGGGCCAGCTCAGTTTCAGAGGGTCCTGCAGGTTGTGTGGGCTCAGTGTCTGTTGACTCAGCTGCTGAAATAGCAAAGCAATGGGATTAAAATGTTGAGTGGAGCACCACAGAGCTGGTCTGAGAAAATACTCTAAGTACATAAATATTTGGTTTCTTTGATGCACATACCGGATGCCAGCAAGAGCTCTGTAACCCTTGTCTCCAACTGTTCCACCTGTACCTGGGCAGCCTGTTTCTCCTGGCCCAAGGTCTGGATCTATGAAGGAGAGAACATAATTATAGCTGCAACTATAGGCATCATAAATATTAAAATTTTTAAATAGAGGATTTTAGCATAACACTTTTTTTGTGGTTGTTCCTCCATAAAAAGTAGTTATGGTGGAAATCTGGAAAGAAGTACAATGTTGATTTGGATACCCAGGATACTATACGACTACAGCAAGATGACATTCGTATCAATGTATTTATATACTAAATAAATGGTTGTTACATTTTAAAGCATCTAGTGTTGCAGTTTCATCCCTTTTTTACACACAAGCCAAAAAAAAAAAAAACATTTTCTTTCAACTTCAAAGAAAAATTTCAGGGAACATGATGCAAGAAACAACGTAAAAAACAGATTTCAGAGTATGTAGGAGCATATGCTTCAAAAACATATTACAGGGCTGCTTTTGCTTGGCCCTAATGTGGCATACTTTTGAAGGCCCATATTTCAGTAGCCTAGGCACTGAAGCGATACATTTTTTTGTTAACCGGGACTTGACACAAATTTACTACATAGTTTTGACTGTTTAACAATCCCATTCTAGGGTCTCACCTGTTCAGAAAGAAGCCGGACTCTTTCCTGCCAGACAGCCCCCTCTTCCTTTAATTTCTCCAAGTACTGGTCACGTTCAGCTGTTAGATGTTGGATAGTCTCTGACATCTATAACCAAAGGAAGAACAAGTGTTATTTCTGAAAAACCTTTTCTACCGATTCCCTTGCTGCAGCAGAGTTTCACACGGCTCATGCACTACCTGCGTTAACTGCGCTCCAAGCTGGTCTCGCTCTTCCAAAACCATCCGAAGCTGCTGATTTGTGTCTGGTGCTCCTGTGTGATTGGAGAACTTCACATACAACACAAAGAACAATATAAGAGTCAAGTATAAGGGACAAGATTGATGGTGTTTTGCAAGATTACTAAGAAATAAAACACATTCCCAGCTAATGATCAAGGGAATATATAAATATATAATTTTGTTCTACTCATTTGTCTTGCTGAGAATACAGCAGGCACAGCATTTTTTTATAGCATTTGTGTGCTTTTTGCCTTATATATACAGCTCTATATCATCAAGATCCAATCCTGATCACATTAATCAATCATACCAGAAGCCATTTTCCTGCCTAATAAAAATTGGTGCAGGTGCACTTTAAGGAGATCTGGATATACAGTATCTCTACTCTAGATATCTCTTGCGTTTTAAACCTTCAAACTTGTACCTGTTGAATCATGAGCTCAGCCATCTCCAGCTTCTTCATAAGGTCTCCTGCCTCCAACCTCATGGATGCGTTCTCAGAAATAAGTGTGTTAAGTTTCTCAGAGAGCTCAGAATTTTGCTGCTTCAGCTCCTCATTGCTTTTACTAAACAATGGAAATGCAAAGTCAACCATCTGTGCTGGTTTGGTAACCAACCCCGAGTCCCTCAAGCAGGGTATACCCACCTATTCTTTAAGGACTCAAGTCGAAGGCTATCACGTTCCTTCTCCAGTTCCTTGTTCAGCTTAAAAATGAAAATGAAAAAGATTTAAAGACCCGAAGCAAAAAATGATTCCATAACTGGACAAGTAACATTTTCAATGAAAGATTGTTGTTTCAGTATTGTGGTAGGCGTAGGTGGAGTTGTTTAAAGCAAGATGAGAAGAAGACACAATGGTGGCCCCATGACAGGGAGTGTGACTGCAATATCTTAGATATGGGTATATATGTATTCATAAAAACATGACAGTCAAAAATGTGGCGTGATACGGTCAGGGACATGAGGGAAAACTTGTGTAAGGTTTGTCAATGCTAGTCAGAGTGAGAGAGAGATTATCCTGGGTACTGCAGATGTGTCCGGTCCATTTTGTATTTGGTCCATTAACATTATAGTTATCTAATATAAGGCTTGTTTCAACACCAATAAGTCGTACACAAAAATAGTCTTATTCTCAGTGAGAACTGAATAAGGCAAAAGAAAATGTACCTTTTCTGCCTGCTTCTGCTGTGCTGAGATGGAAGAGAGAGTCCGTTCCAGCTCTGTCACTCTCTGTCTGGTGGATTGCAATCGCATGGCAAGGTCCTCAGACTCCGCTGTAGAAAAATCACAGTTACCATTGCTGCTATAACATTATCTCCACATTTATACAATTAAATCGTTTTTTTCTCTCCAATTGTTTAGTCTGTTATATTATAATTAGCAATGTCAGAGATTCACATTAACGGATGTATCTATATGAAGAGAGCTTTTCCTTCTCTTTGACAGCAGTTGGGGAGTAACCTGCATTTTTTCAGAGTTTCCATCTGCAATTTATTTATTTTTACCCAGATGATGTGCTGCCACTCATAAATTTCCAGCTGTGATTCCTGCCTTCTGTTTTGTCTGACCACTGGGCTTCTGTAACCCCTATTCCCTGGGCTGAAACTGAATACCGTGTGAGCTGCCTTACATACACCCACACACACGTACCTCCCTTTTGCCGTGCAGCCTGCTGTGTGTGAGATAGGGCTGTTTGCAGCTCTGATTTTTCTGAGACCAGGATGCCAATAGTCTGGATGTGAACCTGGAAGTAAAAAAAGGTATTGTAGGTCTTCACCTAGAGGAACAACTAAAGCAGTAACACCAAAATATTATGGGCATTACCAATGCCATATTATACAGCAAACCAACTCAGCCTTTCCACCCGACTTCCACACTACCACTCTGGCTTCTCGCCTGCTTTCCACACTTCCAGTCCACCTTCTTACCTGCATTCCACATCATTCTATCCCTAACCTTCCACATTGTAGCTCCATCTTTTGAAACCTCATGTGATCCGTTTCACCCCCCCCAGCCTTTTTAATCTATATGCAATTTATCCTTTAGCTTTTCATATTCTTAACACACAATCTCACTAGTGATACACCAACCCATTCCACCTTATTAGCACCCCAAGATCGAATTCTCTTTTGCCATCATTTACACACTCCTGTCTTCAACATTTAAATTGCACTCCTGCACCACCTTTTCATCCAGCACTCCCAGTCTCAGGTTCCACCTTCAGCCCAAACTAGCTATAAGGTCTCTCACCTGCAGTTGTTCCCTCAGTGCACCTTGCTCCTTCACATACTTTTGTTCAAACTGCTTTTTCTCCTGTAAAAATATATTTTTTTTAACTGCCTAAAATTAATGTACAAAAAATAGATTTTTGTACTTACCGTTAAATCCTTTTCTCTTGTCCTACATTGGGGGACACAGGCACCATGGGGATGAAGATCCTGTTGCTTGGAGAAAGGACACTAAAAGGTTAAAGTGGCTTCTCCTCCTCCTCCTGCTCTGGGCTTCATCCCCGCCTACCTCCTCAATCCTCAGTTTTCTGACCGAAGAAGAGATGACGAGCCCTACCAATTGCCCATGTGAAGAGAAGGAGCACCTCCCCAATGCAAGCTAAGCACGGTATGAACCACCTGCTGTTTGAACTTGTTGGTATTTGAACAATAAAAATGATATAAGATATTACCTGATCAACATTAACTTGAACTAATACAGGGAGGGAAGGCCTGTGTCCCCCAATGTAGGACAAGAGAAAAGGATTTAACGGTAAGTACAAAAATCTATTTTTCTCTTGCCTAGATTGGGGGACACAGGCACCATGGGGACGTCCCAAAGCTACCCATGAGGGCGGGACTTTTTACCCCTAGTATTCAGGGAATAACCACCTGCAACAATTTCCTGCCGAAGCTCGCTTCGGCTGAGGCGAATGTATGCACCTTGTAGAATTTGGAAAAGGTGTGTGTGGATGACCACACTGCAGCCCTACAGACCTGTTCTGCTGAAGCCTGGAGGCGAACCACCCAAGAAGTGCTGAGTGAAGAAGTAGGATGAGCTGAACCCGGAAGGGTGTGGCCTTACCTCGTACCTCATAGGCCTTCAAGATTGTTGACCTAATCCATCTTGCATTGGTGGCCTTAGATGCCTTAAGGCTTTTCCGTGGTCCTTCTGGTAAGACAAAGAGGTTGTCTAGCTTCCTTCTACTCTTGGTAGCCCTGGTGTATGTTCTGAGAGAACGAACCACATCTACGTAAGTAACTGTTCCATATTTGTCTTTTGTTCGGGACAAAATGAAGGAACCACCAGGTCCTGGTTAAGATGGAACGCCTTAGGAAGAAATCCAGGGTAGGTCTCAACACCGCCTTGTGGACGACAGGATAGAGTTGCTAGTTCTGAAACTAGTCTAGCCAAAGTGATGGCTAATAGAAAACTACCTTAAGAGTCAGCGGAGGTAATGGAATTTATCCAATGGCTCGAACGGTTGCTCCTGCAATACAGAAGGTACCATAGTGAGATCCCCGGGAGGGATTGTATGACGGTATGGAGGTATCATCCTCAATGCTCCCTGTAGGAAGGTCTTGATGTTGGGCAGCATTGCAAGCTGCTACTGAAAAAGGATAGATAAGGCTGATACATGAACATTCAGAGAGCTGAGTGCCAGCCCTTATTTCTAAACCCTCCTGAAGGAATAACAATAGGCTACGTTCGTCCTAGGACTGTGGGTCTTTGGCTTTAGATTTAAACCAGGATATGAATGTCCTCCATACCCTGTGGTAGATGCGTGCGGAGACGGGCTTTCTGGCCCTTAGTAAGGTCGGTATGGCCTTTTTTGGAACTCCTGGCTAGGATTATGGCTTCAAGTGTCATGCCGTTAAAGCCAATCATGGTGAACTCGGGTGGAGGATCAGTCCTTGAGATAACAGATCCATTCTGTCTGGAAGGTGGAAAGGTGTGTCCACTGATGAACTTATGAGCGCTTCGAACCGAGTGTGGTGCGGCCAGTAGGGTGCCACTAGAACTGTTTCTACCCTTCTTGATTACCTTTGGCAGAAGTGCCAGTGGTGGGAAGACGTATGCTAGGTGAAACTGCCACGGAACCACCAGTGTTTCCAATGCTATGGCCAGAGGGTCATTGCTTCTTGTGAAGAACCTCGTAAGCTTGTTGTTGTACCTGGATGCCATTAAGTCTACTTCCAGAGTGCCCCACCTTGCCAGAATCAGTTGAAAAAAACCTCTAGGCTCCACTCTAGGCTCTGTAGGCTCCACTCTCCCTGATGTAAGGTCTCTCGGCTGAGAAAATCTGCTATCCAGTTGTCCACTCCAGGGATATGAACTGCGGAGATAGCTGGTACCGTGTTTTACACCCACAGAAGAATTTGCTGTGCCTCTGCGAGGGCAGCTTGACTCCTTGTGCCTCCTTGGTGGTTGATGTAAGCCAACGCTGTCACATTGCCTGACTGTATTCTTACAGGTAGATCTTGAAATCTGCCTGACCATTGGAGCAATGACAGGTAGATTGCTCTTAATTCCAGGATGTTGATGGGGAGTAGTTCCTTCTGTGACCAACGTCCCTGTACGGTTAGGTCTCCCAATACTTCTCCCCAACCTTGTAGACTGGCATCTGTTGCGATGACTGTCCACTGGTGATTGGGGAAGGGTTTTCCTGACGGAAGTGTTGTTGGTCAAAGCCACCAAGTGATAGAGGTTCAAACTAGTTCTGATAGGGGAATCCTGCAGTTTAGGTTCGCTCAGTTCCTCTTCTGGTGTTGGAGTAAGGCTCTGTAAGGCTCTGGTGTGGAGCTGCTCATATGGAATCGGAGGATGACACTATAGTCCCTAGCACTCTCATGGCAACCTTAAGGGTACCTGATCCGTTTTCTGCAGAGCTGACAGGAGCCCCCGCATTGAGGTGGTCTTGGATTGGGGAAGGAAGGCTCTTCCCAATGAAGAATTTAGATCAAGCCATAAATATTCTGTACTCTGAGAAGGTATGAATCGAGATTTTTGGAAGTTTATCTGCCAGCCTAACAGCATTAGTGTCTGGAGATGAGTTGTGGCCAGTGCCATGGAACGGGCCTTAACCAGTTGGTCGTCCAGGTATGGTATGACACTCACTCCCTGCAGTCGCAGGTCCTCTAGAGCCGCAGCCATGACCTTTGTGAATAGCCTTTGCGCGGAGGATAGTCTGAAGGGGAGTGCCAGGGATTGCCAATGATCTCCTGCCACTGAAAAGTGAAGGAACCAGTGGTGGTTGGGATGTATGGGGACATGCAGGTATGCATCTTTGATGTTGATCACCACCCTGAAATCCTCTATGTCCAGGGACATTAGGACTGACTGGATGGATTCCATCTTGAAGTGGTGCTTCTTTACATGGTCGTTTAGTGCCTTTAGGTCTAGCACCAGGTGAAAAGATCCATCCTTTTTGGGTACTATAAACAGGTTTAAGTAGAAACCGAAGCCCTTTTTACCTTTGAGGGACCGCCATTACTACCGCGGAGGCAGTCAGGGCGTGTGGAACCCCTTGGCCCGCTGAGTGCCTGGGTTCTGTGGTAGGGAGCCTTGAGATGGAAAATCCCCTCGGAGGTAGCCGAGCAAATTCTATGAGATAGAAATGATCTGTAGGACCCAGGGGTCCAGTACTCTATGCTGTCACACCTCCTGAAAGTGACTTAAGCGTCCGCCAAAGGGTTTAGCTTTCAGGGGTGGGCACCTCCTCATGCGGAGGCTGTTTTGTCCTGTGCGGGCTTAGGTGCTGCTCTGCTTCCTGACCAAGAAGTGCTCTGCCTTAACTGGAATCTGGGGCGGGTCGGAGCTTGTTGCTTTTCATGTTGGGACCTCTGGCTCTGATTTTGGCGAAAGGGACGGAAAAAATAAACAAATAAATAAATCGTTGCCTTTTGAAGGTAGGCCTCTTGGGTCTATTTTGCAGAAGTAAAGTGCTCTTGCCTCCTGTAGCTTGAGAATTTACCTTCTCTGTTCAGCACCAAAAAGTTGTTTTCCGAGAATGGGAGACCAAGCAGAGACCACTTCAAGGTAAGATCTGTTGACCAGTTTTTTAGCCAAAGGAAACGTCTGGCTGCAATGGATTACGTCTAAGCCCTTGTGACGAGCTTAGCCGCGTCCAGGACTGCTACGCAAATTTATATATATTTGTGTCTGCTATCGGAGCTAGAAAGAGGTCTGTGGAGGGGTCTTCTGAGCCATGAGTTGGGCCATCTGTTTCACCCAAACTTCCATTGACTTGGATACCCATGGGGTGGCAATAATAGGTAGGAGAGTTCCGCCTACTGCTGTAAAAATCGACTTGCAGAAACCCTCAAGACGTTTGTCGATAGGATCGTTAAAGGAAGCCGCATCGGCTACTGGAATGGGGGTGGTCTTTGACAATTTAAAGACCGGTGGGTCCACTGCTGGGGGTGAAGACCAAGGTCTGTAAAGTAAAAGGATAAGTTTGAGTAAAGCGATGGAAAATTGGACTCTATGGTCTGGCGTTTTCCATTGTGCTTTAACAATGTCACACAGCTTTTCATAGGCTGGAAAGACACAAGAAGACTTCTTTTGCCTCTTGAAAATGTTTTTGGTTCGCTCTGCTAAAGGTGGGGTGTGCCTGAATCAGGCTCTCGACCTCTCATTGTGATCTAGGGGGTATCCTGACCCTATTCATCTGCGGATAGGATCTGTCCCTCTTCCCAATGCCTCTTCCTGTTCATCAGGCAAAACAGGTGGGGAAAGGGGAGGTCGCTTTGTGGCCGACTGCTGAGTGACCGGTCTGTGAGGCTGTGTAGATAGGTGCTGTAGGACCTTATCTAGAGTCTCTGGAATTCTGGCTAGGTTTTGTAGACCCGCTAGAGATAGAGCACACACCAATTCAGAATCCAAGCTCGTTTGATTAGCCGTAGCTGTCGCAGAGCTGGCTGGTAGGGCTGTGTGGGATTGTAATTGTGCAGTGACTGCTGCAGTCTTACAGGCTTCACATATTGGCTCAGCCAAAACACTAGCACATTTAGGTCTGCAAGTTGCCCATGCCAAACACTAAATTGCATTGGTGGTACATGCAGTTGCCTGCTTGGGAAGGGACTGGTCATCTGCCCTGCCCGTCATGGCTATACTATGTAGTGCCACCCAGTAAGTAAAGATATTGGGGAATATTAGGAGAGTCCAGAGGAGTGAACCAATTCTCCCTTAGAGTGCGATCTGTGAAGACAGAGGGAAGTAGTGAAAAACCCCACAGTAGGTCCCATAGAGAAAGGGAAGTGTTAATCCCCTAGAGAAAGAGTAAGGGAAGCGTAACTACCTATTCACCAAGGTAGGAAGGAATGGTGCCTTGTTCTTCTCTGTGAGAGACAGTGAGGCTGGAAACGCTCAGTACTGGAGAGAGATGCGGATCCAAAATGGCCGCCAGAGAGGTTTCCCGGGCTTTGGTATAGTACCTTAGTAAGATGGCGCCCGTGAGGCGCGTGTGCAGCGACTTGTGCACAATGAAATAGATGCAGCGCCAGATGGTGGCGCGATAGGTTGCTGGGAATGGCACTGAGTTACCAATGCGGGGACTACTTTTAGTGCTGTTGTCCCATTATGATCTACATCTATAAAAGCATTGTTAGCATTCTGTTCCATAGAAAATATTACTTAATATTGATTCATGAGAAAATGTATATTGTTATGTTTAGCATCCATTTTTTTTTTTTTTTTGTAACCTTAACATAAATATCTGATAAAAAGCATGAAACAGGAGGGTGATTTAGACAAACTGTGTGTTGACAGTGTCTTGAGATCTACTGATGACCAGCTAAAGGTCTACTGGTAGATCCCAATCTACCTTTTGGATATCCCTGGCCTAGGGAAATCTTTGTCAGAGAATAGCAGTGAAAGTGAAACTAAATGCCTAGGAAAATCTCTGTGAGAGAATAGCAGTGAAAGTGAAACTAAATGCCTTTCTGCAGAGCTGACAGGCAGCATGTAACGGGGGAGGGAGGAGGGAATTGACTTACCTCCTTGTGCCAGCCAGGAATGCTCAATAAAAGACATACCCTCTGTTGTGGCTACTGGTGCAGCCTCCGGAGAGCGGGAACCAGTGCCCAGGGTAGTGTGGGGGGGAGCTCCCCAGCCTGCAGCCTCCGTAGAGCGGGAAGGCTATAGAGCATCTTCAGATCAGAAGTCCTTGGCTGGAGGGGTTCTGGAAGAGAAACACTGACCCCTAGTAGTGGCATGATACTGAATAAATCTGTACCATTGCTCCCAGCCACGAAGTGTCCATCCTCCTTCTGAGGACACTAAAGAAAACTGAGGATTGAGGAGGTAGGCGGGGATGAAGCCCAGAGCAGGAGGAGGAGGAGGAGCCACTTTAACCTTTTAGTGTCCTTTCTCCAAGCAACAGGATCTTCATCCCCATGGTGCCTGTGTCCCCCAATCTAGGCAAGAGAAAACAATAATGTTATTCCTTCTAATTTAGATACCAATATTCTACCCTCAAACCATTTTTAATTTGTTTCTTGCATTAAACGGATTGGTATGCACTATTTCAATTCTCATAGAAGGCTGTTGCAAGACTTGTCTGGTTGACGCCAAGGGCAGTATTAATTAAGTCCTGCCTTGTATTGTAGTGTGTGTTCTTGAATAAGACAGCCATCTTGAAATTATCCTAGTAAAATGCAGAGAAAGATACTCTAAGACAATATGAATTGGTGCCTATTTTATATGGTTTGGAATTAGTTCACTTTTTTTTCTTCAGCTCTCCAATAAGGGAATATAAACTGCTATCTAGTCTTATCAAACACACTTACAATGAAAGAAGACACTTTTAATTCAAAGTAATATTCGGTTTTGTTTCGCATCCTGCATTTTTCAAGACTTATTTACCTTTTCCATCCGATCTGCAATCTCTTGATTTTGTTGTTTCTGTTTAAAGAAAAATATATCAAGAATATATTCCTCATATGAGCTCACCTGCATAGTTCTATACATCACCTTACACAAATAACTTCTAATTGATTTAATAAGATGCAGAGCTTCAATACATAACAATAAAAAAGAAAGAATTTAAAACTAAGATGTACAAGGTTGGACCCCTTAAATTAAACAATGATGACCTTCTAAAATCCCTAATAAGCAATTCTCAGAAGTCTGTGTGTAGTGGAAGGTTCCTGTTATACAAGTTAAGCTCTAGCTCTAACAATTTCCAGATATCTAGGTTATGGTTGAGCCAACTACTCTTTTCACGAGAAATTTAAAGATGGCATCCAATCAGGCTTTCGCTTCTCAGATATAAAACAAAAGGAAATGCTATAAAAATATAGTTTTAAAAAAGAATTTAAAGATGAGCTGGGCTGTCCCTAACAATTATTGAAGCCTGGAGATATTCCCTAAAAGAGTTTGGATGATCTTGAGTGTTGCACTGACACAAAGTAGCCTAAACTCCACTGGCTTCTGGCAGTTACCCCTACACCTCTGACTCTTATCCTGGTCCCCATTGCTGTGCAAGCAAGCACCACAAGTCTAGTTGCAAAGGGTTAAACATCAGGAGATGTGGCAAGTATAGGATGAGAGTTACAGCAGGACATGCAGCACAGGCAGGGAGATGCTGTTACACTGCATAAATACAGAGGCAATACATAAAGGCAGGGTATATTTTTCAAGGGGCACACAGCAGATGATGCAAAGAGGGTGCAGGGCAAATTTGGCTCTTACCAGTTCCTCTATCTTTGTACCGAGTTGCTTGTTTGTTAGATTGCTGGAGTCCAGAGCAGCAGCCAGCTCCTGGAAACGAGACTGCAGCGCATGCATTTGATTTAGGAAGAACGAAGTAAAGGGGGGAGCATAGAAGAGACATTTAGATTAAAAATATCCTCCCCAATCCATGACAAATAATTCTGCAGCACATAACAAGCTTGAGAATACCCACAGTACCTGGGGATCTCAAAAAGCTAACCATGAATGTGCTTCAGTACAGGGACTGCTAATAAGAGTGCTTAAGAGTTGTATGATTATAATTAAAGACAGGAGACAGGTATGATAAACTGGCCAAGTAACGGAAAACAGAGGGAAAAGCAGTTAATGGTAACAAGCATTGAAGGAACCTTACCTCCGTTTCTGGACTGCTAGATGAGATATTTTCTCCATTGACATAGGAATTTGACTGAAAGGCAATGAGAGATCAGAAAAAGAACTGATTTTTATTATGTTTAAAGGGCACCTGTTATCCCCAACCAAAGGTGCTGGCTAATAGAGCCCCCCAATGCACCCGGAGCTCTCAGTGCGAGCGGCCATGCTGGTCAGAGCGCATGTGCATAATAAGCAAGTTGTGGTGTTCGCTCATTATGCGCATGTGTGTGCCCCTAAAAGGCTGCTCGAACCGTGAGCTCCCTCCCGGTGCAGGTCTCCTAGCACTGTTACCCCAAACCGGAGTGTGGGCTCTTTTAGCTCTCTTGGTTGGGGATTATATATTTTACATATATAAAATCATATATTTTCCATTAATCCCTCTCCCAGTGGGACACATGTATCTATCAACAAAAACAATGGAAATAAGTTAAATATAAACATAAAATATCTTAACCCCTAAATATCCTCTGTATTTGGGGAACAAATACATGTGAATTCAATTTACGTGTATAGGTGTCTGTCAGCATTTAATTTCTTTAAAGGGGTGGTTCACCTTTTAATTAACTTTTAGTATTATGTAGACAGTGATATTCTGAAAAAAACTTGCGATTGGTTTTAATTTTTTATTATTTGTGGTTTTCAATATATTTAGCTTTTTATTCAGAAGATTTGCAGTTTGCCATTTCAGCCATCTGGATTGCTGGGGCCCAACTTACCCAAGCAACCATGCACTGATATTGAATAAGAGACTGGAATATGAATAGGAGGGGGCCTGAATAGAAAGATGAGTAATAAAAAATAGCAATAAATGTGTATCCTTACAGATCATTTGTTTTTTTAGATGGAGTCAGTGACCCCCATTTGAAAGCTGGAAACAGTCAGAAGAAGGCAAATAATTCAAACTATAAAAAAGAAAATATGAAGACCAATTGAAAAGTTGCTTAGAATTAGCCATTCTATAATATACTAAAGGTTACTGTAAAGGTGACCCACCCCTTTAATCTGCACAGAAATATATGGCTGAGTTCTTTGCTGTAGACAACCATGCTAGAAACTACTAGTGGGGATGAGGCCAAAAAACAACGCACCTACCTGTGATACAAGCCCGTTAAGTTGTTCTGAAAGCTGCCGGAGGCTATCTGTTGACGAGAGAGACCTGAGGGATGACAGAGAAGACTGTAAGCTCTTGTTAATAGTTCCATGCTTGTATATGTCCTGTTATATGCTGCAAAACTTGTAGGCAGTACAGCATATGAATAAATAATGATGTTAAGCTCTGGTTAAACATCATATTAGTGACAATAATAATTAATAAAGTTTTTTTTCCCCATCACCTTAAATAAACTGCAAACGGTTGGGGAGGCAGTTCTGATGTACGTCTCATTCCTCTCTGGCTGGTTTTAGTGCTTGTAGCCACCAAGTGTGATATGAGCTAAAAAAACAGCTTATGCCTATCTTGTACTATCTTGTACTGTATTAGTGAAGCCTGTAAAACTCACCTGTTCTCAGTTGGCTGTATATTTCTTCCATCATATTCAGTTTCCTGGGAGGGAATAAAAAGCAAGAGTAAATACTCTGATAGAATACTGGATACCCACCACATAGTCAGGCCTCAGCTAAAATTGACAGATTGCATAGCAGGAAACGGAGAAAACTGAGAAATTGTAGCACAGTTGCTTTGCTTAGGAAAAACAAAAGTGATATATGCATAAAGTGCTAAAGCTTCTGCCTTACATGTAGCCAAGCATATATTTTGGATAAGTAGTGCCCCATGCTGGCTATTGAAAGGACAGTAATAGAATGGGTGCAGTGGGTGGCACTCACACACCTGCAATATGGGGTTATCAGGGTGAGACATGGTTGGGGTTTTACAATTCTCTGCGCCATCCTCGGCTAGTATGTCAGCGTCATGCGTGTTAATGTCACTATCCAAAAGGACCTGTTAGAACACACAACAAGGATTAGTAACCAGTGCAAACTCGGACGGGGTGGTGGTTTACATGACGAGGCAGGGGTAAAGAAAGGCACTTGGGTAAAAGAAGAATTAAAAATGCAGTGCAAATGAACATACAGACAACCTTCACTGTGCCAGCTATGCTGTTATGGGATTAGCGAGTAATAGTCCTTAGTTCACCTTAGTCCACCTTTCTGAAAAGGCTGCATATTTACTGTAACATACCATACACAGGTGGATTTGATATGCCAGTTTGAGCAGGTAAATGGACTCATCACATGACCAGAGGTCCCCATACACAGGCCGATATATAAATTGCAGACAGATATATTTGGCAGCTTATTTGGCAGTGTATGGGGCCCCCTTCCCGATTCATATCTGTTCTCCTCAATATGATCTGAACGTTGGGGCCTAGGCCCACAATGTTTACATGATTTTCTAGTAGACTTACGGTGTGAGCCAAATTACAGAAATATCAGTTATCCGGAAAATCCCAGGTCCCGAGCATTCTGGATAACAGGTCCCATATCTTTTTTAATCAGCTACTTCCTATTTGGGATTGTTTTTTTTAATACTCAAATTTAAAATTTCCTTTTTCACCGTATGTTTTTCTGAAACAGATCTGGGAGGGGTGCTGGTCACTGACTTTGTAAACGGTTTTAAAGTGATACATTAGTTGATCCATTTCTACTTTTTGGCCCTGCAGAGCAGAATCCCTGAGTTTCATTAAAGGCAGCTGTTAATACAGATACAATAGTTGCTAATAATATTCCACAGATGCTTCTGTGTGCAACTTCATATGGAAACAAATAGAGGTGAGTGGGTGCAAGTTGGGATGTGGGTTATCGGGCTAGGGGGTGGAATATCGGGCTGGGGGGATGGGTTATCGGGCTGGGGGGGTGGGTTATCGGACTAGGGGGGGGTGGGTTATCGAGCTACGGGGTGGGTTATCGGGCGTCTGCAAAAGCAGAACTGTGCAGAACCCTACAGTAAACTCTAGACTTAAATTTTGGGAAAACAGTCAAAAAATTAAACTGAAAAAAGTCATTGGAAGGAAGACAGACCCTTCAAACAGCCAGTCAACAGACCTGTTGAACGTTAAAATTACTTCTGTTTTAAGAGTCAGAACCAAGATCAAGCACAAAAAGAAAGGGATATTTTTAAATCTGTTTGGGGTAGAATTCTCCTTTAGACAGACAGTCACGGACATGTATTAGCAGCAGTTTGGGTGCAGCACTAGCACCTTGTAGAGATGCACAGCACAACAATAACACAGGCCTCTCTGGAAGCCGACTGACAATAGAAACATGCTGATGTTTTCTTTTTTTTTGTCTTTCCATGAAACACAAACAATGAAAACACACACTATGATACACATGCAATGGATTTTTAGACACAACAATGCAGGATCTATTATTCAGCATACTTGGGGTCTGGATAATAGATCCCATACCTATGCATAACAGAGGTCCAAAGAGAACCCAGTGCCCTGGTCAATCTGTGCCTATAGAAGTACCCAGTATAATGTATGTGGCTCCAAGTGGACAGAGAACGGTGTAAGTGGTTAAGCATCTATAAATGTAGATATTGCTGGACTAAGCCAAGGGGCATATTTATTAAGGTTTGAATGGTAAATTCAAATTTTTTTGGTCAAAACTCACAAATTCGAATTTAAAAGCACCGACACTAAAGGTGGCCATACACGGGCCGATAAAAGCTGCCGACAGACCGAGTCGGCAGCTTATTGGCCCGTGTATGGGGGCCCCCCGACGAAAGTCGGCCAGATCTCGATCGGAAGGGACTAAAAATCCCGTCGGATGGCGGCCGCATCTGTTCGTTGATGCGGTCCCGCGATCCGACCGCCCGTTAGGCATCGGTAGGATCCGATCGTTGGGCCCTAGGGCCCACGATCGGATCAGCCCGATATTGCCTGGATCTCTCCATGTATGGCCACCTTAATTTGAATTTGAATGCAAGATTTATCAACCTCGACCGTGGAAACAGTTTCAATTCGAATATTCTCCACCTAAAACCTGCAGAGTTCATGTAGAAGACAATGGCAGAAGTCCCTCGAAAGCTTCAAAGCAGAAAAAGGAGAAAAGGCACACAGCAGATAGCAGATACGATGTGTAATAGAATACAATGGTATTTTGCAGAGGACATCTGTTATCTACGATGTATCCTTTGCATTGAATGGCCGCCCCCATGGCTACGCAGCAGCTTCTTCATATAAACTATAGTAGTACCTATCTGTCATCTACTGTGTACCCTGTGCTTGAATGGCTGTCCCCATGGCTACACAGCAGCTTGTTTATATAATCTATTGTAGTGATTCTGAAGCAAACATACCAGTTTTACCAGTGCAGTGCAAGACTACGTTACAACATTTTCATTTGTTGGTGTTGTTTTTCCTTTAAAAGAATCCCAAGGGGTAGATAATGGGCGTAACGCTCCTGCCTATGAAGATTACCTGTCTGACAGGCAGGACTAGGAAGGTGTGAGTGTATAGAGGGAAACTGCAGATGTGGCTGCCTCCATTAACTCACAGACTATGAGTAAGGGCTTGATCAGTCTAGAGCAGGGGTACCCAACCTTTTGTAGCCGTGAGCCACATTCAAATGAAAAGAAAGTTGGAGAGCAACACAAGCATGCATAACCTTCCTGGGTGGTGCAAAATATGGGCTGTGATTGGCTATTAGTAGCCCCTATGTGGTATGGCAGACTATATCAGACTCTGTTTGGCTGGAAAAATAGTTTTTATGCAGCTAAATCTTGCCTTCAAGCAAGGAATTAAAAAAAATAGCACTTGCTTTGAGGCCACTGGGAGCAACAGCCAAGATTTTGGTGAGCAACATGTTGCTCCTGAGCTACTGGTTGGGGATCATTGGTCTAGAGAGTAGGGTGTTACCATCTATTTCCTTACTTTCTAATATACAGCAAGGCATGATATATAGATATAGATATATATATATATATATATATATATATATATATATATATATATATATATATATATATATATATATATATTTCTCCATGGGCAGGTATATGGTTTCACATGAAACCTACAGGGATTTGGCCTGCACCTCTGCTAAAAATTCTACTGTGCAAGTGTGGAGATTTCCACCTTAAAGCCGCAGGTAAATGCACGTAGAGAAGCGACATGTATTCCCTTGATTCAGTAGGAGCTTTATTCTCTGACGTACAAAGAAAATAATATTTAAATAGAACACATACCAATGTAGTAGATTTCAACTCACACCGAAGGATACTTTGTTACCCATATTACATAAAACGTTGACTACGTGTACGAATTGCAGGGGGGTTTCGTTAAACGGAATCTTTACCTAATAACTTTTTATTGTTTGTTTGCAAAAACAAAGACAATGTTATTCTAAGCAACGTTCCAATATAATGTATATTGATTACACATTTTCATTAGTTTGAAAGCCATCACCAGTGCGGTAACTAGAGTGCAATGGGCCCCCCTGCAAAAAAATCTTTAGAGGGGCCCAGCGCACTCCAATCCCCATCCTCCCATTCACTTCCCTGCTGACTCCGCCCATGCCCTGTCCCGACTCACGTCCCCCTTTTCTCATCGGTAACAGAGCGGTTGGGGAGGAGGGGGTTTTCTTATTAGCTATAGAGGAAGCAGACCACACAGTCCAGCCCCCTGCGCTTGCAAGGTCTGCTTCCTCTATAGTTACACTACTGGCTATCACTAAATGTAATGGTTACTGCTAAAAGCATTCTGAATGTTTATATTCTCTGCACTCCTGGTCCTGACTCATGAAACAAACGCAGCAGATGCCAACTGATTAACAGCCTTGGAAGAGAACAGACTACTGCCACTTCTCACTGGAATCAATGGGAAGCAATACCCAGAGATCAAAATGAACCCAACCGTGCACAGATATGTCATACGGAATCACTAGAAGCACAGCTGTGCCAAGTGATATAAAAAAAGTGGACAATGTAACAGAGGAAAGGTTCTCTCCAGTTTTTTTAATCCGTACTGACCGAACAATAGGCAGCAATTTTGATTGCTACAGGTTACATTGCGTGACCTGCCTGGCCTCAAGCAAATATAAAATTACAACTTAAAGGGGACCTGTCACCCTAACAAATAATTCCAAATTATTTTCTATCATGATAGTTGAGCAAAATAAACTTTACTTACACTGTATTTATTATTTAAATTTTGTTTCCTTCTGTCTTGGAATTATACAATCACAGCAAACAGGCAGCTGCCATTTTGTGGACACGGTTATTAAGGGAAATTGTTTATCACCCCAAAATCTTGTGTATGCACCAGAATGGGGGACCTAATGTCTATGAGCAGTGCCCTTCACAATTAAATAGAGCCTGAGGAGGGAAGGGGGAATGTGAGGAGAGCAGTGACATCTAGAAAGTGCAGAATGGAAAGTGAAAGTAATTGACTGCCCCTCCTCTATGCCTCGGGCAGGTAATATTTGATTGACAGTTCAGATATTTAAACACCTTTATAACAGGTATGTTTAAATGACAACAATTATTTGTGTTCCATATTTAATTTACAAAGGACTTTTTATTATGCAGCTTTTTGTGTGTAGTTGACAGGTCCACTTTAAAGGAAAACTCAACCCTGAATTAAGTCCTACCTACTAAAAAAAGATAGTCCCCCTTCCCTGCTTACCCTCACATAGTTCAATAGGTCTGAAAATGTCTCTAAAATTTTGCCCACCTAACAGTGCAGAGTAAGCGCAGTAGAGCTTGTGGGCACCATCTTCTGGATGTTCGGAGTTCCTTCGGGTCCTCTTCGGAGTTTCTTCGGAGTTCCTTCGGGTCCTCTTCAGAGTTCCTTCGGGTCCTTTTCGGAAATTTCCGGCACTTTTGGCGCATGCGCAGTCGGAACACTCCAGAAGACTGCTCCATCTCCGTATGTGCCAGTACAGCGCTCTATTACAGATGAAGACTCGTGATCCGGAAAATGGCGCCCACGAGCTCCGCTGCACTTACTCTGCACTGTTGGGAGGGAAAATTTTAGGGACAGTTTCAGACCTATTTTACTATGCGCGTGGAAGCAGGGAAGGGGGACTATCTTGCTTAGTAGGTAGGGGCTTTTCTTAATTCTTGGGTTGAGTTCTCCTTTAAAGGGGAAGTCCACCTTGCAATAAACTATTAGCATGCAACAAGGATCCATTACACAAGCTACAGTTGCTCTCAAAGCAAAGACAGAAAAAAAAATACAAAAAAAAAAACCATTAAAAACTGGTGATGAGATAAAAAACAAAAAGCCATGAGTAGTTTGGGGAGATCCAACACAAAAAGGAAGCACAAATCCAGCAGTCTTTCCCAGGCTGTCTCACCTTCATAGTGCCCAGTGAAGGGACGGATACCCCATTGGATCTATGAAGATCTGACACCAGCCCCTTCAGAAAGGCCTGTATCTAAAAGTAGGAGGAGATCAAAGGAGAGAGAAAAGAAATCTGCTCATTTTGGAAAGGTGGAAAAGAATATAAAGAGCCGATGGTTTCACTGTTGTGTCTTGCAAGGAGAACTGCAAGCTCGCATAATTGTGATTGCAATTATGGAAACAAGCATTAAAGGAGAACTCAACCCCCCACTAATAAAAACCCCATAGCCAGAACCATACATACTACTATACCCCCCCTCCATGATCCCAGACCCCCCGCATAGGTGATTACCCCTAATCCTATGCTTGCCTACAGGTGCAGAGTAAGAGCAGCGGAGCTCTTCCCTTCATAAATTTCCGGCACTTTTGCCGCATGCGCAGTTGCTACGAACAGGAAGCCTGCATCAACTGCGCATGCACCAATACGGCGATCACTTGCCGAAGAAATCCGACCAGGCACGTTTCAGGGGCTGCTGCCGCCTGAGGCAGCAGCCCCAATGCCGCCCCTCCTCCTGCTCCGCTCTTCTAACTACCAGCGTCGGAGCGGGTGGAGGAGGGGCCGCATCGCTAGTGCAGTGAGCGCTATTGCGCTCGCTGCGCTAGAAGAGCCGAATTTCCGTGTTAAAAAACGGAAATTCGGCTCTTAAAGTTACTAGAGGCGGCTTTTTGCCGCCCCTGGTAACTTGCCGCTCCGTGCCGCCTGAGGCAAGATTCTCACCTTGCCTCATGGCCGGAGCGGCCCTGAATCCGACGTGCCAGAACATGGCGCTCATGAGCTCCGCTGTGCATCGCCACTTATAGGTGTGATCACCTGTGTTGGGGGATCAGGGAGGGAGGGGACTACGTAGGGTTCTGGTAGGGGTTTTTATTAGTGTGTGGGGGGGGGTGAGTTCTACATTAATCTTGTGCCACCATATTTATTCTGCTCCCTGGTGTTCCTTTTATGGGCACCAGCCAAGGGTTAGCAGTTTTGCTCACTGGTTGGTGCTTGACAAATTGGCACCCATCAGTGATCTTAAATATACTTGCACTTTAATGCATACAATTTAGAGCTAATAGAACAAAGATGGAAATTACAGACGGATAAGACTTTTCTCAGTGAAAAGCAAGAAGTCTGCCTCTGTTTATTTAGCATTGCTGTATATATGCAATGAAGCGTTGCACCACATAGGGCAGGATGATCAATGAATGAGCAGGATCACTTGACTCACTGGGTCTGGAGACAGCCGTGCTGGATTATCAGGATCAGATTCTTTGGACTTTTTCTTCTTCTTGCCTCCTGTCAGTGCTGGAGTGGTCGTCTTCTGCTGATACTCCTTCAGCTGTGGATAAAAAAATGAGAAAGTTATACCATGCTTAGCTATGGCTAAAGGGGAAGCAAACCAGGTGAGAGGACTTCTGTCCTATAACTCCACAGTTTCTAACTATACTTCTCTATGCCACTTTGTATAAAAGTTAGTTTGGGGGTTATTGGGGTATTGTTGCTTTAATTTCACTTATCTCTTCCTACCTGTCATCAGCCAATCATCACTTGAAAAGGAAAAATACTGCAGGAAGTCTTCAAATAACGGAGCACCAAGGAAGTCAATGTCCATTCATTAAAAGAATTGTAGTTTATTGACCATATTTTATGGGCTGCACGCTTTACGCGTTTCGTGGCTTCCCACCACTTCCTCGACAGCCACCACCCACCTTCCTTTAAACAAGCACAAACCTAACCCATAAAACTTATTAACCCTAGATATAGCATCATACCTATTACAATTAAAGGAACTTTAACAGTAAAACAATTTTTTTATTAAAAAAAACATTCTACCCACACTAATAATAGATCTTCCCTGCATAAAGTGTATTAATATCAATTCTTTATTAAAAAAATACTATGAGAAAAGAGTGCTTACCGTCTACTAAAAAACGGCAATAGGGTGACTCTGCGCTCCACATCTTCCCCCAAACCTGACTACTGCCAAAACCGGAAGCTAAGGGATACAGCTGTGACAGCAAAGGGAAGACTACTTACAGCTCAAAGACTTCAGCAGTACTAAGGACACATAATGCCTCCTGTTGCAACCAATTTTCAAGCTTTCTCTATGTAACCCATTCTTACACATCGTACAAGCCGGACTTTGCGGGATTCCCTCTTTTCCCCCAGTTTACCTCGTAGTGGCAGGACTGTGGAACATAGAGCGCGGAGCAACAGAAGACCAATGACACCGGGACTGCTGCCAACAATTGCAGCATCTTTACAGTTAGTGCCGCAACAAGATAACAGCCGGGAGTTGGCGCTAAACACATGGAACGCCTGTCCGGAGCCCCCAAATTCCCTAAGAATCCAGCCTCACGCCTGAGAAGGGGGGGGGGGGAAAAAAGCCAAACTAGAGACGGCCATTGCCCCACAACCTTTGCAACCTCGCAAAGGCAGCACAGGCTTTGAGAACTACCTCACTATCACAGTCAAAGCAGCCAGTGAGGCTACAGCTGGAAAGCCACTTGTTGCAGCCACTGTTTGAGACAGTCGTCCAGATAGAATGCAGCAATTCACAGCCGCAATCCAGCCCCCATGTGCAGTCTGCTTCCTTTTTACTGCCTGGTGAGTGACTTTGCTCCAGCATGTTGGGCAGCTGAGGATGTTGAATTGTCACAAACAATGGTTGCAGGTTGTGGGGCAATGGCTGGCTCTGGTTCCGTTTTTCCCTCTTCTGAGGCTGGATTCTTAGGTAATTGGGGGGCTGCGGATGGGCGTTCTTTGTGTTTAGTGCCGACTCCCGGCTTTGTTACCTTGTTGCGGCACTAACTGTAGATCCCGGTGTCATGGGTCTTATGTTGCTCCACGCCTTTAGGTTCGCCGATCTTTGATACCTGGAAGCTTTTAATAGGGGCCTTGGTCTCTGCCGCCAGATGCTTTGAGGGGCTCTTGTCTGAGCTGGGGTAGGAGTTTCTGCCCTAGGTGCTGACTTCTTATTCTCCTCAGGTACCATGGGCATGTCATTAGCTGCCTGCTAGCCTGGGAAAGAGAACTGGGGCAGTGATAAGTTCCACAGTCCTGCCACTACAAGGTAAACTGGGGGAAAAGAGGAGATCGCTGCCACTTCCCACAAATTCCAGCATGTAAGCTGTGTTATAATGGGTTACTCAGAGAAAGCTTGAAAAATAGTGACAACAGGAGGCATTTTGTGTCCTTAGTGCTGCTGAACTCTTTGAGCTGTCAGTAGTGTTCCCGCCGATGTCACAGCTGTATCGCTTAGCTTCCAGTTTTGGCAGAAGTAGGGTTAGGGGGAAGATGTGGAGCGCAGATCTGCAGAGAGAGTCACCCTATTGCCGTTTTTCAGTACAGGAAGCAGTGTTTTCTCACAGTATTTTTTTTAATAAAGCATTGATATTAATAAACTTCATGCAGGGTAGATCTATTAGTGTGGGTAGAAAGGATTTTTTAATAAAATAATTTTTAGTCTTACAGTTCCTTTAACAAGTGAAGCATACAACATAGTATCAAAAGTGATAAGAAATAAACTTGAAACATTAGTATCAAACTTCCCCCTCCTAGGTATAAAGTTTAATAATGTTACATATAACTATTTATTGATTAAATTTTAGGGATGCACCGAATCCACTATTTTGGATTCGGCCGAACCCCCGAATCCTTCGTGAAAGATTCGGCCGAATATCGAACCAAATCCGAACCCTAATTTGCATATGCAAATTAGGGGTTGAAAGGGGAAAATATTTTTTACTTCCTTGTTTTGTGACAAAAAGTGACGTGATTTCCCTCCCCGCCCCTAATTTGCATATGCAAATTCGGATTCAGTTCGGCTGGGCAGAAGGATTCGGCCAAATCCCAATTCCGCTGAAAAAGGCTGAATCCTGGCCGAATCCCGAACCGAATCCTGGATTCGGTGCATCCCTATTAAATTTAAACTGCAACCATAATGGTTACACAAGTAATTATTCCACTTCCAAACGGAGGGTACTACAATAATTTTCTTTCCTGATACTCTTTCCTTATGTTACATTTCAGCTGACCTATAATCTGAGACTGTATCCTCATGACACCTTCATGTTTTTCCTGGATGTGCTTAGCTACAGCAGATTTATAGTCCTTCCGTCTGAAGGATGAAATGTTCCAATATGCATGTACCCACTTTCCTTAACGTCTTTCACACATATTGGGAACCACAGAAACACGTCACTAAATACACAACACCCTTCGATACACAATTTAAATAATTCTTTATCTCACAAGTTCTCCCTGTATTCATGGCAGTAAATTCATTGGAAGTTTCTAAATAAATGACAAGATTTATATATTGACCTGCCACACTTATAGTAACCTTTACATCTAAGCCAAGAACTAGATGCCTCCGATTTCCTAGAATTTTAAAGACTTCTAGATACCCATGATGCTATGTAAACACAAAGGATGGTCGTGTATCCAAGAGTTTAACTAGTACAAGTTCTTGGAGCAGCACTCCCCAATATTTTTTGATGCTATGTTGAATAGACGAGCTTCCCTAACAAAAATTGTACAAAAACGTATAGGGGGATAATCCAACATATTGCTCGTATCAGATTTAGTCTGTTTCATGTTCCTCCCTGATAAAATAGCTCTATCCATCGCCACTGCCTTCGCATAGGCTACCCTTAGCACCTTCATGTCATAACCCCACTCAACATCATAACTTGTTTGTGGAAGGAGTCTCATGAGTAACAGATCCACCTAAGGTGTATAAAATGTCCCACAGGAACACCCTCAAACAACTAGATGGATGGGCACTCCTAGAGTAAAAGTAGTTAAGCGTTGGGGTAATTGGTTTTTTGAAGAGGTCTGTACAGACAAATATGCATAATGTGAGTCTCCATAGTGAAGGCGAGTTCCTCCACTTTGCTGTTACAATATTGGACAAACTCATTCAAAGATACCTCAACCCCTTCCCATATGCCTATACAGTCGTCAATATAGCGAAAAATATATTGCAGAACTGCCTATGTGGAAGAGGGCAAATGATTTGTTGCTGGGTTGCATGAGTTTCCTATACGAACCCTAGTTCACTAGTGCAATGAGCACAATAGCTGAATTTCTTAAAGTGGTTGTTCCCCTTTAAATCAACTTTTAGTATGATGTGGAAAGTGATATTCAATTTGCAATTGGTTTTTGTTTTTTATCATTTGTGGTTTTTGAATTATTTAGCTTTTTATTCAGAAGCTCTCCAGTTTGCAATTTTAGCAATCTGGTTTCTAAGATGCAAATTACCCTAGTAACCATACATTGATTTTAAAGGGATAAAATCATGGGAAAAATGTTTTTTTTTCAAAATGAATCAGTTAATAGTGCTACTCCAGAAGAATTCTGCACTGGAATCCATTTCTCAAAAGAGTAAACAGATTTTTTTTATATTCAATTTTGAAATCTGACATGGGGCTAGACATTTTGTCGATTTCCCAGCTGCCCCTGGTCATGTGCCTGCACTTTAGGAGAGAAATGCTTTCTGGCAGGCTGCGGTTTTTCCTTTTCAATGTAACTGAATGTGTCTCAGTGGGACATGGGTTTTTACTATTGAGTGTTGTTCTTAGCCAGGGGTCCCCACCTTTTTTACTCGTGAGCCACATTTAAATGTAAAAAAGAGTTGGAGAGCAACACAAGCATGAAAAAGTCCATGGGGATGTCAAATAAGGGCTGTTATTGGCTGTTTGGTAGCCCCTATCTGGACTGGTAGCCCTCAGGAGTCTCTGTTTGGCAGTACACCTGGTTTTTATGCAACCAAAACTTGCCTCCGAGCCAGTACTTTAAAAATAAGCACCTGCTTTGAGGCCACTGAGAGCGACAGCCAAAGGGTTGGAGAGCAACATGTTGCTCGCAAGCTACTGGTTGGGGACCACTGTTCTTAGCTGTAACAGGTAGCTGTTATCTTGTGTTAGGGAGCTGTTATCTGGTTACCTTCCCATTGTTCTTTTGTTTGGCTGCTGGGGGGGGGAAAGGGAGGGGGTGATATCACTCCAACTTGCAGTACAGCAGTAAAGAGTGATTGAAGTTTATCAGAGCACAAGTAACATGACTTGGGGCAGCTGGGAAATTGACAAAATGTCTAGCCCCATGTCAGATTTCAAAATGTAATATAGAAAAATCTGTTTGCTCTTTTGAGAAATGGATTTCAGTGCAGAATTCTGCTGGAGCAGCTCTATTAACTGTTTCATTTTGCAAAAAAAATGTTTTCCCCATGACAGTATCCCTTTAACAATTGACTGGAATATGAATAGAAGAGGGACTGAATAGAAAGAGGAGTAATAAAAAGTACCAATAACAATACATGTGTGGCCTTACAGAGCATTTGATTTTAGATGGGGTCAGTAACCACTATTTGAAAGCTGGAAAGCTTTAGAAGAAAAAGGCAAATAATTCAAAAACTGTTAAAAATAAACAATGAAGACCAATTAAAAAAGCTGCTTAGAGTTGGCCATTCTACAACATTCTAAAAGTTAACTTAAAGGTGAACCACTCCTTTAAAGTTACCAAAGGCGGCCCTTTGCCACCCATTGTAACTAGCCGCTCACTGCCGCCTCATAGCAGGAGCAGACCTGGTCATAGGCATTAACAGGCCATTGGATTAGGGCTAGAGCTTTCAGCAATCCCAACAGCCAAGATGTGGATCAACAACATATGTAAGGACAGAGCCTGCAGCTCGACACTAAGGTCAAATATGGTAATAACTAACCTGGTAGGCACAGATATGATGGAAAATAAATTCTATTGCAGACATTAGGTGACAACTTCTAACATGCTAGAGAAAGATGCAGAAATTTGTAGTGCCACAACAGGATCCATCTTTTTATTCTATATCAGACATTTAGTAGTAAAGTTACACCTCCTATGGTTCAGTAAGGCACCACGTCTTCTATAAAGCACAATAGCTTTATTGTACAGGAACATTCCAGCCTTGCCAATACTTCTTTTGCATTCCATTAGTCTCTCTCTATCAGTTAATATCCCCTTCATGTCAACTCTTCCCTTATTTCCCTTCTGCAACCTGTCAGCACCCTCAATTTCCACTACATTTGCCTGACCCCCCCACACACACAAAAATTTTTTTTTTCAAAAACAACATTATGCAGATTCTTTCAAATCAGATGCACTGATGCATTATTGAGAGAGAACTTTGTTGTGACTGGGCGTGTGCCATAGAATAGGATTAGATGCAGCTGCCGAATCCAGGTTCTATGCCACTGACTCAGTTCTAAATTGGGTCAAAAATGCAGGCATGCATAAGGCCTTAATTAGGAGCCACTAATTCTTTGGCTTGGCAACTGCCTTCCATAATGCCTCACCTCAAACAGACATACCTACTCTCCCTTATCTATGTGCGGTTTCTAAATGACAATGACGGAACAGTATTCATCTGATCATATCCCATAATAATAATCACCAGTTACAGAGATGCCTGATCTGCTGAGGACTTTTGAAGCTGCAAAGAGAACAAAAAAAAAAAAGGAAACTGCATTTCCTATATATGCTAACGAATATTACTAACTATATATATTTTACGTATGGCTTCCATCAAAAATTAAAGTGAATAAAGTACCCCTTATTGTAAAATATTAGGGTATAAGTAACTGAGGAGTTCCATGGCCATATACAAATACGAGGCCGAAGGCCAAGTGTTTTTATACAAATCATTGAACTCCGAGGTGACTTCTTATATCCTTATATTTTGCAACAGGGGGTACTTTATTTATCATAATACACAAGCTTCAGTAAGTCATGTGACAGAAATGACATCACTAAGCACGTCTATAAGGATATAATTTAGAGAATATTCATGGCTCATGTATTACAAATAAATCGAAATGAGAATATTCCATTGGGCCCCCTAACCATCAGACTTCCACTGCTGTCAGTTTTATCCCACCTCATTACATCTCTGCCTATTAAACACTGAAACAGACATCTGTGCCTTAATGCTACCCCCCCCCCCCCCCCCCGAGAGCCCACCTTAAGGCTCATTTACTTCCCCAACAGTATCTTTAGGCTTTTGCTTAAAATCTTGTTTTTAACAATTATACTCCTAATTAATTATGCTGACAGCAATTTTTTTTGTAGCCACCACACTGAATTGAAAGCAGAGGCTATAAGAGAGACTTCATTTAAACTTTGCCTAAGGTCTAATATCCAAAAAGTACAAGCTGCAGACTATGTTGGCAGGTTATAAATACAAGATGGAATGCATGGAAGAGAAACTATAGTAAAATCCAGTTAACTACAGGTCACCTGGAAAACACTTCATTACGTTTGCCTAAGTTTACAGAGCAACTTCATACAGAGACAATTTCTGAATAATGAAAAGAAACGGCAAATCTATTATTCATGAAATATAAAAATGAAGGAGTTTTGTAGTATGTGTACATGTAATTGCCAAACAAATAGTCACCATCTACCAAATATCACTTTACTTAGCCATTTTGTGTAAAAAATAAGAACGTACCAGTGCGTTATACTCATTTAGATATAGAAGAATTGTGCTTAAAAAGTAGTGTTTAAGGCTGATTTATTGAATATCTCTGCAAAAATCCTAATAATCTCCCGTTCTCACTCCCTGAATTCCCAGGCTGTGCAGGGGAGCCGGCGTGTCCAAATGGTCCCTGCCAGAAGCACAGTAGGAGGGGGACAGCCAATCACAGTCCTGCAGTCACACAAGCACAGACAGGCTTTAGTTCCCTATCAGGTCCTGCTAGCTGCTGATTGGTTCCTGTCCTACAGTGCAGTGAGCGGAGAGCCGCCAGCTCCCCTGCACAGCCTGGGAATTCAGGGAGCAGGAAGTGGAAGAGAAGGGAGGGACTATTAGGGATTTTGCATAAATATTTAATCAGACTGAAGCACTACTTTTTTAAGCACAATTCTTCTACATCTAAATGAGTATGACGCACTGGTACATTCTTATTTTTTATGCAAAATGTCTCCTTTAAATATTAATTTTTAGCACTATGTAAAAGCTAAACCATATATTACTCATAATTGCCTACAAAATTAGGGTTTTTTAATTTATCCTATACATCTCCTTTAAAGCGTTTTAAAGGAATGACAATATAATGTCGTTTTGCCGTGCACTGTTAAAACTGGTGAGTTTGCATCAGAAACTCGACTATAGTTTATATAAACAAGCTGCTGTGTAGCCATGGGGGCAGCCATTCAAGCACAGGATACACAGTAGTTAACAGATAAGTTCTGAAAAATGATATTGTATACTACAAAGCTTATCTGTTATCTGCTGTGTATCCTGTGCCTTTTCTCCTTTTTCAGCTTTGAATGGCTGCCCCCATGGCTACACAACAGCTTGTTTATATAAACTATAGAAGAGTTTCTGCAGCAAACACACCAGTTGTACCAGTGCAGGGCAACAATAGATTATAATGTCTTCTTTTAAAACGCTTTTATTTTAAATGTTGATACAGTCCTAAGTGGACAGGATTTTCGAACTGAGCACATACACAGGCAGATAACTCCATTGAAAGTGGGCTAATCAGCTGTCCAAATCTGCCCCTGTATGGCCACCTGAAGACTCTCAAGCTGTAGAGGAGATACTTTTCAAAAACTGCCTCTGCACACCAACAATAACCTGAGCAATATCACTGGAGAAACCCTGCACATGCCAAGTAGTAAAGGGCCCAGTGAGGCTCTTGTAAATAAGAATATTCTATATGTTTATTACTCGCACATGTATAGTCCAGACAAATATATATGTGAGCCCTGTAAGATCTAGTCATCCCAATACACCCTGCCATTCACATCAGAGATATATCAACCCAATACACCCTGCCATTCACATCAGAGATATATCAACCCAATACACCCTGCCATTCACATCAGAGATATATCAACCCAATACACCCTGCCATTCACACCAGAGATATATGAGCTGTACTACAAGTCCCAGCAAGCACTGCCATGCAATAAAGGCTGGGGGGCAGCGACTAAACAACAAGATCAAGGCCACTGCTCAGCCCCATGCTTTGGCAGCCTTCACATGTCAGTTGTCCGTCCCTGTGGAATACCAGCCCCCTCCTCATTTCTAGCCATACGCCTTACCCCAGTCACTACAAGGCACAACACCGCCTCTCTGTCAATATTCCGGCCTATAATGCCCAACTCAGCAGGCGAACACTGGATTCAACCATTCCAACTACGCCACATAGATCCGACAGCCAAACCAATAGTCTCCCTCATTTCCGATCCCCCTGACCCGCTTTGTCCGGACAGTTTACCTTCCGCCGGGCCGACGCCAGTTTGTTCTGCCTGCTCCCGTCTGCCATCATGGGTCCGGCCGGGGGAACACGTCACCGCGTGCCCAGAATGCACTGCGCCTGCGCGCTACCACATCGCCCTACACTTGCTGGGAAAGCGAGAACGCGCACCCACTGACGTCACTGCCAGCTGTACAATCCGGTGGGGACGGGAAGAGCCATAAAAGCGTTCACTCTCTTCACAGCAGCAGAAGATTCGCGAGTCATCCGCTTGGGGCTCAGCAGCGAAGTTATTACTGCGGATTCCTATGACAGAGGTCATTTTCACCTCAAAGTAATGTGACACACTGCTCTGCTTTCCCAGTCACTCTCTGTCACTCATAATAATTTACTGAATTAAATGTGCATCACATTTGGGGGTATTTATACATGGAATTGCCTCTGTGCCATCCTGTTATGAGTTCTGGTGGTATTTATACATGGAACTGGCTAATTATCTATCTGTGTATTGCTGTGCATTTCCCCCATTGTCAGACCAGCAGAGCATTTCTATTTTTGCTGTGTAACCCCCTCAATGTCATTGAAGTCATAAGAGAACCTGATGGGCCTTGGCCCTTATTAATCACCAGTACACTTTTTTTCCACTCCTACCATATGCCCATATTTTTCCAATTGTATGCAATGGCGTTATTCTTGCACCCATACCTGTGCCCTTATTCTTGCAACTGTACCCTGTGACCTAATTCTTGCACCCATATCCTGTGCCCTTATTCTTGCACCTGTGCCCATATTCTTGCAACCGTACCCAGGACCGGATTTACAAAGTGTGCGCCCCTAGGCCCACTGCTGTTTGTCGCCCCTGTCCCCTCCCCTTTATTCATGCAAATTTTTATTTTTATTCCTCAAGCACATCCCCAGTGTTTTTGAACCAATGTGGGTGTGGTTGGGCAGCCTGCCGCCCCCCTAAAATCCTGCCGCCCTAGGCCCGGGCTTAGGTGGCCTTTCCACAAATCCAGGCCTGACCGTACCCTGTGCCCTTATTCCTTCACCTGTACCATGTGCCCTTATTCTTGCACCCCTATCCTGTGTCCTTATTCGTGTGATGTGCACATATTTTGGTAATCCACTGAATGCCTGTAAGCGATATTGGTTATACTTTCCCCCGTGCTCCATACCTTCAAATAAAGTCAGTTAGACAGAGGTCCAATCAGCCCACATAGAGGCCCAACCAGCCTCCACCAGCCCAATAAATACAGCCCCTCTGGCATTTGCCAGAACTCACAGATTGCCAGTCCGGGCCTATATATAAATATAAAACAAGGGAAAGTTGTGCTCACCGCTAATTTTTAAAACCATTAGGCGGGGGTGCAATGAGGCTGTGACCACAAAATACATATAAACAAATACAAGAGTCCTCTGCACTCAACCCATTATCAATATATTTAAGACATATACATTTTGTGCATACTGCTACTAAAAAATTCCTTACCCTTTAAACAAAACAGGGATTGTTTGTCCATATATTGCAATATATTTAAGCTGGCCAACTACGTCAAAGTATATATATATATATATATAGAGAGAGGCTTGTGTTTTTAGACTGGAATATCTTACTGGATTAAAGGACACTTATCAAAGAATAATTGTTTCCCCCCCAGAGCCTGGTTGGGAGAAACAATACTATTTTGAGAAAAAAAATGTCCTAGTGAGGGCTATGCCGCCCACATCTGGAGCACCAGGCAGCAATGTCTGGTCACGTGTACTGTATGCTCATTATACACGTGTGTGATGTCAACTGCATGTACTTGTACATCATTTGCACATCACTACGCCTCATTTGCATGCTTGTGTGCCAACATGACTGGCTCTAGGTTCTAATAGACTGTACCTCTGGTGGGGGGAAACACTTTTCTGATTTAAGGCTTCCATTCCCAGTATTCATGTGGTTTCCCCAACAAGTAAGTCTAAATTATTTTACTGTACATCCCCTTAAAACCCTTCCAAACCAGCACTCCTCCCCTTACCTCCCCCCCAGCCCACCCCTCTTTTTTTTCCAGATACAACTCTTATCTGTTGCCAGGTTCAGTCTCCTTGCTCCAGCCACTCGAGCAGAGGCTCAGAGTATTCTCTGCAGAAGGGAGTTTCTGAGCTAAAGGGAAAGGTGGCTGCTCTAGATCAAGACATAGCACTGCTGGAGTCGGAGGAGTAAAGCTCCCCAAAGACGCGACGATTCTTCTTGCCGAACAACCAATTTTTGAGAAGTCCAACCAATCCTTCAAAATTATCGTGCGGTTAGTGGGATTCGAACGATTGTACATCTTACGATTTTTCAGCAGACATCTGTCAGGAATTGATCGGCCAGGTTAAAAAATCTTTGTCGGTCCCGGTGCAATTTATCTATTTTTGCAGGGCCAAGCAGGCAGCTCCCCTTTGTTTTCCTGGCAAATTGGTCTTTTTAGTTGATGGTTAAATCGTACGATCGTAAGATTGTTCCAAGAAAATCGTGGTCTCGCGATGAGGATAAGATCTTTTAAAAAATCTCAACATCTATGGCCAGCTTAAGTCTCGATCATTCACAATACTTGACAGTGACACTGGATTCCCATTCTCCACTGACAATGATTTTCTTGTTCCTTAGAGGGTTCAGAGTGGCAGAATTAGAAGAGCGTATCACCCTTCTTCTTGAGTACAATGACGTAAAAGATGCCAGACAGATGTTCATGGGCAGATTTTGTATGAAGAGACGTGCCTTTCCCATAGAATTATTGATGGGATAGAACAGGTTCTATAAAGGGACGGGCTTGTAGGTGGATGGAACCATGGGCAGCATTTTAGAATTATTGTGAAATGGCTGGAGTGTGTTTCTTTCCACTCAAGGAACTTTTGTTTTTCATTGAGGGCCCCATTTTACTTGTCTGCAGGGTCCATCTGGTACAGGTGAGTAGTGAGCTGTAATTGCATTTCAAGGTCTCCTTAAACGGATCCTGTTATCAGTAAACATGTTTTTTCAAAATGCATCAGTTAATAGTGCTACTCCAGCAGAATTCTGCACTGAATCCATTTCTCAAAAGAGCAAACAGATTTTTTTATATTCAATTTTGAAATCTGACATGGGGCTAGACATATTGTCAATTTCCCAGCTGCCCCTGGTCATGTGACTTGTGCCTGCACTTTAGAGAGAAATGCTTTCTGGCAGGCTGCTGTTTTTCCTTCTCAATGTAACTGAATGTGTCTCAGTGAGACATGGGTTTTTACTATTGAGTGTTGTTCTTAGCTCTACCAGGCAGCTGTTATCTTGTGTTAGGGAGCTGTTATCTGGTTACATCCCCATTGTTCTTTTGTTTGGCTGCTGGGGGGGGTGATATCACTCCAACTTGCAGTACAGCAGTTAAGAGTGATTGAAGTTTATCAGAGCACAAGTCACAGCAGAATTCTGCACTGAAACCCATTTCTCAAAAGAGCAAACAGATTTTTTTTATATTCAATTTTGAAATCTGACATGGGGCTAGACATTTTGTCAATTTCCCAGCTGCCCCCAGTCATGTGACTTGTGTCTGCACTTTAGGAGAGAAATGCTTTCTGGCAGGCTGCTGTTTTTCCTTCTCAATGTAACTGAATGTGTCTCAGTGAGACATGGGTTTTTACTATTGAGTGTTGTTCTTAGATCTACCAGGCAGCTGTTATCTTGTGTTAGAGATCTGTTATCTGGTTACCTTCTCATTGTTCTTTTGTTTGGCTGCTGGGGGGGGGGGTGATATCACTCCAATTTGCAGTACAGCAGTAAAGAGTGATTGAAGTTTATCAGAGCACATGACTTGGGGCAGCTGAGAACTTGACAATATGTCTAGCCCCATGTCAGATTTCAAAATCGAATATAAACAAATCTGTTTGCTCTTTTGAGAAAAAGTGCAGAATTCAGCTAGAGCAGCACTATTAACTGATTCATTTTGAAAAAAATGAAAACATTTTTTTTCCCATGACAGTATCCCTTTAAGGGTTTGAATTGGGGCCACATTCTACTTGTTATCAGGGCTCACCATCAGGGAACCCAGGTTAACAGCAGCTTAATAATTGGGGCCCTGTTAGGTTAGGATGGGGCCCATTATTACTGGTGGCAGCTCTGTATGCATTACCACAAGGCCAGGACTGGCAATCTGTAACTTCTGCAAATGCCAGTTAATGTTTATTAGGCCTGTGGGGAGCATGTTTGGGCCTCTGTATACTTGAAATGCTATATCTGGTTTTAGTTAGCCTTTGAATTCTATGTTGGAGACAAAAGTCATGACACAAATGCTGCAGAACTGGTTGGATACTTTGTTCAAGATTCTAAAAGTTTCTTGTTGAGGTGAACCTTCTCTTTAAACAAGCAAGATTATTTTCCAATGAGCAGGAGCAACGCTTGTTACACGTTCTCCCGTGCGAGTGGGATGGCTGCCACATGCAACTGGTCAGAGAAATATAAAACAGGGGATTGAAAAACTGCGCTCAGTCCAAAGGGGATGTAAAGCTAAAAGCTGCACCGATATTCACAAAGTGGATCCACTTGTCCACTCTTAACAGGAAGTCAGGGGGTTAAAAGGTGCGCTGTGAAGGGATTCCTATGGGAAAAAAGAAAGGACTCTCTGGTGCATTAACTTTTCTTACAGACGGATCTCTTCGTTTGTGGATCTGCGTCGATGTTAGCGAGGCTCCTTTTCTCGTTCTGAGGCTGGGTGTCCTCGATGATTTAGACGATCGGCGTGTCTTTCCTCGTGGTGGGCGACCGTAGGCCAGCAGTATTCACTATGTCTTAACAAACAGGCTGGATTACATCTGGGGACACTTCGCAAAGTGTGAATTATTTAAAGGCATAGACTTGCCAGATTTAAAAGTTCATTTATTTTTATAAATAAGTACATAAAATACAGATATCTTAGCCCAACGCGTTTCATATCATTAGATACTTCCTCAGGGGCGAAAAAAAATTTGGCCCTGAGGAAGTATCTAATGATATGAAGAGATCTGTCTGTAAGAAACAGGCTTTTAGATTAAAGGAGCCGCTTCTTTCTGATACCGGCTTCGTGAGAAACACCGCTGCTCCGAACGGCAATCTGTGCTGAATTCCCTACAGCGCACCTTCGGCTTCGTGAAGAACACCGCTGCTTCTGACGCCAATCTGTACTATACAACCAGGTAAGTGCATGACTCGCGCATTCGGTCTATGACCACCGAGGGTGCTACACTATCTCTACTTTTTACCTAACAGGCATAAGGACAACCGCTACTGGAAGATCTTCGATATTACACACTGTCTAATATGATCGATATCTACAAATGTGAGTAGAATTGACGCCAAACACTGGAACTCTGTTTAAAAAGTTTATGCACCAGAGAGTCCTTTCTTTTTTCCCATAGGAATCCCTTCACAGCGCACCTTTTAACCCCCTGACTTCCTGGTCAGAGAAATGTCCCTGACTCAACAACTGTTGAACTCATCACAATGCGCTTTCTAATTTGTTGAAGCAACAGGACTATTTTTAGCAACCTCTTTCAAAATGCAACTCTGGTGGGACTCGAACCCACAACCTTTGAATATCTTCACTCATCTAGAAGTCCAATGCGCTATCCATTGCGCCACAGAGCCAGCTGGTTTATAACTTCCACTTACAGCAACCAGACTCTGTTCTGTAGTCATGTTGTGACATTTATGTGCATTCTACTTACTTCCCTAAGTTTCCTGCAATTCATCTGCCCAGCAAAGTAGAATTACGTTTAACATTAGTGATGGGTGGGGTTAAAAGGAAAAAAAACATATAATATTAATATATAAAAAAATATATATATATAATACACAAAAGCCATGAATATCTTGTAAATGATATCCTTATAAACGGTGAGTAGTGATGTCATCAGTTATAAACGGTGAGTACTGATGTAATTTCTGTCACATGACACTAACATTTGTGTATTATAATTAATAAAGTACCCACAGTTGTAAAATATGAGGATATTATGTTACCTCGGAGTTCCATGACCTGTATAAAAACACTTGGCCTTCGGACTCGTGTTTTTATATGGTCATGAAACTCCTCTGTAACTTATAATATCCTTATATTTTACAAGAGGGGGTACTTTATTCACTGATTTATATCAGGGGTGTCCAACCTTTTGGCTTCCCTGGGCCACATTGGAAAAAGAAAAATTGTCTAGTGACACACATGAAATACACAAACACTTTCAATTTGTAAAGGTAAAGAAAATACACAGAAAAGAACTATAATACCAATTGGATAACCAGATGGGGCTATACACTGGAATAAGGGCCGCAGGTTGGACACCCCTGATATATATGATTGAGAAGATAAGCACTCCAATATTTGCATAGTTTCGGTCCATATTTGGACCTTGATCAAGGAAATATTGGAGTGCTTATCTTCTCAATCCTTATTTACCAATTTTTGATAAAGCAGCCGTTTGATTGAGTCAGAGTGTGGATACACACCTGGACTATATATAAAATTTACAGTAGTGTAGTTTTGGTGAAAAAAGTTACTTACATTTATAGTCACTCTTGTACTTGTATTTGTGAGTTTTAAGAAATGCTGAAAGGGGAATTAAATATGCATAGTAAACACGCGGCCACTTAATAGACCCCCCCATTGTAACCCTGCTCCCCTCTATTTAAAAATCTCAGCTGTCAATCAAATATTGTCTGCCCCTCCTCTGTACCATTGGCAAAGAGGCTGGGCAGACAAATATTCACTTTCCATTAAATGTTACTGCTCTCCGCAAATTCGGCCACTCTCTTTACCGTTTAATTGTGTAGCCAGTGCATGGGGATGGACATCAGGTCCCCCATTCTGGTGCACAAACAAGATTCTGAGATGATGCAAGGCTTGTCTTAATAACACATAATGGCTCCTGCCTGCTTGTTATAATTATGAATTCCCAGACTGAAGGAAACAAGATTCAAATAAATTATACAGTGTAATTAAAGTTCATTTTGCTTGACTAATTTGATAAAATTGGATTTTGAATAATTTTTTTGGGCGACAGGTCTCCTTTAACCTGACCCAGAGTCAAAAACGGACGTGAGGTCACCATTGCCCAAAAGCGAGGCAGATACTTTTTTTTTCACCCAGGGAGGTGGGGGGACTGTATGCCTTCAATTGGCCCAGGAACCCAGGCAATGTACCTGTGGACTATAAGCATGGCCTCTTAATTTGGTACTTTCTGCATGAAGGACTCTGAATATATATATATATTACAGTGCAATTTTATCTTTAAAGGAGAAGGAAAGGTCAAGCTGCAGTAAGGTGCCAAGTTATTAGGCACAACCCCCGTGATTGTGGTTGCATATCTGCTGCAGTTGGCTGCTGCTCCCTTTCTTCACTGGGCAATGTATAGTGAGTTATCAAAAGGCTCAGAAAGGAGGTTCACCTAAAATATAATCCATAATTCCTTCTATAGAAACTTCTTTTTTATAGGAGCACTTGCATGGGGGAAAAACTTTGTGATTTACTAGGGGTGCCTAATGTTTTGGCACCCCCCCCCCAACATTGTATAAGGGTTTCCTTTTACATTTTAATTACCTTTAATAATAGAACAGAATACTCAAATTAGGCAAAATCAAACATTAGTCTGCCCAGTAGCATCCAGTCTGCACAAGGCATAAAGGGTTATCATTTTCATGCAATTCTCAATTTCAACAGAACATCCCCTTCACCCCAAGGCAACCAAATAGTTGGGGCCCAGTTTAAGCACCAATGATTGGTATTAAAGCAACCTATATGTCCGTGCATGTGATGCCTAGTTAGACAACATGACTAAAGAATGCCAATAAATAGGTGAATACCAGTTAATGGATCATCTCACCCAGTACAGACATCACATAAATAGTTATCAGTTTCACACATTCCCCAATTTCAGCAGCACCTTTTGTCCCCCAAAAACGTCTACAAGAAGACAGAAGATAAGCTGTGCATTGAGGAAAAAGAACCCTGGCTGTGGTATGCGTTGCTTTTTAGGGGAGAGTTTGGTGAATGCGTTAATAGACACAGAACCGGGCAACCGGCTGCCTTTTAGTTTTGGAAATCTGTCTATTGTGCACTCCTGTCAAGTGGCTCATGATTGGGGTTCACATGGGGACAAGTTTGAGTTTATCTGCAATTAGCATCCAAAAACCAACTTTTGAATGCCTTAGCTTAGTTAACAAGAAGTCCAGCGTGCTTTCTTGTGCCACAGAGCCGGACACTAAAACCAACTTCAGATGAAATCAGGACAAACACCTCATTACACTATTTATAAATATACAGTTAGCTTAAAAAAATCCCTGCCACTGGCCAGCTAAAAAAACACAAAATGCCAGCTGAGAAGGGGCCATTTTTTGTTCAGGGGGTGCTGCCTTCCTGCACATGCCCAGAAGCCCTTGAGAGCTTATATGGTAAATACAGCCCTGACACCTTGAGGAGGAAGACAGGGATACACAGTTTAATTGGGTCATTAGTTGCTTTTTAGTTTTGGCAAAGTATGTATATATGGTGCAATTCAGGCTAAGGAAAGAGGCCTCACATAAGGAACATGATTGGCAAGCTGGGTTCTATTTGCACCAAACGTTCAAAAGTCGACTCTGGTGGGACTCGAACCCACAACCTTTGAATAACTTATACACAACCAGCTAGACGTCCAATGCGCTATCCATTGCACCACAAAGCCAGGCACAGCTGTCCACGCATTACCTACACATATCCAGTACATTACACTACACTGCTATTTCATAAAATATGAGCACCACAGAGCAATTTCCTTCTGTTTCTTTGTTCTTCACACAAGTGCACTTGAGCAGTAAAGTGAAATACCAGGCTTAAAGCAAAAACACAGCCTTTTAACTCTAATGCACATGCTCTGGTCCGGGATCATTGAAGAATAAAAAAACTGAAAAGGGTCACTCCTGGTGCTCCTAAAGAAGTACCACAGGCCGATGATGTGTTACCAAACAGGAGCAACAGTTCAGCGTAACAGGTAAGCGATTATAATCATTGGGGGTGCCTAACATTTGGCACCCTGCCCCAGAGCCTACAAGTTAAAAAAATAATTGGTGACCAGGGCCCCCCTATAAGTTTAAAAAAAATGGCCATCAGGGCCCCCATAAAAGTTTTTTTTTTTTTTTTAAAAAACATTGGTGATCAGGGGCCCCCCTGCAAGTAAAAAAAAATGATAGCCCGCCTCCCCCCACAAGTTATAAAAAGCCATTGGTGATCCGGGGCCCTCCTGCAAGTAAAAAAAGAAATTGGCCAGATCCCCCCAAATTTTTTAAAAAATTGCTTGCCAGGGTTTAGTGTCTAAGGAGGGGCCCAGTCATGCTTCACTTACTTGATTAGCCAGGCCCCCTGCTTTCAGCGTGCTGCACGGAATATTTTCTCCTATTAAGATTTCCTGTACCCTCGTGGTCCTTTAAGAATAAGTCCCAGTAAAGCTGTACAGGGATTGAATAAGGGGATCCAATCCTAATGCAGATTTACCGGGACTTATTCCTAAAGGACCAATGAGGTTACAGCAAATCTTAATAGGAGAAAATCTTCTGTGCACAGAGCTGCTGTGCAGCAGGGGGCCTGGCTAATCAAGTAAAGGTGGCCATACACGGAGAGATCCACTCGTTTGGCGATGTCGCCAAACGAGCGGATCTCTCCCCGATATGCCCACTGTGAGGTTGGCAATATCGGGCTGATCCTAACAATGGGTAACAGGCGGTTGGATCGCGGGGCCAACTTTCGGCCAGATATCGATCGGGGAAGGGCCCCATACACGTGCCAATAAGCTGCCAACTCGGTCTGTCGCCAGCTTTTATCGGCCTGTGTATGGCCACCTTCAGTGAAGCATCGGCCCGTGTATGGCCCCCCTTAAAACACAAAATCCTGCGGGCCCGGGACAACTGTCCCCCCTGTGACCCACTGATGGCGGCCCTGCCCTGCCCCCAGTGATTATATATATACAAACAAACATGAGCAGAGTCTAAAGGTGGCTATACCTTGACAAAATTAAGGTGTCTTTTCAGGCCATTCAGACCTACTGGCAGCTTTCTGCCTGTGTATGGAACCCTCAGAATTGCCTCCCCAACCAATATCTTGCCAAAAAATGTCCAGATGTTCATCAGGCAGGTTTTAAAATCTTGTTGGGACGAGGACCACATCGATTCTCCAACAGCTTACATATCAGCACTGTGATCTGATCTTTTAGCCTGAGGGCCAAAAAAAATGGAAGAGCCCAATATTGTCCACCTCAAAGATCTGTTTGTTTGCCAAGCTCTCCAGATTATATGGCTACCCTTATTCAAACCCAAATCTTTGTATAAATAGCTCTAACTATCCTGGCTCATAGTAGGCTGTGCTAGTATGACTAGAAACAAAGGCCATCGCTGGCAGGATTCAAGCTCCCAAGTTTGCATTTTAAATTCAAAGGCAAAGTGATTAAGCCACAGTAAGAGAGGCATGGGTGAGCAGTATAGCTAGACTAAATATTGTAAGTATTTTTTGCCGTTTGCACCATGTTTGGGCAGTATATAGCGAGTAATCAAGATTCACAGAATCCCTGCCTTATGCTGAGCAACTAAGAACACAGGATACAAGCTGAACACTAGAAAAAGAGGCCCATAAATAGAGGAAAGCACAGTCCCCATCAGGAGGGACAGGTGGGAGGCCCATCCGGGACATCCAACACAAGTCTAACCAGAACATCAGCTGGAATGCTTTTTAGTGTTGCACTCCTGTTAAATGGCTCAGGAAAAGGACTCACATGTGGACCAATGACTAGAAGTTGGGATTTACTATCATGAGACACGCAAAAGCCAACTCTGGTGGGACTCAAACCTACAACATTTGAACGCCCCTGCTTGACATGGTAAAAGTCCAATGTGCAATCCATTTCACTGTAGACCAAGTCACCTATGCCATGCTGGTGCCCACACAGAGAGATCATAAAGTAAGTACCTCATTCTTCCACCAACTAGTATTTGTTTATACATACCGGTAATAGAGTAAAAAATTCCAATTTCAAGGGCTGAGTCTAAGTTTAGCCTGGAAAATCTAAGAAAGATGGCAGCAAGGCGTTGCTATAGAAAGTCCAAAACTTGAGCATTTTTCCACAAAAAGGAGCACCAGCCTAGAGAAAGCCATTCACTTGTCACCGCTCCTGTCAAATGGCTCAGGAATGGGGCTCATATATTGACCAAAGACAAACAAAATGGGCTTAATCTTCACCTGGCATTCAAAATGCAACACGGGAGGAACTTTAGCCTACAACCATTGAACACCTTAGCTTGTTCAACTAGAAATCCAGTACACCATTCATTGCCCCACAAAGGCAGGCACCCACACACACTGTGAAACAGCACATTATGTCACACCACAGTCTAATATAATAGAGAACTACAGCTGCATTTAGGCAGCAGGGGGGCTGCTCAGTTGCAGAGGGTCGGGCAATCCAAAGATTTTTTTCAGGGGGGGGAGGAAGGCTTGCATCTTGAAATTCAATTATTTTCAATTTAAATTCTTCTTTTAGTGTTGCCAATTTGTCTATGGTTCACTCAGGAAGAGACCTTACTGAATTACAAATTGGGTATTCTCTTTCACCAGACACTCAAAACTCAACTCTGGTGGGACTCAAACCCACAACCTATGAATATCTTTACCAATTAGAGACAGACACAAGCAGGCCTTTAGTCCCTGCACATGTTGTGATTCCATACAGCACATCATACGTTCAACTACAAATGTTTTTTCATAACATATATAAAGCAATAGATAGAGAATTCTGCCAGCTAGAACACAGTTTGATCAATGTATAAGTTATCTACCAAGTAAGGGCACATAAAACAAGTTGATCACTAAAGAAAAGAGGAAAGCAGGACCAATGGGGGGGGGTATCATACACATGTCTAATCAGGACATCAGTTGAAAAGCTTTTTAGTTTTGGAAAACTGTCTATGGTGCTGTCCTGGCTTAGGAAGGGAGTCATATATGGGCCGATGATTAACCAAACCTCATGGTTAGAAAGAAAAGGTGGCCATAGACGCACCGATATTATCGTACAAAACAGATTTTCGCATATATTCGGTGCATTTATGGTGGGAGACTATAACAATTTGTTTACCTCGGATCCCGGAGGAAGATAGCTGATCCAGGAGAACTGATGGTAACAGGAACCTCTCTACGGCTCCGGTATTCACCGACGCCCTTTTGGGGCCCCGGGCTTTCTGCTGCGGAGGTGGTAGAGAAGCCAGGCGAGTTACCAGGAGCGAAGTAACCAGGGATCAGGCAAGGCGTAGTCAAGTGCAGGCAAAGGTCGTTTCCAGAAGACAGGTTTCAAAGAAGCGAAGTACCAAGGGGTCAGGCTAAGGCGTAGTTAAATGCAGGCAGAGGTCGAATTCAGGCAGCGAAGGTTCGGAGGTCAGGAAAACAGGCAGAGGGTCAAAACCAGGAAACTCGAACAACCAGGGCTTTAGCAGGAACAGTAGGAACTGAAGCCAGCTTGGGCAATGTGAGGAGGAAGAGGAAGGTATTTAAGGGAACAGGAACCAATCAGGAGCAGGCTGAGGAAGACAGACACATCAGGGACCAATAGGAAGCCAGGCGCCTAAATTAGTGGTCATAGCTCCTAAGTATGTGAGCGCAGGTGTCTGATTTGACGTGCGCGGGCGCCTCGATGCCGGCGCCCAAGTTGACGTGTGCCTGCGCTTATGCGCCGGCGCTCAAAACCAGCGGCGGGTGTTACAGTACCCCCCCTTTCAGGAGACCCCTCCGGGGGCTCCCAGGGTTTGTCGGGAAGCTTCCTGTGGAAGGACCTCAATAATCGGGGGGCATGTGTATCAGCAGCCTTCACCCAAGATCTCTCCTCAGGACCAAAACCTCTCCAGTGGACCAGGTACTGGACTCCCCTTCTAGACTTACGGGAATCGATGATGTCTTGCACCTCAAATTCTTGATGACCATTCAAGAGAACAGGAGGAGGAGGTGCTTCCATAGAAGAAAATGCGTTCTGGACGAAAGGCTTGAGCAAAGAAACATGGAATGAGCTTGAAATGTTCATGCTGGGAGGGAGGTCCAACCTCACTGACACTGGGTTAATGATTTCCTTAACCTTGAAAGGACCGAGGAAGCGGGGACCCAGCTTAGGGCAGGACTGCCTGACCTTGATATTTCTGGAAGAGAGCCAGACAGAGTCCCCTACCTTGAACCTGGGAGCAGGGCGACGATGCTTATCGGCAGCCACCTTCTGGCGCGAAGAAGCCTTAGTAAGGGCGGAACGAGCATCTGTCCAGATCTTCTGAAAGTCCCGAAACAGGGAGTCAGCCGCAGGAACATCCACCTTGACAGCAGTTGGAGGAAGAGCTGAAGGAGAGAGACCATAGACACAGAAAAAGGGAGAGCAGTTTAAGGAGCAATGCTTAAGGTTATTATGTGCAAACTCAGCCCAAGGAAGTAGATCCGACCAATTGTCCTGATTTTGCGAGATGAAACATCGGAGAAACTGCTCCAAAGACTGATTCGTCCTTTCAGTCTGGCCATTACTCTGAGGATGGTAAGCCGTGGAAAAGTTCAAGTGAATGTCCAAAAGTTTACAAAAAGCCCTCCAGAATTTTGAAACAAACTGAACGCCACGATCAGAGACAATGGAGGAAGGAATGCCATGCAGACGAAAGATCTCCTTGACAAAAAGTTGAGCAAGAGTGGAGGCGGTAGGCAACTTCTTCAAGGGGACAAAATGTGCCATCTTCGAGAACCTATCCACGACAACCCAGATGGTAGTCATCCCCGAAGACTTGGGTAGGTCGACCACAAAGTCCATAGCAATGTCAACCCAGGGTCGGGAGGGAGTAGGTAGAGGTTGAAGAAGGCCACAAGGAAGAGATCTTGGAATCTTCTGTTGGGCACAGATAACACAGGAAGATACAAACAAAGAGACATCTTGTTTCAAGGAGGGCCACCAAAAATATCTGGACACCAGGTCAAAGGTCTTACCGACACCAGGATGCCCTGCCAACTTTGAAGAATGAGCCCAGCCCAGGACTTGAGGAACAGAGGAAGCAGGCACAAAGGTTTTCCCAGGAGGACACTCTGGAGGAATAACGGATACAGGAGCAACTATGCATTCAGGAGGGATAATTGGAATGGGAGGAAGAACCAAAACTTCATCAGTAGAAAATGATCTGGACAAAGCATCAGCCTTGGAGTTCTTTGAACCAGGACGATAGGAGATAATGAAGTTAAACCTGGAAAAGAAGAGGGCCCAACGTGCTTGACGAGGATTCAGTCTCTTGGCGGCAGAGATGTATTCCAGGTTCTTATGGTCCGTAAGAATGGTAATGGGTTCAACCGAACCTTCCAAAAGATGACGCCATTCCTCCAGAGCCAGCTTAACCGCCAAAAGTTCCCTGTTGCCAACGTCGTAATTCCTCTCGGCAGAAGAAAATTTCCGGGAAAAGAAGGCACAAGGGTGTAGGGGACCCTGGAAATCAAGCCGCTGAGAGAGAATGGCTCCAACACCGGACTCTGAAGCATCCACCTCCAAAATAAAAGGTCGAGAGACATCTGGATGAACTAAGACGGGAGCAGAACAAAAAGCTTGCTTCAGATCGTCGAACGCTCTCTGAGCCATAGGAGACCAGACAAATCGTGTTCCCTTCCGGGTAAGAGCAGTAAGGGGGAGGACAATGCCGGAAAAATTCTTGATGAATTTCCTGTAAAAATTGGCGAACCCCAAGAAGCGTTGGACTGCTTTCATATTAGAGGGAGGAACCCAATTCAGGACTGCCGAAACCTTGGCCGGATCCATTTCAGAGCCGGAGGGAGAAATGACATAACCAAGGAAAGAAATTTTCGACTGATGGAACTCGCACTTGTCGATCTTGGCGAACAAATGATTCTCTCTGAGACGTTGAAGGACTTGCCTCACATGAGAAGCATGGAGAGACTCACAAGAAGAAAAAATCAAAATGTCATCCAGATAGACAACAACAGAACAATAGAGGAGATCTCGAAAAATATCGTTCATAAAGTCCTGGAAGACAGCGGGCGCGTTGCAGAGGCCAAATGGCATAACTAGATATTCATAATGGCCATCGCGTGTGTTAAATGCTGTCTTCCATTCGTCCCCTTGACGAACCCGAATCAGATTATAGGCTCCCCTCAGGTCCAGCTTCGAAAAAATGTTGGCGTCTTTGAGTTTATCGAACAGCTCAGGGATAAGGGGAAGAGGATACCTGTTCTTAACGGTAATCTTGTTTAGACCCCGGTAATCGATGCACGGCCGAAGACCCCCATCCTTCTTCTGGACGAAGAAAAATCCAGCACCAGCAGGCGAGTTGGACTTCCGAATAAACCCCCTAGCCAAATTTTCCTGGATGTACTCCTTCATGGCTTGGGTTTCAGGCACAGACAGAGGGTAGGTTCTTCCCCTAGGAGGGACAGTTCCAGGGATCAGGTCAATAGGACAGTCATAGGGCCGGTGGGGGGGAAGAACCTCGGCACTCTTCTTCTCGAAGACGTCAGAAAAGTCTCTATAACAGGAAGGAAGAGACTCAAGCGTGGAGACGGAGCAAATGGAGACTGGAGAAGAGGATGAGGAGGATAAACAATTAGAGGAACAGCAGGAACTCCAGGAGGACAGCTTTCCAGAAGACCAATCAATCATAGGGTTATGTAACTGGAGCCAGGGTAACCCTAAAATGATAGGGGTCGAAGGACAGGAGATGGCCAGAAACGAGATCTCTTCTTTATGGAGGTCACCAACTTGCAAATACAGAGGAGAAGTGGAGTGGGTGATAAGACCAGGAGAGACAGGATGTCCATCAATCGCATGAGCCGCCAGAGGCACTTGAAGAGGGACAAGAGGCAGGGAAGAAGCTCGGACAAAAGAGAGATCAATGAAGTTCCCAGCAGCACCTGAGTCAATAAAGGCTTGACAAGGGATGGTCCTGGAGAGACGTTTAATACAGCAGGGAACCAACAGACGAGAGGAATTTCTTGATGGAGAAGAAGTGGCAGTGCCCAGGACGGTCTCCACCCGCCGACCTAGGCTTTGGAGTTTCCCTGCGGCCGAGTTTGAGGCTTATTAGGACAGGTCTTAACAAAGTGACCCTTCAGGCCACAATAAAGACACAGACCTGCTGTACGGCGGCGAGACCTTTCCTCAGGTGTAAGTCTGGTAGCCCCCAGCTGCATGGGTTCCTCCGGCACAGGAAGAGAATTAGCCGGAGCAGCTGGAATGTTGGAGTCGAGGAGCAATCTATGGGCTTGTGACTTGGCCGAAAGCCTCTCCTTCAGGCGCACATCAATGCGGATCACCAGAGAGACCAGGTCTTCAAATAGCGGAGGAAGATCTCGAGCAGCCAATTCATCTTTAAGGGACTCATTGAGACCATTCCAGAAGGCAGCTACAAGGGCCTCGTTGTTCCAGGATACCTCCGCGGCAATGGTACGGAAATCTATGGCGTACTCAGCTGCGGAGAGTGCCCCTTGTGAAATTTTCAGGAGGCGGGTAGAGGCATTCTCCTTCCTGCCGGGGGCATCAAAAATCTCACGAAAAGTGGAAAGAAATGCCGTGGAGTTGTGAACCAACGGATCATCCCGTTCCCAAAGAGGAGAAGCCCAGGCCAAGGCTTTCCCATGAAGCAAGGTCATGACGTAGGCCACTTTGGACTTCTCATTCGGGAAGTGTGAGAGTTCAAAATGAATCTTGCATTGATTCAAAAAACCCCGACAGGTCTCTGGATCACCAGAATAGCGAAGAGGAGCTGAGATCTTGGGTCTCCAGGAAAAACTCTCCCCGCTGGACAATGGAGCCGGAACCAAAACTGGGGTTGGTGGTGCAACAGAGACAGGAGGCAGCGGAGTCTGGGAAGCCTGCAAGGCATCAAGGCGATTTGAGAGGTGCTGCAAGCTCTGGGCAAGGTGCAACTGAGAAGCCTCGGAGTCCTCGAGACGCTTCATAAGGGCCTCTAAGACTGTCTCCAATGAGGAAGAACGACCAGCGGCTTGGGAGGGATCCATCCTTTTTGGCCCAAGCTAACTATAACAATTTGTTTACCTCGGATCCCGGAGGAAGATAGCTGATCCAGGAGAACTGATGGTAACAGGAACCTCTCTACGGCTCCGGTATTCACCGACGCCCTTTTGGGGCCCCGGGCTTTCTGCTGCGGAGGTGGTAGAGAAGCCAGGCGAGTTACCAGGAGCGAAGTAACCAGGGATCAGGCAAGGCGTAGTCAAGTGCAGGCAAAGGTCGTTTCCAGAAGACAGGTTTCAAAGAAGCGAAGTACCAAGGGGTCAGGCTAAGGCGTAGTTAAATGCAGGCAGAGGTCGAATTCAGGCAGCGAAGGTTCGGAGGTCAGGAAAACAGGCAGAGGGTCAAAACCAGGAAACTCGAACAACCAGGGCTTTAGCAGGAACAGTAGGAACTGAAGCCAGCTTGGGCAATGTGAGGAGGAAGAGGAAGGTATTTAAGGGAACAGGAACCAATCAGGAGCAGGCTGAGGAAGACAGACACATCAGGGACCAATAGGAAGCCAGGCGCCTAAATTAGAGGTCATAGCTCCTAAGTATGTGAGCGCAGGTGTCTGATTTGACGTGCGCGGGCGCCTCGATGCCGGCGCCCAAGTTGACGTGTGCCTGCGCTTATGCGCCGGCGCTCAAAACCAGCGGCGGGTGTTACAGAGACATGCCGACCAATATCGGCAGAAGACTTGGATATCGTTCAGCTCAGGTGGAAAGTTCTGATTGGGCACCTGACAGTCGGCCACTGTTAGTGCTGAACCATCAGATACTGGTAGAATTCCATTGTTTCTACCTGTATGTCTGCGATTCAGCTCTACACGTGTGTATTGAAACAAACAATCTTTCTTGGAGAGATCTTTTCCATTAAAGATCGTAATTGTTATGTCTAATGGCCACCTTAGTTTTGGAGAATTTGAACTCACAACTTGCTCTAGCTATATTGAAAGCTAATATACTGTTCTTTGAGCATTAGTGCACATTCCCCAATGGCCACCTATTATTGGCACACAAGTGTACAAGTTGGTAGGCTTTTTCATTCTGGAAATCCAAGGTAGAGTGCTGCATTGGGCCCCAGGAGGTAAAAGGAGGTAATTCATATACATTTGAATAACCTCTAGACATTTTTGAGGCCTGAAAAATAATTTGCTGTGGTGTACAGTAATATCTAGTTACTCTACTGATGGATCCCATACCTGTATTGCACACTTGGGGTATTACAGCAATGGGGCCCATTTTTAAATCCTTTTATGCCATCTAGTGGTTATCAGTTTAAAAAAATGGTTTTCAAAGTCATGACAATTTATAAAGCAGGAAAATGTCTCAAACACACATGCTCACATTAGAGCTTTAGCAATAGTACTTGATGAGATGTCCATATAAAATACATCTGAAAAAGATTACTATTACCAATTATTTATATTAGCAATAAATAATAAAATAAAAATTATAATAAATATATTATTTATTGCAAATTCACAGATTGGCAGAGGCACCCAGTTTGGGCACACAATCCCCAATTTGGTACATCGGTAGGATCACCAAAGAGCAGTTTCCTTCTGCTTCTTTATTTTTCATGCCAGTGACACATGTTCAGTAGAGTGAAAAGCTGAACTAATTTGAAATGGGGGTCACCCCAACTAAAACCAATGCTCTGTAAGGCTACAAATATAATGTTTTTGTTACTTTTTATTTCTTATCTATCTTTTCAGACCCTCTCCTATTTATATTCCAGTCTCTTAATTAAACCATTGCATGGTTGCTAGAGTAGTTTGGACCCTAGCAATCAGATTGCTGAAATTACAATGATTTGCCTTCTTCTTGTGGGGGGGATACTGACCCCATCTAAAAAACAAATTTTCTGAAAGACTACAAATGTATGGCTATTTCTACTTTATATTACTTATCTTTCTATTCAGCCCAGGGCGGAACTACCGGGGGAGCAGGGGGTGTGAGAGGGCCAGGGCCGCACCCCCTCAGGGCCCCCTGGCAGTCCGCGCGTCGCATATTCCTGGCCACGCCGCATATTCGCGGCTAGTTCCGGGTGTACGGAGGGGGGTGGGAGGCCCGGCTGCACGTCCTGCGCCAGGGCCCGCCCCCCTCTAGTTCCGTTTCTGATTCAGCCCCTCTTCTATTCATATTCCAGGCTCCCATACAAATCAAGGCGTGGTTGCTAATTGCAATTTGCACCCTAGCAACCAGATTGCTAAAATTGCTGGCTGCTGTCACCTGAGGCAAGTTGAGAGTGAGTTGGCAGCAGTGCCCCTGATTCCATTGTACAGGCCACCCAAGTTGTCCCTCTCCTTGCTTGAGGTAACTCTAAGGTCACCAAATCAGGGGAAGCTAATATCTCGCATTTATAACACTCTTAATAAACAAAGGGGCAACCCCTATGCACAATGCCATACCAATTGGATGCAAGACATACAACACTTAGATCTGGATGACTGGGACGATATTACACATTCATATCTGCCTTCAGTAATAGGAAGCAATGATATCCTAATACAATACTGTATGATACATAGAGCCTACCTTACTCCGGCAAGGCTGCACTCCATGGGCCTTAAAGCAGATAATATATGCTTTAAATGTGGGATAGATCCGGGCACTTATCTCTACACCTTTTGGACATGCCCGCAGTTGATCGAATTTTGGGACAAGGTGGTTAATTACGTCACACAAACTCTTAATATACCGAATGTGCGGACACTGGAGGCATGCCTTCTAGGTTTGGTTGAAAACATTACATTTGACAAATACCAACATATTCTATTGAGGTTGCTGTACTTTTACGCAAGGTAGGCGATTACCCTAGTCTGGAAGTTACCCAGAGATCCCTCCTTAAAATGTTGGAAATCCCTAGTGAATGCAGCTCTTCCCTATACAAATTAACATACCTAAGTAGAGGTTGCCCGGACCGGTTTGGAAAGATCTGGGGCCCACGGTTAGATGAACTTGACACAGCCTCTGTGCAGGACAATGGTTAATGTGCTACAAGATATATATACTGCGTCACTTATGATGCATCGCCCTCGGCCTACCCCCCCCCTCTTTTCTTTCTGTTACCCTTTCCTCTATTAAACCTGCTATCCTGTTAAAAAGGTTTCCTGTTTCAATCTAAGTAGGCATTGCTGCAGTGATGAATATGCAGGGACACGATAGATTGGTGTAAATTTGAACTGTTTAATACTGGTTTTTTTTCACGGATGTATCAAGCTTGAAAATAAAATCTTTTAAAAAAGAAGTTTCAGCTTGGCAACAGCAGCAATGATCCAGGACTGTAAACTTGTCACAGGAGGGTCACCATCTTGGAAAGTGTCTGCGACACTCACATGTTCAGTGGACTTTGAGCAGCTGTTGAGAAGCTAAGCTTAGGGGTCGTCACAAATTATCCAGCCAGTGTCGGACTGGGATGCCAGGGGCCCACCAGAAAACCTTAGACCGTGGACCCACTTTCCAAACTATTATTCCTCCTCTACTTACTTAACCTCTTTATTCTCTTTTATATCTACTTACTATACTCTATTGTTCCATTATTAAGCCTCTTTTTTTCCTAAAAAGAAATAGGGAATGACCATAAAATAGGCCAAATGGTTAAAAGCAAGAGGCCCCACTGACACCTGGGCCCACCGGGAGTTTTCCTGGTATCCCAGTGGGCCAGTCCGACACTGTATCCAGCAGGAAATGAGGTTTGTCTGTAATATAAGCTGATGCTACAGGGCTGATTATTAAATGCTGATACTAGTTGCACTGTTTCTGTGCTGCCATGTAGTAATTATCTGTATTATTTACTAATCAGCCTTATATTGTAACATTTATATTCTATGTGTACTATATATTGTGAGTCGGCCCCGAAAGCTCAGTAAGTGACAGCAGCACAGAGCATGTGCAGTGAATCAGCAGAAAAGAAGATGGGGAGCTACTGGGGCATCTTTGGAGATCTTTACTGCTAAAGGGCTGTGGTTGCCCTGGGCTGGTACAGAAGCACAAAACATAATGTACAACATTTTTACTTACTTTAGTTAGGCTTTACTTCTCCTTTAAACCAACCCCAGCCCAAGACTGCCACTACTTGCAGCTTAATTTAAATCTGAAGAGGGGTTAGGGTTGCCAGCTTCTGTCCCGTGGAATTCTGGGGGGTCCAAGACGCAGAAGGTTTGCAGCTATTAGGTGACAATTGGCCAATCACCTGATTTGGAAAACCGGGCAGGCAGGTTTGACCCAGGCAGCCCTTCAAAGAACAAGGCTTTCCGGATCAAAACCAGACAGGTGGCAACCCTAAGAGGGGTACACGATTAGAGTATTGGAAGGGAGTCGCCCTCCCTTTATCAGGAACAGGAGGCGCGGTCATTTTCTATATTGGACTATTTTCTATATTGAACATTAAGGAGGTTACCAGTGGGTAAAAAACAGGGGTGCCTATACAGCCGTCAGCATTAGAGTGTATTGATATATCATACCTCCCAACTGTCCCTTTTTCGGAGGGACAGTCCCTCTTTTGACAGCTCAACCCGCAGTCCCTCATTTGTACTGGAAAGTCCCTCTTTTCTCTGCACTGAACAGCCAGAAAAAGAAACAAAGTTTCTCACTTAATTGGCTTTTAGCAGAGAGCCCAGAACACCTAACAGGTGCAAATAAGATACTTTGTAACAATTTTGAGACACAAAAACACAGTTTAGATAAGGAGAAATAATTTCAAACTTTCATAACCTGCCAAATTTTGTAAAACAAACATGGTAATTAGGGGGTGTGGTCAAACAATTTGCTGCGCTACCTGCAGAAAAAACATTTTTGTCCCTCTTTTTACTTCCAAAAAGTTGGGAGGTATGATATATAACATGGTGCAGTAACTACAATTTTACTGGTAACAATTATTACTTTCTATTCTGTCCTATTATCCAGTCTCTGCTTCGCACCACAGCCTGGTTGCTAGGGCAAATGGAACCATAGCAACCAGACAGTGGCAGACATTCCAAACTGGAGAGCTGGTGAAGAAATTATATACAAAACAAAATGACCACCAATTGCAATTTCTCAAAATACCACTGCTTCCACTTAATATTCACAGAAATAACACATTTTATCTTTATGTGACGGAAAACAGTCACCTCTGATATATTTAACCAGTTAAAACATCCACATAATGTAAGGATAAATAAATAGTCAGGCATTCATGGAAGCGTTTGGTTATTCACTTCCGGTTTTTATAGTTCCTGTCAGAATTTCCCATCCCAGCATGCCTTTGGAATGTAGCACATGTAGCGCAGGGAGGCGGGGTTTGGGAAAGTCACCTGACTGGGTGCTCCCGGAAGGGTCTTTACACGCCGGGCGGTGTCAGGGTCTGAAAGCCGGATCTGCGGAGCTGGGGAGAGAGAAGCAGGCAGGAGGCTGCAGGAAGGAGCTTCCATTGAAGTACTGCACCGCCGCCCCTTGAGCTGAAGGTGAGTCCTGCATGTTACGGCGAGTATCATCATGGATGATCAGTGACATTGGCAGCAAGGGGACAGCAGGTTACAGGGATAGGGACGCATTAGCTGTTGCGGAGCTTCCATACCCCGTCAGCGTAGAGCATGCTGGGTGTTGTAGTTCGCTAGCAGCTGCAGTGCCATAGGCTGCCTATTGTATAGTAGGATTACGTGGCATTATGGGGTCAGAGGGGAGATATGTCATATATGCAATAGCTCTTCTACCTCTGTTTATCAGGAGAGATGAGTTGGTATGTGTGATAGGCAGTGCCAGTAGCTTCTTGTTCCTTGGCAGACTACTAAAAGCTGTTTCGTCATTAGCCAAGTCCAGTGGTTTGGGGCTATTCCCTTAAAGCAACAGTGACACCACAAAATGTGTTTTAAAGGAATGGTGTAATGCAGAGTTGCCCTGGTACAACTGGGGTGTTTGCTTCAGAAACACAACTATAGTTTATATAAACAAGCTGCTGTGTAGCCATGGGAGCAGCTATGCAAGCACAGGATACACGGTAGATAACAGATACGTTTTGCAGAATCCCATTGTTTTATCTGTTATCTACTATGTATCCTGTGCTTGAATGGCTGGCCCCATGGCTACACAGCACTTTTTTTTTTTTTTTTTTATAAATTATATTCATACTTATCTGTTATCTACTGTTTATTCTGCCTTTAAAGCATTTTCATTTTTTGTGTTACTGTTCCTTTAAGGTTTAAGTCTGGATCTAGGTGCTGCTATTGTCCTGTGTGCTTAAATAGGATTGACCTCTTAATAATTATGTCTTTCACTGTCTATAGATAACATGCACTGAGAATATAGAGCAAAGGTAAAGCTTAGCCCAAATTTGCCCAACAGTAGCAGGATGATGGGCTTGCCCTTTATTGACCCTTTCATTCATGCACAGTATCACCTCTCCCCTACATGTCAGTGCATAATGGATTAACGTTGGCCCATTGTAGTTGCGTGAGTCACTGGACAACGTCTGCTTATTTCACAACACAGTCACACAGTGGTGGAGAAGCCACGCTTACCCCTAACCCAGTTTCAATCGGCACAACTGCTTAGTGTATGGCACGGAACAATATATTTGTATCAATGAAAAGGCGTATGCGATGATAAAGCGTATTCCTTCACTCCCACGCTCACTCTCTTATTATGTAGCATTGTTCAGCCTACAATTAGCTTATTGTGCAAGGCTGAGTTTGTGTTGATAACATATTTTCTCCCTGCTTGAATCACGGTGGTGATGGGGGGAATATCCTTTTTATAAGTTTGTGTGTGGGGGGGGGGAGTTATTTATATTTGTTGCTTTCAATAGAATTAGAAGATGTGTGCTTTTATGCACAAAACATACTTTTTCTGAAAATTTCAAATTATACATTTTAAATAACAGTTGGAGTATTGTTTCCCTTAGACCCTAAAGTATGAGGGTTTAGCTCATTGTGTGCCCAGAACATTCCTATGAGGGTATAGCTTATTGTGTGCCCAAAACATTCATATATAATACACAAAACCCATGAATATCTTGTAAATTATAATCTTATAAATGGTAAGTTCTGATGTCATCAGTTATAAACGGTGAGTACTGATGTAATTTCTGTCACATGAGTCACTGAAATGTGTATATTATAATAAATAAAGTACCCCCAGTTGCAAAATATGTGGATTTTAGAAGTTACCTCGGAGTTCCATGACCTGTATAAAAACACTTGGCCTTCGGCCTCGTGTTTTTATATGGTCATGAAACTCCGAGGTAACTTATAATTTCCTTATAATTTACAAGAGGGGGTACAACGGTCTTCTGGTAGATCCCAATCTACCTTTTGGGCACCCCTGCTATACAGGTACATTAACCACTGCTTCTACCCTCTCCACCTGTCACCATCTCTAGTATTACTGAATCAGAAGCACCACATATTTGAGAGGAGGGCCACCTGTCACTGCTTAATGTGCTTCACATGGCGTTTTCAAATTAAATAGCATAGCAATAACAGGCAGAGAGGGAACAGCAACTGTTTAATCCCCTAAACAGTAGTGGCAGTGAAATTGCACCCTGTTTGATAGAATATTGCTACGCAATAAGTTGGCGCTATACAAATACATGTTAATAATAATAATAATAATAATAATAATAATATTGCCTGCCATAACCATGTGATTGCTATTCTCATACACATTTTGTGATGTGTATATAAAATAAAGAGACTAAACATTATGATTGGAAGTGCCAGTCCAGGAATTATTTGAAACATTGCACAAAAGTCCATTCTCCTCCATGTTTGTTAATCAGCTGGCTTTTGCTACATTGTTACATGTGTCAGAGCCAGCAGTGCAGAGAATATAAACAGCCAGACTGATATTGAATTCATTAGCAATTACATTTTGCAAACATTACTTAAAAGAAGTCTATCGAATGTCTATGGGAAGGTTGCTTCAAATTTCATTTTCATTCATTATGTAAAGACAGGTTTTGGGGGTGGAGTTTCCCTTTATGACGAAGAGTGTGTGTGGGGGGGGGGTCACTGTGTATCTTGGCACAGCTGTGAAGGTCAATTTAAATCTCCATTCCTTTTGCCTTTAAATCATTTGATTGGATGCCTGTGCAGCTGCGCCATCCTATTGGCTACTTGGCACAATCCTATTGTCAGTGTGACAGCTGTACATGGATAACAGAGTGTTGTGTTTAACAGGACTGTAGCCTTTGATACGGTTCCCCAAGGATACACACAACCCAAGCAGCACAGCTTAAAAAAAACCCACATTAATGTTTCATGTGCCGGAGCTGCAGCCAGTCACTCTGCCAGCAATCCAGCCCCACGGAACCGCACATGGCCGCATGCATATTTCATTGTTTAGATAATTATTTGGAATCTGAGTTTAACAGCAGACCAGTTCCATGCTGGGGTATCTTTTTCTTTGTAAACCCATTTAAATGTATTCCATGGCAATAGCACTGGCCTCCAATAGAGTGTAGCACCAATCAAAATGTCTCTACTGCTCTGTCACTTTTCCTAATTTTATAAAATGGTAAGGTCCAGCCTGCCCTTTCCAGTGGGTCAATGACCGGACGTACTACATGTTTACATACAAATATGCAGAGAAGGAATGGGCACACCATAAGCTATATCTTCATACTGTACTGTCTAATGGAAACAATATGGCACCTCCCTCCTCCCATATGTATTAATACAAATATACACAGTAGGAATGTTCTGGGCACAAAATAAGCTATACCCTCATACTGTACTGTCTAAGGGAAACAATATGGCACATCCCTCCCATATATATATATATATATATATATATATATATATATATATATATATATATATATATATATATATATATATATATATATATATATATACACAAATATACAGGGAAGGAATGTTCTGGGCACACAATATGCTCTACCCTCATACTGTACTTTGTAAGGGAATCAATTTGGCATCTCCTTCCATATGTATAAATATAAATATACAGGGAAGGAATGTTCTGGGCACACAATAAGCTATGCCCTCGTATAGTACGGGTACCTGATGCTTAGAAAGATGATTGTGGAAAGAGTAATTGGTCATGGATGGACAAGTTATTTTATGTATTGTATGTTCTGTACAGGGAAAGATATAAACGGCTCTGGAACATGCCGCTCCAACTTTCTAGGATTCTTGCTTCTTCCTATGGCAAGGGGCCGTACAGCTGGCATTCAGCCTGGGTAGCACTGGCTTTGCCCTGGGAGTGCGTTTCACAAGTGTGGGGTTGGGACATGTGAGTGTGGGAGGAGTGAGGTTGCTATACAAGGGCTAAAGTCCCAGCTCTGCTCACAGACCTGTTTGGCTCTGCAGGAGGATGCTGCGCGTGGCCTCTTGCACGGCTCTTCTCTTGCTGCTCAAGAAGGCACTGGGGCTGCCATGGTTTCAGTCTGTTGGCGCAGTACTGGTCTTCTACCTCGGCTCTGGAGGATGGAAATTCATGAGGATTTTCTACATGACCATAAGAAGGGACCTCTGGTAAGTAGTGTCCCCAACCCATTTCCCATGGCTCCCACTTTGATATTAAAGGGCAAGGAACAGGGCCCAGGGGTTCAAAGTACATCCTGGTATTTCAAGTACACAGAGTCCTGCCAGGCCTTCATGCAATGCCTCTTCCCATTTGCAGGTCTCGAAACACCTGAACTATCATTGATGTCCTCAATCTCTTGAATTCATCCCAAGCTGTTTAAATTGTTCTGGAGAGTTGCACAGTGGGCACTATCAAAAACTGTCAGTTTCTAGCAGATCATAATGATGATTATGAGTGATTTAAGCATTATTAATTCAGGCATTTTCCGTGATCTATCCTGGTCCTTTCCTATTCATCCTTCCTTTCGTCAATGGCACATAGTGTATCTCCGCCAGTGGAAATACGCCTAATTCTTCTACATGTCCATGCTGTCATTGACATAAAAGGAGACTACCGGTTACCACCACAGATGACCATTTTAGGTCAGAAAACCCCATCACCAATTATGCCAATGACAGGAGGCATAGGGAGCTATCAGACATTTGTCAACCAGTTGAAATACACCAATAGGAAAACACCATGTGTGCCATTTGCCTTTTGGGTTCCAAACTGCTGCCTGGTTGCTATGGCAATTAAGCTTTAGTAGTAACCAGATAGTTCCAACCTTAGACATAACAGAAATATTGATAATTATAAAAAAAAAAGATTGATTGCAAATTAAGGACACTACTCTACTACCAAAAAAATAAGGTAAACTTCCCCATTAAGGAAATAGACTTTTCATATATCACATTTATTAGATTTCTTGTTATATATGTGTGCCATTGACATACCAAGTGCTGTACCCTTTGGTCCCTGTCATAAATCCATTTGTTTGTTCAATCCTGTGCGCCCTTGGACTCCGTTTTCTAATATATATCTGAACACAAGATAAAAGCTGGACTTTGTTACTGAGACCCAAGACATGGAGGGCAGAGGCACAGTTTATTAGGAAGGGGATATGTTATTCCCAAGCCAGGAGCTGAAATTTAGTTTCATAAGAGGCCCAGTAGGAATTAATTGAAATGGCCACTGTATAAACAAACTCTCTTCTGCACAGGGGAGCCTTTACCTTGGTGAGGGTGAAGCTTCAAGTGAGAAAGCACCTGCGTGAGAGAAACACAATCCCTGACATATTCCACGAGTGTGTGAAACGCCACCCTAACAAAACCGCTCTCATTTTCGAAGGAACAGGAGCCTCATGGACATTCAGGGAGCTCGATGAGTTCTCCAATGCGGTGGCCAACTTCCTGCATGCCGAGGGCTTCCGTTCCGGCGATGTCATTGCACTCTTTATGGAGAACTGTAATGAGTATGTTGGTCTCTGGTTGGGTATGGCCAAAATCGGGGTGGAGGCTGCCCTGATTAACTTCAACTTGCGGTTGGATGCCTTGGAATACTGCTTCAGCGTCTCCAACTCCAAAGCAGTCATTTTTGGGAAAGAGATGTCCCAAGGTGAGGAGGTGTAAATGGGGTATATTTAAGCCAATGGCTGTAGTCCAGTGGAGAAGGTGAGGGTCAAGCCAAAGGCTGTAGTCCGGTGGAGAAGGGGAGGGTCAAGATTAACTGCAGGGCTAAGGTTGTGACCTCCCATGATTGCTTAAGGCCTAACCCCAAAACCTTTTTCTGGCACACAGTTTGGTTTATTGCATATTGGGGAAACAGGTCTATACTATTATTAATGAAATTCAGTTTAATGTTTCAGCCATGTGTGATGTCCACTCCTTGATGGGAAAATCAGTCCACCTTTACTGCTTTGGAGAAGGTGATTCCAAAACTGTTCCTGTTGGCACTGAATTCCTCGATTCCATCTTGCAAAGCGCATCTCGCCATCCTCCAAAGGGCCCGGGCCGCAGCTTTACAGGTACAGAAAATCTAATATCTAAACATTCTTCTGTTTTAGTTCTGTGTCACCCCAAGACCTGTTGGCAAGGGCCAGCCTTTTCGGTCCTACTGAAGGCCATAGAGCTCCAATTGGCCAGCTATACTATTACCCAATCAGCCAAATAGCACTGTGTGTTTATTTGGCCAAAAATGTAGCTATGGCTTCTGCCACTTCCAAATCTGCTTTGAGAAAAGGACTGATAATATTTGTATAGATTGATTTTATAGGATTGTGGGGTGATCTGTCAAATCTGCCCACCCAACATGCCGTACAAGCCCAAAAAATCATGCATGTCGGTCAAAATCAGCCATGCTGCCCAATAATCCAGGATTTTGGTTCGGTATTCGGCCATTTTCAGCAGGATTTGGCTGAATCCTTGTGCCCGGCCGAACCAAATCCTTTAAATCATGTGACCTTTTGTCACAAAACAAGGAAGTAAAAAGATTTTTGGCTGATCGCTGCTTTCTTTTCCCCTTCACCTTACTGATTTGCATATGCAAATTGGGGTTCGGTATAAGGCTGAATCTTTCACAAAGGATTCAGGGGTTCAGCCAAATCCAAAATAGTGGAGACCATCTTTATAATTATGGCCCACATAGAGATATACATCTGCTCTAAATGCCTCCTATTATCTGACTCCACTACCCAATGATTTCAGCTGGAATCACCTACAAAATCGCTGACGCTCTTCTTTGATGACAATCACCTGTGCTGGGCTTGGATTTCCCATTGATCAAAAGGGGTGATTTGTGTACTTTTTTTTTTTTTTATGCCATATGGGGAACAGGAGAGAACATAACAGGCAAACTGTTGCATGCCATCGGCCTCCATGTCGTTGGGATTGCAGCACAGAAATGATTTAACTCCGCTCATAATTACAACTCACTCTCAACCCTAATACATAATTTAAGGAAATTGTCCTAATATAAGTACTTTATTGAGCCGTATTTTTGTATCTGATTGGGACCTCATTGGTCTTGCAGATCATTTGCTACCGTGGCAACCACAGCCATTATAATGAGTGAATGATAACAGGCATTGTAATTTCCCTAGGGAGAGGTGGGGCTTTTTTTTTTTTTTTTTTTAAATTTCAAAAAACTCTGTAAACTGAGGCTTTATTCATTAGAATCAGGGACAATAGCTTTATATCGTTAATAAAATCCCCAGTTTTGCTTTACAGATAAATTATTTTACATCTACACATCTGGAACTACTGGTCTGCCTAAAGCTGCAATTGTAGTACATAGCAGGTGAGTGCAATTCTCTATCAAATGCCAAGCGGTTCAATCCAAATATCCCTCTCCATGTGTTGACATGGTGTCTTCCTCCAGGTACTTCCGAATGGCCGCCTTGGTGCATTACGGGTTCAGTATGCGTTCTGATGATGTTGTATATGACTGCCTTCCACTTTACCACTCAGCAGGTAGATATGCAGAAGTATTATCCTAATTTCCCCCTTCCTCTATGTTGCTCGTGGGCATTTCTCAGCACTAGAATTGACTGCCAGCTAACCTCTGTGAACTAAGTGACAGAAAATGTGATTTCCTTCTTAACTGTCCTGCTTGTATGCCCTGTGCCTTCTTAATGTACAACAAAAGTCATGGATAAAATGTAGGGCCCACTCCCAAATTGCACCATCTAACTCCCTAATATGGTTCTGCTCCCCCATCCCAGCTATTTATTGGGTACAGTTTCCAATAGGGGTTGACGGCCACCGTGGCTGAAACCTTGACGTCCTATCCATAGCTGTCTGGTGGCAATAACTGACAAGGACAGAGCATGCGTACTTAAAGCTGGTCTGCACCTGAACGTAGCCAACTAAGTTATGTATTCTAGGATACATTTCGTCATAAGGGGAATGCCCACCCCTTTAACTATCTATCCTTTCTTCCTCTATTTTCTCTCTTCCCTTCTCCCTTCCTTTCGTATTAATTCTATTTTAGGTTTGAAATCAATAAAGTAAACCTTAGAAAAAAATAAATAAAAAAAGCTGGTCTGCACCAACTCTCCATTTTTATACAGCCACACACCCCTGTGCCTGATAATAAACCGCAGAGTTTAGAAGCAGTCATCAACCCTGCTGCTCCATTATGCCTTTTATTTCAAGGTAAGTGGGCCCATGGCTGTATTGGAGAGAGTGGGTTGTTCAGTTTATAACTTTCCTTGTCCTTTAATATTTTACCGTAGTGCCTACATGCTCCAGTGCAGTAATGTAGAACAACCAATCCGACATATGCTTCCACTATTGTAACTGCAGTCAACTGATCCATTGGTCACTGGTCCATTCTCTTTAAATACCAATATACCAGTAACCCAAATCTGATCTGGTTTTGTGCCTTGTCCCTGCAGGTAACATTGTGGGCATTGGTCAGTGTCTCCTACACGGTTTGACTGTCGTCATTAAAAAGAAGTTTTCTGCTTCTCGTTTTTGGGATGACTGTGCCAAGTACAACTGCACGGTGAGCAAAACACTCTAGCATAGTATTTAGAGAGGACATGTAGCCTGAGTATGGTTGCTGCTCTATGTATGATTCTTGTTGGTAACCAACTCTCCTCCTACTTGCCACCCATACAGATAGTACAGTATATTGGGGAAATTTGTCGCTACCTCCTGAACCAGCCAGTGCGGGAAGCAGAGTCTCAGCACCGTGTGAGGATGGCTCTGGGAAACGGGCTGCGCCCTGCAATCTGGACAGAATTTACCTCGCGCTTCCGAATTCCGCAGGTAGCAGAGTTCTACGGAGCAACTGAATGCAACTGCAGCTTAGGCAACTTTGACAATCATGTAAGTGTTTGTCAACATTTGTGATGGGTAAGAACAAGATGTTTTTTCCCTATTTATCTATTGTGACTTGCAAGCTACATGGCAGAAATGTCCAAAGGGTAGATTCATGTTTTGTTTCTGGCATCGGGTCTTAAGGTGGCCATACTTGAGCAGATTAAAGCTGCCGATATTGGCCCTTTAGACCAATTTGGCAGCTTATCTGCCCATGTGTGGTGGCATCCAAAGGGTCTCCCCGATCGATATCTGGCCAAAAATCGTCAGGTATCGAACAGACAGGTTTGAATTTTCCCACGGTCCTACGATGCATCTATGCCCATTTCCCTCGTACTGAACGTTCAGATTAACCCGATATTGCCCTGTCGTTGGTCGGCATATCGGGGATCTTGCCACAAGAGTGGATATTATTATGTATGGCTGCCTTTACAGTCATGCAGTGTGCATCTAAAATGATTAACCTTTCTCCCATCAATTCATTGCTTATTGGTGAAATCAGGAGATTTTATTGTTCAAGGAGAAGTAAAGGCATCCCAGCAGGTGTATGGGTTCGATGAGCAGCTTTCTAATATTTATGAATTGCCCCAATAAGACCCGGTTCCCCTGGCTGTGTGATACAGTAGAATGTCCAGTCATGTTGTGATCACAGCGGTTGCCTCTCCTCTCTACAGGGGAAGCCAGGGGGAAGCAAGTGCACAAGGCTGCAGTCACCGCGTGTAATGCTTTTGTGTTATGTATTTAATTTCAGGTGGGAGCCTGTGGGTTTAATAGCCGGATTCTGCCTTTTGTGTATCCCATAAGACTAATGAAAGTGAATGAGGAAACGATGGAGCTGATTCGTGATGCTCAAGGTCTTTGTATCCCATGCAAGCCAGGTGAGAACACGGCACATAGTTACACGTGGATTTTCTTTCCAGAAGGGAGAAAAAGAGACCTAATGATCACACTCAATGACAAAGATAAACTGCTGAAGAGCTGAGTGGGAGCCATAGTCTGGGATATATTGCATGATATCTATACATTTAAACTCCCCACTCTTCCTTCCCAGGTGAACCAGGCCAACTAGTTGGTCGTATTATTCAATCAGACCCGCTGCGCAGATTTGACGGCTATGTAAACGAGGGAGCAACCAACAAGAAGATTGCGAGTGACGTTTTCAAGTGCGGGGATATGGCATATCTCACAGGTGAGCTGGAAATGTACAGCAGGCCAAAGAGCATCTTGTGCTTTTGAGATAGACGGGAGTTTTATGCTAGCAGCCTGTGTTCCATACACCTAATACAATACGGAACATTTTGCTCTGTGGTGCAGAAGTATATGTAGAAGTAGTTGGCAGCAATTGCAGGATCAAAGGTTTCCTAGTCTGAAAATTATTTCATGGTCAGTAATTTGCTTTTTAGTAACATGTCCCCCCTTGCAGGAGATGTATTGGTAATGGATGATCTGGGTTACATGTATTTCCGCGATCGCACTGGGGACACGTTCCGATGGAAGGGAGAGAACGTGTCAACCACTGAAGTGGAGGGTACACTAAGCCGGTTGTTGGGACAAGCAGATGTGGTGGTTTATGGCGTGGAAATTCCAGGTAAGTGGAACAGACAGTTACTCGCACATCACTAGTGTGCAAAGCTTTCTTGGAACTGGAGTCTTGGCTGAAGGAGAGAGGTCTTCTGTTACATTGTTTCAAGAGTCAGATCCAGCAGTACAGAAAGAGTCCGACTAATACTATTGAGGGGACTTGGGCTAGTTAGGTTGGAATTTAGGGGTTAATGCTTGTGGACCATCTTGTATATCCCTGGAGCAAGGCAGCCAAGAACCTCTTAATTTTTATTTGCTCTAATTGGCAATTTGTTCTTCCAAGGAACGGAAGGAAGGGCTGGAATGGCTGCCATCGCTGACCCCAACAGTGCCTGTGACCTTGAGAAGTTTGCCAAGGACCTGAAAAAATCACTGCCCGCTTATGCACATCCCGTCTTCCTGCGAATATTGCCGGAGGTGAACAAGACAGGTAAGAAGAGAATTGGGCATTTAGTATGCTTCAGGCCATGATTCACATATAGTAAGAACCCAGTAGTGCCTCCGTTGAAAGAGTAGACCATAAATAAGAGAGGCAAATAGGGATAAAAGGGTAAAATACCATAATTTAAATGAGTACAGGGTATTGCCTACACTAGTGTACATTTATGGTATTTGATAACATAACAACATAGCCGGGTTTATATTGGGTAATGGGGAAGACCGCGTTCAACTAACCTAGGGGATAAAGGTGAATTGCTGACCAATGCCCTGAATATTTTGACAGAATTCCATGCTGTATCAGGCCTGGTAATAAACAAAGCTAAATCCACTGCCCTTATGCTAGATCCATCTACTGAACCAATGACTACTCTTCCTTTCAAAGTAGTACCAGAGCTTACATACCTGGGGGTTAAAGTTATAACTTCACCCCAACACCACCTAACTCTTAACTTAGATCCACTTACTGGCTGGATGACTCAAAAACTTAAATCATGGACTAACCTCCCGGTAGGTCCCGCAGGTTGGGTACATCTCATAAAAAATTATTATTTTACCAAAGCTTGTCTATATACTGCAACAAGCCCCTATATGGGTACCAAAATCCTACTTCTCTAAAATAAATGCTATATTACGCCAGTTGATATGGGCCCACTCCAGACCAGGTTAAATCTAGAGAAACTAATGCAAGCTAAAAATAAAGCCGGATTGGCCCTTCCAGATAAATACTTGTACTATCTGGTAGCACAGTTGGGTGGAAGGGTCACCCCACAGAGTACTACATTCGTTCTGGGCTCAAATAACTGGTTTTACGGTAAATCCTGTTAGCTGGGTCCTAGGGAAAAATGATAGCACAGCTTGAGGGGACATACTAAAGGTCTGGTCACTATGGTATATGCCAAGTTACAACAAGAGATGCATTGGGATAGCTCAGAAGATCTACAAAATAAATGGAAGGCGGATTTGGGCTTAATCCTGGATGAGGAGTGGAAGGAATCCCCCTAGCTAGTATCCCTCCAACTACAGACTACACCTGATTCAATTGTACATTCTCCATAGGGCTTACTACACTTCACTTCAGACTTCATTGCAATAATGCCAACAACCCTGACGTTTGTACTAGATGTGCCTTGGATAAGGGAACTGTTACACATGATATGGAACTGCACTTAACTTGCCTCATATTGGAGGAAAATCCTAGATACCTTAGAGGCTATACTACAGGTGACAATTCCTAGAACACCCAAAACTTGTATGTTGGCCATAATGCAAGTGCTTAAGTTGAACAAATACCAGTCACTTTTTTCTCCTTGATGCACTACTACTAGCTAAGAGGTTAATCACTCAATTGGAGAAATGTCGCTTCTCCCACCTTCGCGACATGGAAACAGGCAGTAAAGGACACGTAGTACTGAGCAACTAATGTATATGCAAAGGGGGGTCCCCACCAAATTTCATAAAATTTGGGGCTCCTGGATAGACATTTACCCCTTTCACCCACAACAACCCACTGTAGATTAAGTTATGAGTGTATAGAAAAGGGAGAAGGTGCTAGAATACATAAATCTCGCTGGGACATCTCTTTAGGTGGGAGACCCCAAGCTTTACTAAGGCTTACTAAAGCCTACTAAGGTATACTATTGTAGTAGGATACACCTGTATGCCTTAATAAATGTATACAATATGCCTATTATTGTCATTGACAATGTCATATGTAACATGCTTATTTTTTATTATCCTCTGTAATTCTCTTTATTCAATAAACTACCCGAATAAAATAAAAAAAAAAAAACTGCAATGACCGGCAAGATCTTAAGCTTTTACTATTTCCATTATTCAATCCAAGAATAAAACTTTAACAAGATTTAACTTACATTTGCTATAGTTGGTGACCCAACTACAAAATTGCATAACAAATGCCAGACTGATAGACTGCTTCAGAAACAGCACTGTTGAGCCAATAATAATGTGGCATAGGTCCTGGAATCCAGCCAAGGTTCTCTGAATCAAAGTCCCAATTTCTTATCTTCTGAGCCTTGTTATACAGCTTACCTGAGCTCTGACAAGTCAATCATTACCCTAATCCAAACCAAGAGCTCTTCAGCAAGGTTTTGTAAGAATGGTCTGAGTGTGTTAAAGCAACTACTGAAACCATCAAGATGGAGGAGCCACATTTTTCTTTCCTCTTCTAGTTTCCTGAGAAGAACTGCAGTGTCACACTTGTTAACGGAAAATATAAACATAGGGGCTGTTCCTGCTGAATTGTGCTTAGTACAGGGGAATACCTATGCTGCCACAGTTTTGTGGTAAGTCTGTACAGGCTATGAGCAAACTTAGGGGGCTGTTGCTGCTGAATTGTGCTTAGTACAAGGGAATACCTATGCTGCCATAGTTTTATTGTATCTCTCTGAACAGGCTATGAGCAAACTTAGGGGACTGCTCCTGCTGAATTGTTCTTTAGTACAGGGGAATTCATATGCTGCCTTAAGCTGGCCTTAGATGTAAAGATCTTTAAAAGATATTTTTGTTATCGTGAAAACACAATTATCTCGAAGCGATAAATGTTCCATTAACTAAAAAGACCATTTTAGGCGATATTGCCAGGAAAACTGAGGGTAGCTGCCTGCTTGGCCCTGCAAACATAGATAGATTGCACTGGGACCAATAATTTTTTTTTTTTTAACCTGGCCGATCAATTTTCTGACAGATGTCGGACGAAAAATCATAAGATGTGCGATTGTTCGATTCCCACTAACTTCACGATAATTTGACAGATTGGTCGGATTTCTCTAAAATCGGCCGTTCACCAAAGAAAAATCTTTGCCTTTAGTTATGCACCCAGTGCTGCCATTCCCTTTTCTGTCTTGTAGTTAGGTGATTATAACACAGTAGAAAGACCATAGGAGATGCTAGAGAATGTTGTAGCAAGTTTACAACTGCAAGCTGTGCTATTTTAATTTATGCTGGGCAGAGAGAAGCTAGAAGGGTATTCAACAGACATACCTCACAACTCCAAAACATGCATTACAGGTTTATTGGAATCAGGACATTGTTTTCTATGCTCCATTCAGATAAGAACTGATGTGAATAATGTATAAACCCTGTTTAAGCAATGTGGAAAATGTTTGTGCTATATATTGCATTTCACCTCGTTTTTCCAATCTCCAGGGACCTACAAATTCCAGAAAACAGAAATGAAGAATGAAGGCTTCAATCCGCACTCTGTTAAGGATGCACTGTATGTCTTGGATTCCCAGCAAGGACGCTACACCCCCCTGACCCCAGACATGTACAGTAGGATTCAAACTAGCAAATTCAAGCTTTGAGCCTCATCTGGGATGATCGGGGTGCCGGTCATGGTGACACGGGTGGAACACTCATCACGTTTGGCTGGTCGGGAGGCGCGCGCGGCAGTCCTGGCATGTGATTATCCAGTAGGGATTTTTTTTTTTTTTTTGCAAACCAAAGTATTATATCAGACAGAACGTCAGAGAAATGGGATCCATACATATTAATGGTTTTAAAAAAAGGGACATTTGTGTGTTTTTTTTTTTTTTTTCTAATTTATTTTTTTTTAGCAGAGCGTGTGAGAAAGCAATGGCAATAAGCTGCACAGAGTGCTCTAGTATTTCCTCTCGTGTCTCGTATTCTCCATCTTTGTGTCTTGTCTGTGATTTTGCCTTCCTGGTATATGAACGCCACAATGGAAGGCGATTTCATGCATGACCTGGGTTGGCTCACGGCATCCTGTAGTCTGAGGATAATCAGGAGCATGTGCTACTTTGTCCATGTTTTATATTCATTATGTCTGTGGAGAGACCAACACAATGTAGTTGCTTCTGTAATCCTCTGGGCGGTGAAGGGGAGCCATGATTCAGTTCATCATTCTAATCCAATAGACTTGTTTCCAGCCTGAAACCAGTTAATCAGCATGTTCCGTAACCTCTATCTTCTGGCAGCCATTGCTTACTTATATACTTGTGCCTGCCCTGTCATGCTGCCTTCAGTGACATCAGAGAGGGGCAGATCAGGCTCAGGTATATCAGTAATGGTGTCACATCCAGGTCAGGATGGGAGAGGCAGGGTTAGCACATCACTTGTTGCTTCTTATCCTGAAGTATGTTCTATATAAAGGAAAAGGAAACATTGTATCACTAGGGAGGTGACCATATGTCAGGAACAGTACACCCAGGGTAGAGGGTAAGTGATCAGGGTCATAGGCCGGTGCACTGAGGCAGGGAAACCCCCAGGGTAGGAGGTAATTCATTATCCCCACTGAGGAGGAGGGGTTCAAACAAATGATCACCCCCCCCCCCCAAGTGATATAATATTTCATTCTCCAGTTCTACTTACTGCAGGAAAAAAGTGAAATTCCAAAACCCTTATGGATAAGGATTTATCCAAAAATTCTACCATTGCTGCAGTCCTAGGACTCCTCTAGGGAGATTTTACACTCAACCCCCAAGAAAGAGTCCCACCAGCCTAACTTAAGTGGGCTCAGCCTGCTTTTATTGGTTTATAAGGTAACTGTATTTTAGGGGGCTTATATCCTTATGGGGCATATAGGCACCTCTGCACTTTATACTGAATGAAAATACTGATTTAGTATCAGAATGCCCCTGTTACTAAAGAGATTATGTTGGGAGGTTTTGTCATTGTCAGAGGCACGAGCCTGTTCTGCATTTAATCCCACTGTCCAGTGCTGAATAACATATATAAGGGTGGTGGCGGCACTCTCTGCTATTTCAGGAAATTAGTCGCCCATAAAAAATTGCCTCTTCTTCGGCGACTAATCTTTCAGGCGGGATGGCACTCGGATCAATTTGGCTTTCCATAGGTGCCTGAAGTTTCCTCGTGAGGCAACTTCGGTGACTTTGGAAAAGAAAGCGATCTGAGTGCCATCCCGCTGGCAGAGTTGAGCCGACACCTGCGGCAGCATTACGTTTCGGGATTAATGCGTCTGTAGAGAGATTTCTGTGGAATACAGCAAATAACTTGAACTTTTAGCTACTTCCTTCCGTTCCGAGGACTTCATTGGACAGTTCTGTCATTAACCCATTGTGGGGGAAACCATCACCCACAGGAAACACTGTGGGTGATGAAATAGAAGTACGTGGGGGGGGGATGCCATGTGTGGCACCACCCTAAAAGCCTGTTCTGGTGTGGGCTATTGGATCAGATCCCTTTGCATAGTTTTGTTTATTATACTGTGATTACTGGATTTTTAGAGCTGTAGACAATGCTAAGAACAGTGTACAAGTTAAAGGAGTGGTTCATCTTCAAGTTCATTTTTAGTATGTGATAGAATGGTCAAATGTAAGCAACTTTTCAATTGGTCGTCATTATTTTTTCATAGTGTTTAATTATTTGCCTTCTTCTGACTCTTTCCAGCTTTCAAGTGTGGATCACTGACTCCATCCGAAAAAGGCTACAAATGTATTGTTATTGCTACTTTTTATTACTCGTCTTTCTATTCATATTCCAGTCTCTTATTCAAATTTATGCATGGTTGCTAGGAAAATTTGGACACTAGCAACCATATTGCTGAAACTGCAAGCTGGAGAGCAACTAAATAAAGGGCTAAATAACCCCATAACCATAAAAAATGAAAACCAATTGCAAATTATCTCAGAATCTCACACTCTATGTCATACGAAAAGTTAATGTAAAGGTGAACAACCCCTTTAAAGGGAAGGCAGAATATCTGGGTAGAAACTGCAGAGAGGCGTAGTAAATATTATGTTATGAATATGTGTGGTGATGTGTGTTGGTCAATGGGCAGGTGTTGCCTTTGTAGATTCCATTTTTTTTCTTCTAGCTTTTAATGGAACAGTTCAGTGTAAAAATAAAAACTGTGTAAATAGGCTGTGCAAAATAAAAAATGTTTTTAATATAGTTAAAGGCTGGAACTATATTGAAAACATTTTTTATTTTGCACAACCTATCTATTTACCCAGTTTTAATTTTTATACTGAACAATTCCTTTAAGATGTTAACAATTTCACAAAATCAGCTCCACCTACTGAAAATGAATGTCATCAGAAAAGGAAAGTCTTGTGTTGTTGCTCTTCTCCAAAATGACTTTAGTGAGGGGAAAACTTTCCTTTTCTGAGGAATTGCATTTTCAGCCGACTGTAGCCAGTTGGCTGAAATGACTAGCAGATGGCACTGTTGCTTCAAATTCATTTTTGTTTCTGTTTACAAACTGCTAATGTCTTAAGAACTAGAAACACAAACATACTGACTGAATGTAAAGTCTTAGGGAGCGCTTAGCAATTTCGCATTCATTTGTGTTACTGGTTCACACTTGCTTAGAAATGTCTTTGTCAGCAAGTTACTTTCACACAGCTCTGCCACAAGTTACTACAGGGTAGTGCAGGCTGGTCCTGTTTTGAATGACGAGTTCAGGGGGTTTTGTGGAGGCATATTCATTGCGTGAAAAGAGAACTCGTTAATGCGGTTGTTCACCTTTAAAATTAACTTTTAGTATGACGTATAGAGTGATATTCTGAGACAATTTTTATTATCCATTATTATTTTATTAGTTTTCTGTTCTGTTAAGTTATTTAGCTTTTTATTCAGCAGCAGTTTACAATTTTAGCAACCTTGTTGCTAGGGTCTTATCCTAGCAACCATGCCTTGATTTGAATAAGAGACTGGAATATGAATTCATAGGACTAAATAGAAAGATGAGTAATAAATACAGAGCAGTTGTTTTTTTAAATGGGGTCAGTGACCCCTATTTGAAAACTGGAAAGAGTCAGAGGAAGAGGGCAAATCATTAAAAAACTATACATACTAAAGATCACTTAAAGGGGAGCAGGAAACTGACATCCTTTTCTGCACAGGGCTTAATAGACTACTGCAAGGGTTTGCACCACGTAGAGGCAATTATTATGGTTTTTGGTTTTTTTTCCCTTTCACCTCCTGATTTGCTTAAAACTTATGGGGATCATGGATTTAATTGACCAGAAAAACAAGCTAAAAAAGTGGTTGAAATCTTCCCAGTCCAATTGCTGCTTTTACTGTATGACTTTTAAATCCCGTCAGTTTTTCTTTTGTTTTCCCCCTGAATACATATCACGTCTTCTCCAGAAGGAGGCAACGTTGAGCTGACACCTGCGACAGCATTAATTTCCAGGTTTAATGTGTCTGTAGGGACAGACGCATTACAGACGATTTCTCTGGAATACAGTGAATAACTTGAGCTTTCAGCTACTTCCTTCCGTTCCATGGACTTTATTGGACAATTCTGTCATTTACCCATTGTGGGGTGATGAAATGGAAGTACGGTGGGTGAATGAAGCCTTGCAAGTGATTGGACTTACTAATCAGCTTTACTATGCATGCTTGAAGGTGATTTATTAGAACAGGAAGTGGCCGCTGCAAAATGGAAACTGCTTCCTTTTAAAATGTTGTTTTTCTAATTTTATTGGCAGGGAAACTTTGCATATCTGTGAATGTTACCCACACGCATCCATGATTTCATTCTACACCTATTCCTGCCTGCTGAGGATTTATCTTCCATGTATTGGGCAGACAGAGCAGTACAGGCTGTATTTAGCAATGTTTCAATATGAAAATGTGTTTATTATGCCTTTTTTTTTTTTTTTTTTTTTTTAAATCAAAGTTTTAAATAGCATTCCAATATTGACCATTCCAGTCTTGTTGCACAGCCTCGCTCTAGTAGGACTGCCATAGATACAGCCTGAGCGTTCACAAAAGTGGGAGCAGCCATATTGCTTGGGATGGATGCTCTACCCCATAGACTGCAACATAAGTACAAAATTAAATGTACTGTAGAAGCTTACAGCCATATGCATAGTCCATAGAAATAGACAGACAGAAAGTTCTGTGTTTTCTATAGTCAATCCATGTACTTTCTCAGCAAACATGGCAGCTCTCACTTGTGGGAATGTATACAGATATGCAGAGCATTATAGTAAATAAATGAGAAATAAATGGAATATTTTTCCTTTTTGATTGGGGGGGTAGTGTGCGTGTGTGCGCGTGCGTGCATGTGTGTGCGTGTGTGTGTGTGTGTGCGTGCGTGCGCTTGTGATTTATGACAAGGGGGGCTGAAGGTAACCTTATTGAATGTATAAATGCCCAGCAACTTTCACAATTAAACTGGAATGATAATAATCCTTCCACCTACATCATCTCTATGTATGGAGAGATCGGTTAACCTGTGTCTTGTGACTATGGAATGGAGCACAGCCGGTGCAGTACACTCAAGGTCCTACAGTATGCAATAAAGATTTCACTGGCATGGCCCTATCTACTTAGTCTTTATTTTCTATGGAAAACCTGAACCCTTTCCTGCACAGAGACTGACTCATACCGCTGGCATTGGGCCAGGGTGCCCAATCCAAGGCTAAAGATGCCCATAGTAATTTCTGTGGCTGTTATTGGACCGTGTATGATACCTGACAAACTTGGCTCATTATATTGGTGGCCAAATGAGGTATGTCTTAACAGCCCATGTTTAATGAAGTGACATACTTCTAGTGCTGCACAGCCCAGTATTCGCTAAGCCTTGCACATTTAGGGCATACATCAATGACTGCATGTGTTACACACAGCTGCCACAAGGGGGTGGCCTGGATCAGCGCTGTAATCTGGTTTCTATGCAGTGCAGCAGTATAAATAAAAATGTCAGATCCAGTTAACTACGAGATGCGACCAGGCCATGGTAATAGATTCAGCTGTGAGCTTTATAATGATTCTGCTGTGAATCAACTTGCTGGGCAGAGCGGTGGCAGGCTATAATAAGGCCAGCAGGTTCAGTGGGCACATGTACCCACTGCCCAATTAGAGCAGAGGACTAGTAAGGTCAATAGACTGTGTTTGGCCCATGATCCTATGAAATCAATCCCCCACTGCTACAGAGGGTTTCTATTTGAGAATCAGACAATTTGCATGGGCCTGTGTAAAGGCTACAATCAGTACAGTGGGCTCTGCTACAAATTCTTGGCATGGGACCGAAGTGAGCTCCACAGGGGTGTAACCTTAAAGGTAAAAGACTGGGAAGAGTACAGAGGGCCTTGCTGAAGAGCAGTATGCACGGTCTTGTGTTTAGAACAACTTCCAGGTCTCTGGAGCTCTGCTTTATATCCAAATATTTCAAGCTGGCAATTACACAGAAGTCGCCAGGCATGCTGTTAACTCCTAATTGATAAATGTGTGAAATCAAGGCAAGGACTAGCCCTGGGCTCTGGCCAAAAAGCGATGCAAGAACACATCTCCGAGCATGTAAGTATGGAAATCCAGAGTGTTAGCTTCTGACTCTACAGAGCGACAGCTCATTAAACAGCATTAGGGTACAGCAGTGTTGGAGAATACAGGAAAGGATTATAAATACCCCCTGTTGTAAAATGTAATCATATCAGAAGTCACTGAGGTGTTCTGTGACCATATAAAGGCACAAGGCTGCAGTGAGTATTACAGAGGATTCTGAGTATCACTCGTATTATAAGGGATAATGTACCCCCTACTGTAAATGATAAGTATATTCTAAGTCACTGAGGAGTTCTTTGACCTTATAAAGGCACAAGGCTGCAGGGAACTCTTGAGTATCACTCATATTAGAAAGGAATAATGTACCCCTTACTGACATATATAAAGATATAAGAAGTCACTGGGGAGTTCTGTGCCCAACCGCCGGGCCGCAGACATGCCTGAGCTGGGCCGTGGGAGCCGAGTCCACATTTGACGCGGCACGTGCCTTTGACACTGGCACATTTGACACGGCTCTCATAAAATTTGAAACCACTCAATCCATAGCTGGCAGCTTCATGTCACGTCACTGCGCTTCAATTCCTGTATTGTGATATTGTAGTCTCGCAACATAAGACGAGAGGTCAGGCAGTGGAAAAGTTCCTGGAGATTTGTGCTGTTGTTTAAGCAGCTATACAGGACTGTGGATTGTGTTGACTGTTCTGTGAAAGCGATTCTGCTGAGCGGTATACTTAATTATTGTTTACTTATAAGTAATATACCGTTTGCTCTGCTTGTTTGTATTAAAACTTCTTGTGCGATAGATTATTTAGTTTGTTTAATTTCTACGGAGCCATGTGTTTCCTGTACTAATGAAAAAATTCTGGCTTTATACCGGTCCCTGAGGCAAAAAAGTTTGGGGACTGCTGAAATAAAGGCACAAGGTTGCAGGCTGAGTTATACAGGAACTTTGAGTATCACTCATATTATAAGGCATATTGTACCCCCTACTGTAAATGATAAGGATATTATAAGTAGGGATGCACCGAATCCACTATTTTGGATTCGGCCAAACCCCCGAAACCTTTGCGAAAGATTCGGCCGAATCAAATCCGAATCCTAATTTGCATATGCAAATTAGGGGTGGGAAGAGGAAAACCTTTATTACTTCCTTGTTTTGTGAGTCATGCGATTTCTCTCCCCACCCCTAATTTCTATATGCAAATTAGAATTCAGATTCGGTTTGGCCGGGCAGAAGGATTCAGTCGAATCTGAATCCTGCTAAAAAAGGCAGAATCCTGGCCAAATTCCGAACCGAATCCTGGATTCGGTGCATCACTAATTATAAGTCACTGAGGGGTTCCATGACCATATAAAGGTTGAGTTACTCAGGGAACTCTGAGTATTGCTTATGTATTATAAAGGATAATGTACCCCCTACTGTAAATGAGAAGGATTTTAGAAGTTCTGAGCGCCATATAAAGGGCTGGGTTTTACAGGTCACTAAAATAATGACAGCATTTTGTTGGCTTCCATTTTATTAATGGAAATGTAAAACATTGAAACAAATTCTTGCAAAATTGCTCAAGCTGCTACTCTCAATTGCAGCTGAAATACTGTTGATAAAATAAATCCACACTGTCTGCTCCCCAATCCAACAAATGAGAATTCACATCATATAACTCATGAGCAGGCTGAGCCTCATCCAAGATATATCTTTAGTATTTGGCCTAAAAATTAGGACTGTTTTAGTTAGACTTGTCCGTTCATGACCAATTTGTTATCATGAAATCCATTGTATGCATCCCGTGTTCTCTCCAGTCACTTAAACCAACAATTTGCTTTCACCTTGTCACCCACCCAAGTGGCCACAGGGGTTCATAGTTCCCCTCAATACTTTGCTTGTTTCTCCCCATGAAAGCCACCATGTTGTTGTTCTTGAGCTTTTGCCTTACAGAAAGTGGTCATGTTTGGCTCTTCAGAAAGTGGTCATGTCATATGATTGAAAACATCAATGGAGCAGGCACTCAGAATAAAGGCAATCTTCCACCAGGTTGTTCATTATAGAGTAGAAAAAGTTTATTGTGTCCTCAGCATTACGCGTTTCGTATTGTGAACAAGAAACGCGTAAGGCTGAAGACACAATAAACTTTTTCTACTCTCTTTTTTTGAACAACCTGATGGAAGATTGCCTTTATTCTGAGTGCCTGCTCCACGTGCTGAGGGCTCAGGGCGGTGCACCCGGGCCACTTCCAAAATGTGGTGAGTGAAAATCATACTTTAATCGGGGACCCTCATTTCAGTTTATCATGTCATATGATTCCCCACACATATATTTTTTAATACCTCTCTGCCTGAAAAATGTCAGTCATGACACCCTCATTCAACACACCGGGGCTCATTTATAAACTTTGCACAGGGCAGATTGGTTAGCACAGTGAATATATTTGCCCTGCACATGGTTACATTTATAAAGCTGAATATGAGTATGCAAACTGAATTGCAATTTTTTTTTTTAAAATGCGAATGTCTATAAGAGATTATTAAATATGGCAAAAATCGCAATTTGCAAATATGTGCACTCGTGTGCGTTTGAATTAAGCTACAAGTTTTGCAAATTGCGAATTTGTTACTGTCAACAATATTTTCACACACAACAACTTCGCACAGTGGGCAGACTCACGCAAACACTGTCTCATTGCGAGCCATTTGCGAAAATTTATTCTCAATGCAAAGTCGCAAAAACCGGAAAGACGGGCACAGCAATGCAATATTTTAGTGTTCAGGAAAAAACATGGGCAATACAACCATTTGCAGATAAATATGCACAGTGCGAACTTTATAAATGTCCCCCGTTGTGTAAATATGTCAGGGCACCACTATTGTGCACCCTGCACGAACATCAAGCTAGACACCGTCATTATGCACACTGTGTAGTAGACATGTCAATCTGAACACCATCATTCTGCACACTGTAGGGAGACCATGAAGCCATCCTCGGTTGACATGGTCCCACCAGAGAGATGATGAAGCCAGATTTCTGCCCTCACGGACCTACACCCACACACCTCTAATTCCTTTTTTTGCAAGCTGTAAGCCTCTGCCCATGTTAATTCATCTGCATTCATTGCTGTGCCAGAAGCATTGGGGAACAATCATACCAAGCCACAAATATGAACATAGCTTAGAGGCAAACTCTGCTGCCACCAACTCACTGACTTATTTGCACATTAATTATTTTTACTGTTTATAGTCATTAGGCACACAGCAAGGTCATTGGGCCCCTAAACTCACAAATTAAGTAATTTATGCTAAAATGCAGTGTTGGACTGGCCCACTGGGATACCAGGAAAACTCCTGTGGGCTCAGGTGTCTGTGGACCCTTGTGCTGCTAAACATTTGGCTTATTTCATGGCCATTCCCTATTTCTTTGAGAATAATAGATGATAGTATGTAAAGAATAGAGACTATGAGAATAGAGGTTGAGTGAGGAGAAGAAAAATAATAGTACTTAGAGTGGGCCCCTGGTCTAAGGTTTTGGGTGGGCCCCTGGTGCCCCAGTCCGATACTGCTAAAATGTACACAACCTGAGACAGGCAGAAGTGCCGGGTAAAACTTTGGGCGAATTCCACTGACCCCCAATGAACTGCCTGACTTATTAGCGCATTAATTCATGTAACATTCTATATGAACTACTTATTATAGTTACATCAACTGTTTACAGTATATTGGATCTATTTACTGAATTATATTATCATCTCCTACATGAACTTTTTAGAAGGGGATGACTGGTTATTTGGCCCCATTGCAACATTATTGAGCCACTAAATCTTTGGGAACAAGACATTTTCCATGAACATATTTTGTAGCTACTTATCAGTTCCAAGGGGGGCCCCCTATAGTTCCTGGGCCCCAGTAGTTGCAGGGTCTGTTTCCTCATAATTACACCTCGGCCTTTTAGTAAAATGATTGGTGGGTTTCTATCATAGTAATTGTACTTAAAAAATAATACATCCACAAAGTTCAACCTTTTGCTCCAGCAAAACCTGTCTACCTGCTAGTTGATCATTTGTGTAGCTTGCACAAGGGAAAACATTTGCCAAATGGCCAACATTTTGGTACTGTGCAGTTTTGTTCATGGGGGCCCCCAGTAAATAACTTGTGTGAGGCCCAAAAGATTCTGATGGCAGCCCTATTGCTGGCAGTGAATTAAAGGCCAGAGAGTGTACCTATAAGGACCCCCCCTTGGACTCTGCACAAAAATCGTTGTCAGGCACCTGTATCCATTGGACCCTTCCGTATCCATTGGACTTCATGAGGCTGCCTGTTGCTCTAATTGCAAGACTGCTATTTTGTGTTGTGGGGGGTAATTTGTGTTGCTCCTGTGTCAGGGAAAGGACAGTACAGAGGGGAGCTTGCATTGCAAATGGCCTCCAGCATAGCGAGAAACAAGGAGGTGGGATAAAGTCTTGCAGCTTTAGTGTCACTTTCAGCCTTTTTGGAAGGTTAAATGGCTGTTAGAGCTGAGCATTGAAGGCTGAGCAGGGGTTTATTGTCAAGCCTTCTCCTGCATTGTTGAAACCTCTTCAATAATCGCCTGAATAAGAAAGCTCGGGGGCCCCCGCCTCTCCTCCTCCCTCAGCCGGAACACAAGCAACTTCGCATGGGGGAGGCCTAGAGTTTCCTGCAGGCTGTAATGGTATTCAAGGCCTCTACCGCTTCAGCTCCTTCTTTCTTATTCTTTTCCCCCCCTACTTTTTCTCTTCTTCTTCTTCCTTGCAGTTTAACCTAGGCAGAGAAGTTCACTGATCTCTGCTTGACACCCCATTAACACATGAATGCCTTTGAGTGGCTGAAAAAGGCATCTCACATTTGCTGACCCACTAGGGTCCTTCTACTGAGAGGCTGGAGATCAAACAATGAAACTGCTGGCCAATCCTCACTGTGCCCTCCTGCAGAGGGAATACTCCTCCATTTCAAACTGCCATTGTCTGCTTTATTATGAGAAGCTTTTGGATGCAAACAGCTGTTCCAGGACTGCCTTATGCTTTATGCAGAATTTATTCACTCTACCCATCCTTTCCACATGCCCAATGCTAACAAATAAACCCATTGCTCTGAACTAATCAGGTTTAAGGGTGGGATGGACAAACCCTCCAGAGGTTGCTAAACTACAACTTCCAGAGAGCTCTGACAGGTGCTGATTGGGGGCAATGTAGCAGGGTTATTGTTGGAGAGAAAAATCAAATTAATATTTTATTTATGAGTCATTTTTGAGAATCAAAGCTCCAGCTGCTTCTGGTTCCTTGGATAACTCATGACATCTTCCTACAGGCCTTCACTGTCTGTTTCACTAAACTGGTTTATGTTCCCACCTGAACACCAGCTCTGTGCACATTCTTACTCTATCCAAAGCAAACACAGCCCCTCACTTTAAAGAGCATTTAGCAGAGCTACTGTGTGCAAGCTGGAAGGAGTAGGTAGAACATTGGATAAACTGTACAAGGACTAGGGATCTAATGGACTTGGATCTAAAAATAACAACAGGCCATGGCTTGAGGGGAAGAAACAAATCCCAACTGTGGGAAACATTTGGTTAGTTACTACTTGAGACTATTTATGATATGTGCCCTACAGGCCTGGGTTTCCCAGCAGTCTAAATCAAACATAGCTGTAGGTCAGACAAGCACCTTGTAACTGCAGCTCAGTATGCCGCATTGGTAATTTTTTTTCAGGCAACTCTGGTTTCCGACTTAAGTTGAATTTATGCAGGGAAATACTGAGCATCTTGCTACAGTAATTCCTAATTTTTAAGATTATCAGTATGGGTCCAAAAAGTCCCACTTTTCAATTCAATCTCTGCTTAGGCTTGTTTAGATTTTCAGTTTTCCATTTGTTTTAGTTGTGCATAGAGCCAGAACTAGGGGTAGGTAGCAGCAGCACCTGCCTATAGCACAACCGGTTTTGATAAATAGGGGCCAGGTTCCAGAATATACTGTAGCTTCTTCTGAGAATTCCAAATGCAGCTGTACTAACAATACAATAACCCCGAAAGCTATATCGTTACTCTACGGAAACATGGTATCCCCAACTAACTTGCTTGACCTTACATACATTAAGGCATGGCAAAAGGAGTTGGGAATCACCTTGTCAGAAGATGACTGGTTGAAAGCCTGGGATAACCTAAAGGTGGCCATACACGGGCCGATAAAAGCTGCCGACAGACCGTGTCGGCAGCTTATTGGCCCGTGTATGGGGGCCCCCGACGGGCTTCCCCGATCGAGATCTGGCCGAAAGTCGGCCAGATCTCGATCGGATGGGGTTAAAAATCCCGTCGGATCGCAGCCGCATCTGTTCGTTGATGCGGTCCCGCGATCCGACCGCCCGTTTGTGAGAGCTAGGATCCGATCGTTGGGCCCTAGGGCCCACGATCGGATCTGCCCGATATTGCCCACCTTCAAGGTGGGCATATCGGAGGGAGATCCGCTCGTTTGGCGACATCGCCAAACGAGCGGATCTATCCGTGTATGGCCACCTTTAGTCATAGCTCTCTCAATACAATCAGCAAGGATTTAGAAGCAAAAAAACTCACATGCCCCTACTGCAGCCACTCCTGCATCGTGTCCAGTCCATAACAATGTGGTGGTTCCTCGTACTGGTCTCCATCCAGTGGACATTGCATGTAGAGGGTTTTGGTGGGTGAGAAAACCAATCCACACATATAGGATAAAATTCTTGTCCGGCTTTATTTTGTATAAATAAAACAACAAACAGGCATCTATTACAGATGTACTCCTACTCTATGACATGTTAGATCACCTGACGCGTTTCATGCCTCTTTCTGGACTTCATCTCTGAAGTGCCAGAAAGAGGCATGAAACGCGTCAGGTGATCTAACATGTCATAGAGTAGGAGTACATCTGTAATAGATGCCTGTTTGTTGTTTTATTTATACAAAATAAAGCCGGACAAGAATTTTATCCTATATGTGTGGATTGGTTTTCTCACCCACCAAAACCCTCTACTCTCAATACAATCACCAAGGAAGCGGGATATAAAGTTCTATTCAGGTGGTACTTGACTCCTGTCAGGCTAGCTTAGATCCATCATAGTTCTGTCAATGTTTCCATGGCTGCTCATCCCCAGGGACTATGGCTCACATTTGGTGGACGTGCCCAAGGGTTGGCCGATTTTGGGTGCGGGTCTACAATCTCATATTCTCTGTTCTACACCTGAATCTAACTAAGGCCCTACTGGGGGTGCCTCCTAAGGAGGTCCCGAAACTAAAGCTAAAACTGCTAAGTCACTTACTCCTGGCCACCAGGCAATCGATTGCCAAAGCTTGGAAATCACCCTCCATCAACTTTACCCAGTTTAATAATAAGGTAGACTGGATTTTTATAAATGAAAGGCTAACTGGGCTAGCTACCAAGAACACCCAAAGGATATTGAAAATCTGGCAGCCTTAGCTGAGGTACAGATTTAATGGAATTCTCCTTCTAATCTTATGACGGCATAATACCCCTAGTCCCCTTTTCTCACACCAAGATGAGTCCTCCCTCTAAGCCAGAATAAGGGTCCACTACTAGAACTTCATGACTGACCACATCCTGTCCTGTTTTCCTTTATTCTTTATTTTGTGTTTACTGCGTTTCCTTTTACTTAGTTTAAGCTAACTTTATGGTTGCACTACCTCTCATGAGACAATTCATATTAGGCCACGTGTGCTTCACACGTAAAATTAACCTACATAGGTATCACGTTGGTGTCCCCAGACACTCCTTACAATGAACAGTACTTAACATTTATAGTTAGGAGATAATTCAGGTTACAATGTGTTAGCAATACTGATTTTAGGGCGATTTCCATGTATGGAACTGATATTTATAACATTGGGAATACTCCCAGCTATCATAGATAATCTACTAATGTTTGTTGTATGAAACTCGAAGTTGTACTGTTTCTCTTTTGTAATGCATACTTCAATAAGACTCCACGCACATTTGTACCATACTATTGTTTATTTGTATGAAAAGTCTCATAAATAAAAATATTTAAAAAAGAAAAAACACTTTTAAGGCCACCACTGTCCCACCAATCCATGTGTGTCAGCCATGATGCTTTCCATTTTCTATAGCAGCAGACAGTGGTGTTTTGTCTGCCATTGTTTTCCACTGGATGTTTGATGCAGTCAAAACTTCTCTGCAGCAGAGTAATGACATGCACTGGGTCCACTGCAAAAACTTTGGAGGGCCTGGTGTACACTGAAACCTACCCAGCCCTCTGCCCACTCAAGCATGTGCATCTGCCCATGCAAATCAAGTTGCTATAGAGGGAGCTAACCCTGAATTCCGGACCCCCTATCCCTTAGGCTCCCCCCACAGCTGTGGGTCCTGCATCCTCTATAGTTACGTCACTGCTTTTCAGTTTACCATAAGCCTTAAAGCAGGGTGTTGCATCCAAAATTAGATTCCGTCAGCTTAAGTATGGGTCTGGGATCAAAATGGTTAATTTCAGGATGTCCATTTTGGGGGAAGAATTGTACCATTTGTTGCACTGTGCTCACTTTTAGAATGAAAAGTGTTTTAAAGTAATTCAAATATAATGTAATTTTGCTCTGCATTGGCAAAACTCTACTATGGTTGATATAACCAAGCTGCTATATAGCCATAGGAGCAGCCATTCAAAGCTGAAAAAGGAGAAAAGGTACAGGATACACTGCAGATAACAGATAAGCTCTGTAGTATACAATGGGATTCTTCAGAACTTATCTGTTATCTACTGTGTATCCTGTGCTTGAATGGCTGTCTCCATGGCTACACAATAGCTTGTTTATATAGACTATAGTAGTGTTTCTGAAGCAAACACGCAGGTTTTACCAGTTCAGGGCAACACTACATTATCTCATCATTCTATAAAAAACACTTTCATTTTTTGATGTTACTGTTCCTTTAAACCAGAATGTTACAACATGCCTCTTCTGTGCTAATCAACTCACATGTAACCTTAGGTATTCTGAAACAGGTGTATTCTGATTAATTTAAAAAGCACAGTGGGTAATTTAAGACACATTGTAAGATACTAATTGATAGATAATCCTGCACATTCCCAAAATAATGGGATCAGAGAAAGCGTTCAAATGCAAAAAAAGCACATTTCCTTCCTCCCTTGAACCTTCCTCCCATTGTTTTGTGTAATCATCTGCAGCGAAGAGAATGCATTGTCTTGATGTCTTGTCCCATCCTATTCAATTGTATAAACTCCTTTTGCCTTTAGGGTAATATCCCACTGAGTGACTTCCCAAATTAATTAAACACAGAGTTAAAACCTGTACAGATTAACTTCATTGGTTTAAATTTTTTAATCATATGCCTCTTTCTAGCTTTCAGTTTGTGATCATTGAACCCCAGAAGCCAAAAAACAATTGCTCTGTTATGGCTAAAATTTTATTACATATAATTATTTTATAATTAGATAGCTTTGTATTCGGGATATACTCTATTCATCTTCCAGTCTTCCATTCAAACCACTGATCATTTCTAGGTTAAACTGGAGCCCAGCAACAGGGGTGCTGCTGCCATGAGGCAAGTTGAGAAACTCGCCTAAGGCAGCAGCCAGGCCCGCGCCAGCAGCAGTCCCCGTGTTACCAGGGGCAGCAAAAAGTGTCTGGTCATTAAACTGGAAATCGACTCTTCTAGTGCAGAGAGCGCAATGGACCCACTCCTGCGCCAAAACGGTAAGTGCTAGGGAGTGGGGAAGGCGGCATCCCAGGAGTCACCTCAGATTGCTGCTGAGATTACAAATTTGAGAGTTAATCTAAATAATTTAAAAAAAAAAGACAAAATGAAGACCAACTGCACATTGTCTCAGGATATCATGTATAAAATCATACTAAAAGTTAACTAATAGGTAAACTACCCCTTGGAAGGCTGCTGGAATCCCTGGCTTTAAACTAGGGATGCACCGAATCCAGGATTCGGTTCGGGATTCGGCCAAGATTCGGCCTTTTTCAGCAGGATTCGGATTCGGCCGAATCCTTCTGCCCGGCCGAATCCTTCTGCCCGGCCGAACTGAATCTGAATCCTAATTTGCATATGCAAATTAGGGGCAAGGAGGGAAATTGCGTGACTTTTTGTCAGAAAACAAGGAAGTAAGAAATGTTTTCCCCTTCCCACCCCTAATTTGCATATGCAAATTAGGGTTCAGATTCGGTTCGGTATTCGGCCGAATCCTTTGTGAAGGATTCGGGGGTTCGGCCGAATCCAAAAAAGTGGATTCGGTGCATCCCTACTTTAAACCACAACATGTCAAAAGAAAAAGAAACGGTTAGGCTAATTTTTACAGCAAATACACACTTTTTACAACATTCCTACAGTTAAGAGCAAGGTCACACTGGGAGATTCGGGGAGATTTAGTCGCCCGGTGACTAATTGCCTCTTCTTTGGGGTGACTAATCCCCCCAAACTGCTTCCCCCTGCTAGAATGGCACTCGCGGCACTTCGTTTTCCAAAGTTGCTTGAAGTTTTCTCGTGAGGCAACTTCGGAAAACGAAGCGCCGCGAGTGCCATGCCGCAGACGATTTTTCATTCTAGCAGGCGGAAGACAGGGGGAAGCAGTTCAGGGAGATTAGTCGTCCCAAAAAAGAGGCAATTAGTTGACGGGCGACTAAATCTCCCCGAATCTTCCAATGTGACCTTACCCTAAGTGCACCCCTTGATTTAAAAAGAGAGGGAAGAAAATGTAACTCACACGACGTAAATTTGAAATGTGGTCTGTGTGAGCAACTTGATGAAATGTAATGAAAACTAGGTACAGCCACTTTATATTGAAACAACTGAAGTCCTGAACAATTGCACTGAATGTATATTGGAACTAAGCCTGCTACAGAACAGCAAGTGTAAGTCTTCAATTTAATGAACTTTGCAAAATACAGGGAGATACTATAGGTAATGGACCTGTAATCCAAAATACTTGGGACCTGGGGGTTCCTGGAAAAGTGATCTTTCTTTCATTTGGATCTCCAAATTATGCATGCTAAAAATCATTCAAACATGAAATAAACCCAATAGGCTGGTTTTACTTCCAATAAGGATTAATTATATCTTAGTTGGGATCAAGTACAAGCAGCTGTTTTATTATTACAGAGAAAAAGGTGATATTACTAAAAATCTGAATTATTTGTTTGAAGCAGAGTTTAAGGGAGATGGCCTTCCTGTCATTAACACTTGAAAAAAAGCCACTGAGCTCGAAACATGTATTAAAAATAAAACTTGCAGCACAGCATCTGCAGTTTTTGAGCCTGTTTGTCCACAACTCTAAAGACTTTGCATTTGCACCAGCCTCTAACTGGGACAGAGGCCGTGACCAAAGGTACAATAATCTCTTTTCCATTAGGAGCTTTCTGGATAACATGTTTCCGGATAATGGATCCCATACCTGTACAAGAAAACCAGATAAGTCTGTAAAAAACAGAATCTTGGGAGAAAGTTGATATAATGTAGTGTTGCCCTGCACTGGTACAAATGGTGTGTTTGCTTCAGAAACTCTACTATAGTTTCTATAAACAAGCTGCTGTGTAGCCATTCAGAGCTGAAAAGAGAAAAGGCACAGGATACATAACAGATAAGCTCTGTAGCATACAATGGGATTCTTCCGAATGTATCTGTTACCTACTGTGTATTCGGTGCTTGAATGGCTGCCCCCATGGCTACACAGCAGCTTGTTTATATAAACTATAGTAGTATTTATCTGTTATCTGCTGTGTATCCTGTGCTTGAATGGCTGCCCCCATGGCTACACAGCAGCTTGTTTATATAAACTATAGTAGTACTTATCTGTTATCTACTGTGTATCATGTGTTTTAATGGTTGCCCCCATGGCTACACGTCAGCTTGTTTATATAAACTATAGTAGTACTTATTTGTTATCTACTGTGTATCATGTGTTTTAATGGTTGCACCCATGGCTACACAGCAGCTTGTTTATATAAACTATAGTAGTACTTATCTGTTATCTATTGTGTATCATGTGCTTGAATGGCTGCCCCCATGGTTACACGTCAGCTTGTTTATATAAACTATAGTAGTACTTATCTGTTATCTACTGTGTATCCTGTGCTTGAATGGCTGCCACATGTAGGGTTGCCACCTGGCTGGTAAAAATGATGGTTGGGCCCAATGTTATTAATAGGGAAAAAGGATAAATATATAGGAAGGACTGTTTTTTTCCAGAAAAGGTGGCAAACCTAGCCACATGGCTACACAGCAACTTGTTTATATAAACTATAGTGGAGTTTCTGAAGCTAACACACCAGTTGTACCAGTGCAGGGCAATATTTTCATTACTTTACAACACTTTTTTATGTAACTGTTCCTTTAGGAGAGGACCCCATGTCTTCTATAGAGCATATAATTATATATACGGTATAGTTATACTTTAAAAACAGATAGATGTGTTCATTGCGTTTACGTCTGTTTCTTTGCAGAGTATTTGCTATATTGTGCTGCTGAGGTTGGCTGGGAACAATCTCTGACTTCTCAATTTTTAACTTACCACGCGCCCAAGTCACCATGAATACCAGAACGCCGGGTTACTTCCGGAATTCAGCCAGCGGCACATCCGGTTGGGCTGCAATATGGCGGCGCCCGTATCGCTGCTCCTAGAATTTGGGTGAGTTAGAGATTTGAGAGCATGCCAGAGCTTTCTTATTTGTTTTTCAATCTCTCTCGCCTGACCAGCTATGCCTATCAGTGTGTTGATAAAGATCCCGGGCTAAATCGGGCTCACATGGATCGGATATGCGCGTGTGTGAGTGTGAGAGAAACGTGGTGCAGCGCTGGACACTGGATGAGGCTGACACGTCAAACTCGCATCTCCAGCTGTAAACTGTAACGCGCTGCTGCTGTGGATCATGGGAGTGGTAGTTGTCACGTGTTTGGGGAGCTGTAACACCTGATAATATCCCATAGATATTTCTGTATTAAAGTAGTGTTTTCATGAGTTTCATGTGCAATATATAGATCACTGGGAACGTTGTTACTGTCACTGCCCATATAATGAACAAAGTCTGCCAAAATCCTTCACAGAGGCAAGTGGGGGTCTCAATCAACCTGGAATGATCATTTGACTCCCTTTGGCTTATGTGTCGATCAACTCGAAACTACAAAACACGATGGGACTGCGCTTCCCCCAGTTTTTATTATGTGGTTTTTTTTTAGTTATTTAGCTCTTTATTCAGCAGCTCTCCAGTTTGCAATTTCAGCCATCTATTTGCTAGGGTCCAAATTCCCCTAGCAACAATGCATTGATTTAAATAAGAGACCGGAATATGAATAGGAGAGGCCTGAATATAAATAATCATATATAGGTAGCCCTACAGAGCATTTGTTTTTAGAAGGGGCAGTAACCCCTATTTGAAAGTTGGAAAGAGTCAGAAGAAGGCAAATAATTAAAAAAAAACACATAAAAAAGAAAAATTAAAGACCAATTGGAAAGTTGCTTGGAATTCGCTATTCTATTACATACTAAAAATAAATGTACAAGTGACCCAACCCCCCTTTAAAGGAACAGTAATGCAAAAAAATGTAAGTTTTAAAGTATTGAACAACTAATGTACTTTTGCCCTGCACTAGTATAACTGGTGTGTTTGCTTCAGGATCTCTACTATAGTTTATATAAACAAGCTGCTGTGTAGCCATGGGGGCTGCCATCCAAAGCTGAAAAAGGAGAAAAGGCACAGGATACACAGCAGATATCAGATAAACTCTGTAGTATACAATGGGATTCTTCATAACTTATCTATCTACTGTGTATCCTTTGCTTGAATGGCTGCCCCCATGGCTACACAGCAGCTTGTTTATATAAACTATAGTAGTACTTATCTGTTATCTACTGTGTATCCTGTGCTTGAATGACTGCCCCCATGGCTACACAACAGCTTGTTTATATAAACTGTAATAGAGTTTCTGAAGCTAACACACCAGTTGTACCAGTGCAGGGCAACGCTACATTATATTGTCATTCCTTAAAAAACACTTTAATTTCATGGTTTTACAGCTCCTTTAATCTATGTGGTTAGCACACATCTGTTGCCAATACAGGGCTGCTGCTAAAGCTTCGAAGGCATTGCACTCCCTTAAATAGACCAGCCGCTATTTGATTATTTAAGCCAGTTTGTGATGGAGGAAAATCTCGAGCTAAGCATTCTGGGAGGTTCATAACCTGTCGGTTTTGATAAACTCATTCTTTCAGGCTGGAATATCTTCCAATCATGCAGGGGGCAGTATCATACAGCACCCACAGGGCAAAGCTAATTGTACCCATGAGATAATTCTCTATATATTTATATACACGTACTAGCGGTTGGGAGCTGCTATAGCTTCTTTTAGAGTGGTATGAGTATGAGAGTATAGCTTATGGCATGGACAGCACTTTATTTTTTAATCTGCATATTTACATTTGTGCATATTAAAGTTTGAATAGAACCTCCCTTTTATATTTTTATTGATGGCAATGGCTGGTAAGTGCCATATTGTTTCCCTTAGACAGTACAGTATGAAGGTATAGCTTATTCTGTGCCCAGAACATTCCTTCTCTGTATATTTGTATTTACCAGAACATACCTTCTTTTTATATTTTTATTTATACATATGGGAGGGAGGTGCCATATTGTTTCCCTTAGACAGGTATGAGGGTATAACTTATTGTGTGCCCAGAACATTCCTTCTTTGTATATTTGTATTTGTACATATGGGAGGGAGGTGCCATATTGTTCCCTTAGACAGAACAGTATGATGGTATAGCTTATTGTGTGGCCAGAACATTCCTTCTCTTTATATTTTTATTTATACATATGGGAGGAGGGAGTTGCCATGTTGTTTCCCTTAGACAGTACAGTAGATGCTTATTGGGTGCACAGAAAATTCCCTCTGATTTTTTTAAAGGACACTATGACTTCAGTAGCACATGTTTACTGTAGATGGAAGACAGATACCTGACTGCTTGTCCTGTAGATTTTGTGTTTGTGGGTTCCAGCCAGTTCAGTGTGGGATGACAATTCGCTGTCCTATTTGCAGTGAATCAGCCGACATTGAAAGGGTTTACATACTATTTCTGGTTATGTCTCTTTGTCTTTATTGTGCATGGTATGCTTTCCATGCCAACCAGAGAATTTTCAATTGGTCTTTTGTAGCCATATGGGTGATTAACTAGGATACAGGCGCACAGCATGTGGGTCTGTTCAGTACTTCCCATTTCAACCTTTTATGCTACATCTTTGTCACTGGTTTGTATAATTGATGCCTCAGCTATACTGTCTGGGAGAAAGTGATCCACCCCCACCCCCACCCCCCCCCCCCCCCCCCCGTACAATAGGGACAAACTGCAGTAAATAAAACCTGCATGTCTCTTCTTCATCTCTGCATGTGGAGCTTGTTTGACTTTTTACTTGTGCCCTAGAGAGTGTGTTATAGAAATGCTAATATCTGTCCCCTGTCCTAGGGGTGCCTGCCTGCGGGGAAATCCTTTGTCTGAGTTCAGCTCTGTTGTGGCACTGTGCCTCGTGTACCCCCCCCCATCTGTGCAAAGCATGTCAGAATAACTCATGTTTTTATTATCTCATTTCAGAGGTGGAGCAGAGCTCCTATTTGATGGGATCAAGCGACATCAGGTGACATTGCCGAACCAATCAAATCCCTGTGAGTATTCGTGGCTGTGACATTATGGGGGGATACTTCTTTGGTGTTAACGGAAATTGGGTACTGATCATAGAGATGGTGCTTTTGGAGCCGTCAGATCCAGCACATGTGGGAGAATCGAAATCCCCTTTGGTGTGTGGGGGGGAATTCTGTATTGTATTGCGTAAGGCCTTAACATGGGGGTGCTTTCTTCTGCAAGATCTAGGGGAAGAGATTCCTTCTGTTTAGCCATGGAGCATGTGACTGGTGATGTAGGCAGCATTGCAGGGGGATTTGATGTGAAATGCGTGGAGCTGAAAGTCTTTTTTTTTTTTTTTTTTTTTTTTTTTTTGGAATTAAAGAAAAAAAAGGCAGGGGTTATTGGAAGGACAGAGAAGAGCCTGCCAGTAGCAGCTTTCAGGGCTCCTCTGCTGTCCCTGGGATTTATGTCCTGATAGCGCATAAGGGGAGGGGAGAGCACTTTAATCTGATTAGAATGCATTTCACATGGTAGATGCTGCCAGCTGTTCCTCTGCTCTTAGGTCAGAGACACATGATGCTATTTAGGGAGATTAGTCGCCCAGTGACAAATCGCTTCTTCTGTGGGCGACTAATTTCCCCGAACTGCCTTCTCGCCGGCTAGAATGTAATGGCAGGCAGGATGGCACTCTGATCGCTTAGTTGTCCAAAGTTGCCTCACAAGGAAACTTTGGGCGACTTCAGAAAGTCAAAGCAATCTGAGTGCCATCCCACCAGCGATTTACATGATTTACATTCTAGCCGGAGGGAAGGCAGTTCGGGGAGATTAGTCACCCGAAGAAGAAGAGATTTGTCGCCTGAAGAAGAAGCGATTTGTTGCTGGGTGACTAATCTCCCGAAATAGCAGTGTGTGTCTCTGCCCTTACTCTCTTCTCTTGTAACCCTCTCTCACCCCCCCAATTGGCTCTGTTTGCTCAGCTCTGACCCCCCCCCCTGTGCAAAATTGCCTTTGAAAAGGAGCACTTTCTGCTTAATTAAACAAAGAGTCAACACATCTGTGGAGTTTATCCTGTGTCCCTATTATCCCCATACTGATCCCTTCTCTCTCACATCTTCTCTTTTACTCCATGGTCCCGGCTCCTGCTGCCTGCCCATCCTAAGCAGAACCATATGGGGCACTACCTAAAACGGTTCTAGGGTTGTAAATGTCATTTGTTGGGTTGTATTATTTATTCATTTGTTTTTAACGTTTTTTTACCCTCATGACAGTATTCAAAGCCGAATAAAGATCCCTGTCCTCCCTCCATCAGCCTTCCTAGAATATCCTAGCTTCTAGTTCAGTGCTGTCCATACATGGACCAGTATAGTAGTTGTGGTCCACCAGTCAAGCAGACAGGTATTGTATTTAGGGACTACACACAATATGGTTGACCTCCCATTGTTCTGATAGTTCATGCAAAGAGCACTGACTGATGTGGTGCATTGTCAGATGAAATGTTCAACTTGCCCAATCTCTGAAGCCACTGATATACATTGTACATGTATGGAATCCGTTATCTAGAAAGCTCCAAATTATGGGAAGGCCGTCTACTTTTCTCTGTAATAATAAAACAGTACCTTTTGCTTGGTCCCATCCTTATTGGAGGCAAACAAATTCCTATTGGGTTTAATTAATGCTTAAAGGAGAACTATCACCTAAATGCAAATGTAATATTGGCTTTAGCATACTGAAATAAGAAACTTTCTAAATACACTCAATTAAAAATTCTGTACCGTTTCTGAAATAATCACGTTTATCTTCACTGTTCCTCTCTCAGCATCTGTTTCTCCTCATTCTGTCTTCATTCAGGAGTTGGGTGTCAGATGAATGATCCAATATATCTTATAGGGGGCTCCTTTTTGCCTAGAAGATGTATTCGATCTCTCTATTAAAATCACCAGACATCATGTCTCTCTACATGCATAATTTGTGCAAAAGGCAGTTATTTTGTTTTGTTTGTACTGAAATCAGTTATTTGAGTGAGCTCTAATATATCTCCCCCCATAAGATTTATTGGATTATTTATCTGACACCCAACTGCTGCATGAAGACAAAATGAAGAGAATTAGATGCTGAGAAAGGGATAGTGAAGATAAACTTGATTATTTCAGAAACAATGCAGAATTTTTAATTGATTGTATTTAGAAAGTTTCTTACTTCTGTTTTAGGAGCTTATATTAAATTGTAATTTTCGCTATCATTCCCCTTTTAAATGATTTTAGTACACTTATGTATGCAGATCCAAATTACAGAAAGACTTCAGATCCCAAGCATTCTGGATTACCGGTTCCAGACCTGAACATAGATATCGCTAGGGATTGTCAGGCCTCCATATATGCGGAGATAATCACAGGAAACCTTTCGTCTGTTCATGTATGGCCATCTTAGGACTCATCTCAGGGGGTCTGGCATTATTAAATTTTGGTGCAACCATTGAGCTTGCTGGAGTGATAAAATCTCATGAAGAGCCATATTAATTTCATAGCCCTCCCGTTGTACTGCTGGAGGGCTGTGGACTTTTCTCTACTTTCTATTTTTTCCTGTCCATTCTACTAACCTGGGTCAACAGGGCTCAAGGGGGTGATCGGATGTTCTGGAAGTCGCCTAATGTTGCCATCAGTAAACTTTTGTCCCCTGTGGTCAGCAGGTTCCTGTTGGAAAGAAAGGTGTCATTTTATTTACAGCAGTGTAGTAAAAGGTATACATTATATTCCTACTGCGTAGGACTGGCAGAAATATGTTCAATAAAAACAACAACTAACTAACATATAGAGGTGCAAACTAACCCTTTCACAACACTACTCACGAGTGTCTGTAAATTAATAAAAAATAATATTACTGTCATTTAAGTGTTTTATGAGAATCTCTTTTATACAATCAAAGGAAAGGGGGCCCCTTTATGTAAATATTTGACTCTATAAAGTTGAGTTGCAGCCGTGCTACATTTTACAAGTGCTTCTGTTACTGATTAGACAGGCGGACAGAAGGAAAGGCCTCTTCCCAGGCGGAGAACAATAGGTGGAGTGCAGTGATGCCGACTTCTCCATGGTAACCCCCTATACAATGGATTCCCTGGACTGAGAATGTAGGGGGGGGGGGAGTAGCTCAATTTCTCTGACCCTCTCCTGAGTTAGGCTGATGAACTAGCATTTAGATCTGTGGTTGACCCTACAGTGACCAGCAGCTCTCTTCACTCATTTTAGAGTCCACAATGGGGGTGCCCAGAAGTGGCAATGTAGGGGGTTGAAAAGCACTGATAGCTGCAGAAGGAATAAGGATAATTGAAGATAAACAGATACGCACAAAATGATACCGGAGCATATTATACAGTGACTCCAAGCTTCTGTACCATCTTGTCTTCTATTGGTTCAACAAATTTTTTGTTTCCTCTTTGTATTTCTACATATGGAGGGAGCTGCCATATTGGTACAGTACAGTATGATGGTACAGCTTATGATGCATATTATGCATTTATTGATAATATTGACTGTTTCTGCTTCCAACAGGGGACATCAGGCAGTTATTGATTTGGATCAGAGACAACCTGTTAAAGGAACGGCCTGAGCTCTTCATACAAGGAGATACAGTGTACGTATTATTCAGACTGTACACAGGAGGTTGTGGGTTTTGATCCATCATATGCATTACTGCAGGGACATGGGGACAGAATTGTAACTAAATGGACAGGGAATCTACATAAACCCAGTGGGCCCATAGCAAGAAACCTATATGGGTCCAAGGCCCAGGATATTCTTCTACCATCAGCAGTTGAAAGAAACGTCTTTAGTATGGAGTAACATGTTCGTTAAGCCTGAACTAATAAAGGATTATTTTTAAGAGATTTTGTCTCTGTACTAAAGACTTTCTTCAAGTGAATCTGCCTCCATGTTAGCACAGAGGGAGGACAAGTCCTGTGAGTGCTCCTGTTTTTGGTTGGTTTGTACGCAACATCTGCAGTTTAGCCGTTGACAAAGAGCAACTCCCAGCTCAGATGCTATTTTGCCCATCACATTACAGCTGTACCCCTATTACCTATAATGCTGCAATGCATTGTGGGATGTAGTATCCATTGTCATATAGAACAGAAGTCCCCATCCACTTCCTAAAAGCTGCATTATTACTGAGAAGTAAGAAATTCAAACTTCCCCTAAAAACAAATGTATTTAAGGAGACAACTAATGTCTTTATATCTTTTTCCAGGCGCCCTGGCATTCTGGTTCTGGTTAATGATGCAGATTGGGAATTGATGGTAAGTGAGGTAGAATTTATGATGACATGTATTTGATTAGTGGATACAGTCACTAAAGTACATGGTAGGATATCAAGATCTGTGGCCAATCAGATGTTCTGATGTTCTTAAAATATACATTTCAGCCTTAGGAGTTGTCATTGAAGGCCAACTGGAGGACCACAGCTTATCCCAGTGTATACCGTGTTCATGTATCAAGGGCAAGAACTCATAAGATAAAGTATGTCTGCAGCAGGGGGAGTCTAAGGGACAAAACAGCTTTCTGTATAAAACCAGGACGATGTTGCTGCTAGAGTCCTGCGCTGGTCCGGGCAGACCCGTGTCCGACCCGGACCCTCAGACCTGCGAGCCGCTCCGCTCCTGCCACCCACTATACCCGCCACCTAGACCCAGTACCCGACCCAGCCACAAAGAGCTTGCTTACCTCCCAACCCGACACCCACGAAAAACGGAAGTGATTTCACTTTTTAACCAGACGTGATGTCACTTTTAACCGGAAGTGACCTCACAGGACCCTTTTCCTCTACCACAAACTCGGGAGAGGGTAGGAGGGACCAGTCCTGCAACATAGCCAGGTACCCAGACGGGTTAACACACGGACTACCGACCACCTTGCAGTGGGTCCACAGGTACCCGACCCGATGCAGGACTCTAGCTGCTGCTGTCTGTATAGCATAAATAATATTTAGTTTTACCCCCCATGTTTTTTGCATAGTTTTATGTTATCCAGAAGGCCCAGGACCTGAGGTTTTCCATATAACAGATCTTTCCTTAATTTGGATCTTCATAAGCTACTAGAAAATCATACAACATTTAAATAAACCCAATAGGTTGGTTTTGCTTCCAATAAGGATTAATTATATGTTAGTTGGGATCAAGTACAAGGTTTTATTATGACAGAGAAAATAATTTTGAAAAATTTGGGTTATTTGGATAAAATGGAGTCTTTGGGAGATGGCCTTTCCGTTTCTGAGGTTTCTGGGTTACGGGTTTCCAGATAACTGATCCCTTAAATCTATAGGAATGAAAACCATCGAGAGTCCTGCACTTTGGAAATCAAACGGACAACTGTATATATTTTTGCTGAGGTTACCGTGTATTCTGTTTCCCTTCTTGCAGGGAGAGCTAGATTATCAACTGCAGGATAAGGACAACATCGTTTTCATTTCTACGTTACACGGCGGATAACGAAGGTCTGAATACGATTTTTAAAGTCCCTCCTAGGCCTTACATTGCAACTGCCTTTCTCGCCCAGGATGCTCCTATTGGGATGCCATGAAGAGGGACACAGACTTCTGCAAAGATGCTCTGCGCGTCTCTCCTCTTGTTTTTTCCTTCTTATTTGGATGGGGAATAGTTGGCCTTTACCACAATCTTCTAAACATTAATATTATTGCACATTCAAGTAAAAATAATAAAGGAGTTTTTTTTATGTCCAGTTCAACAGATTCTTCATTGTGCTGGGTTGATATTCATGGTGTAACGCAGGGTATCCCAACTCAGAACAGTCCCCAAGGACCCGGTCGCGGTCACTCTTCCACCTATAACTAGCCCTCCTTGGATGCCGCCAGGTCTTAATGTGAGAGGCTCAAGGAAAGTGTTTTGAGCGAGCAAGGGAACCAAGCTTGGGATAATGGAATGGGCAACAAGAAACATAATCGACAGACAGGCCGGGTCGTAAACAGTCAGACAATCGGTACCAATTCAGGAGAAGAAGGGGTAGTCGGGGTCACAGGCCAGATCAAAACACACCGAAAGCGCAGTACAAAACAGGATCCAAGAGAGTAGTCAAAAACACGATCAGGACAGGCAGCAAACTAGAGGTAATGAGGGACAGGCAGGGTCAGTAACAGAACAGTAATACAGCAAAAACACACCCAGGAACTATAAAATAGACCCAATGTTGGGCAATGAACAAAAGGTGCCTGCGCCTTCAAATATTTGAACCTCGCGCCAAAGCGTGATGACTTCATATGGACCGCCGCTTCAAACCTGTAAGCGCGCGGCACAGCTTTCTTTCGCAGAGCGCGCATTGGCGCATTGGAAGGAGGGCGCTAGCCCACCAGGGTAAGTCCTTACAAATATTCATTTCAATGAGCAACGTTAAGGGACAGATTCGACCATGGAAACAGTTCTAATTCGAATATTCGCCACCTAAAACCTGCCAAGTTAATTTACAAGTCAATGGAAAAAGTCAGTTGAACTTTTTGAATATGTTAATTGCCTTCCTGACAATAGAGTTTTTGTTGTTTTTTTTGGAGGAGAACTCAATTCGAGTTTTTTCATGAATAATGAAGAAAGATGGAGAGCCTTCCAGTGTGAATAAATGTAGTTTTTTATTGACGCAGTACATGTTTTGGACCTTAAGGGTCCTTCCTCTGGTGCAAGTTTTTTCTTAAATAACCTCCCATTTGAGTTGTGAGTACATTCTGATTTATTAAAGTAAAAAAAAAATCATTCACATAAATTCGACCTTTGATAAATAACCCCCTAAAAGTTGGTGCATGTGGGTGACAGCCAACATCTATTACTTGGCTTAGTGCACATGTGATAAAGGCCACACGAGAATAACCACAGCACAACATTAACTATAATTAACTAACAATCCGTGTTCCACATTGTGTCGAGTGATGCACAGCCCTGTGCCAATATGGTGGATCCAGCATTGTATTTTTCCTTTTAGGACAGGGTTGTCCAAACTTTTGGCTCGCCGGGCCACATTGGAAAAAGATAAAATTGTCTGGGGCCACACATGACATACGCCAAAACATGTTTGATTTGTAAGAGTAAAGGAAATACACAGAAAAGAACTACAATGCTAGTTGGATAACCAGATGGAGCTATACACTGGAATATGGGACACCTGGATATTAAATAGACGTATTATTATATTATTATTACTAACTGGGCAATGGGCAGAGTCCCCCCTCCTCCTATTTCCTTGGGAACCAAGCGTTTCAAGCTGGGCCGCATTCGTATGCATGCTGGGCCGCATGTGGCCCTCGGGCCGCAGTTTGGACACCCCTGTTTTAGGATTTCCTTATGAGACAGTGGATAGGCACGTTCTAAATATGGTTCATGCATCCTGGTTCAGGCTGTGTGTGCATGATTATCATCTACGTTGTGTGTTTACATACAGGGCCGCCATTAGAAATCACGGGGCCCCGTACAACAAAATTTTTGGGGCCCCCTGGGCCCCGCCCACACTGACGACCAAGCTCCACCCCATTTCCCGCCCACTCCACATCGCAGTTAAAAGACCACACAGACATCAGCGCTAAAAAACTAACCCCCCCCCACACAAGTTGTAAAAAGCTATTGATGGTCAGGGCCCCCTTATAAAAAATTGGGGCCCCAAAAAAAAAATAAAAATTTTTTTTTTTTTTTTTAAAAAAACATTGGTGGCAGGGGCCCCCTTATAAGTTAAAAAAAACTTGGGGCCCCAACAAAAAAAATGTAAAAAAAACTAAAAAATAAACAAACATTGGTGGCAGGGGCCCCCTTATAAGTTAAAAACAAATTGGGGCCCCAAAAAAAAATTTGAAAAAAAAAAAAACTGGTGGCAGGGGCCCCCTTACAAGTTAAAAACAAATTGGGGCCCCAAAAAAAAATTAAAAAAAAAAAAAAAAAAATTTTGAAAAAAAAAAAACATTGGCGGCAGGGGCCCCCTTATAAGTTAAAAACAAATTGGGGCCCAAAAAAAAAATTTAAAAAAAAAAAAATTTTTTTTGAAAAAAATAAAAAAACATTGGCGTCAGGGGCCCCCTTATAAGTTAAAAACAAATTGGGGCCCCAAAAAAAAATTTAAAAAAAAAATTTTTTGAAAAAAAAAAAAAAAACATTGGCGGCAGGGGCCCCCTTATAAGTTAAAAACAAATTGGGGCCCCAAAAAAAAATTTGAAAAAAAAAAAAAATTTTTTTGAAAAAAAAAAAAAAAAAAACATTGGCGGCAGGGGCCCCCTTACAAGTTAAAAACAAATTGGGGCCCCAAAAAAAAATTAAAAAAAAAAAAAAAATTTTTTGAAAAAAAAAAAAACCATTGGCGTCAGGGGCCCCTTACGAGTTAAAAAAAAAATTGGGGCCCCAAAAAAACATGTTTTAAAAAAAAAGATTGGTTGCAGGGGCCTATAGAATATTAAAATAATACATTGGTGGCCAGGAGATTAAAAAAAAAAAAAATACACAAACTGGTGTTCAGTAGAATTGAACTCACGGCTTCAGTACTTCAACTTCACCTCCTTTCGTGACTTCGGGTCTTTTCACCGCTTCAGGACTTCGGCTTCGGCTGTTTTCGTGACTTCGGGTCTTTGCGCTGCTTCAGGACTTCGGCTTCGGCTGTTTTCGTGACTTCGGGTCTTTTCGGCGCTTCGTGACTTCGGCTTTTTCCGTGACTTCGGGTCTTTTCGGCGCATCGGCTTCGGCTTTTCGGCACTTCCGCATTCGGCAGCACAGAGGCAAGACGTACGGCTCGGGCGCTCGTAAGGGGGGCCCGGATCTTCAAAAAATGCAGCGCTGCCGGGCCCCCCTTCATGCCCGGGCCCGGTACGCTTGTCCCCCCTGTCCCCCCCTGATGGCGGCCCTGTTTACATAAGTGTGGTGCATTATAGCCAATATTGAATACTTTGCAGTCCACAAATTGCTTTTGTTTTTTTTAAAGCTTTTTATTTAAGTTTTCAAGAGAGGGGACAAAAGAAAAAAGGGGGAGAAAAAACAAGTAATAACACATAACACGTGGTTCACCCAAAATAAATAGTATACAGAGATTCCGCAATTTTATTTGTGAGAGTACGACAAATACAGCATTGTTCATGGCAGGTTACATCTTTCATATCTCAACCGGGGTGGGGTAGCTAGTTAGCCAATGGGATTAACTAGGCATCTCTACCATATAAGCGTCTAGCCAGGGGTTCCATATCTTTTCAGACTTGGCCGGACAGCCCTGGGCAATGTGAGTTTAAGGGATGGTAAGATTTTGTTAATTAAATTAATCCAAGCGGTGCTGTTTCCCATCCAACCCATCACAACCAATTTCTTGGCATAATACAATGTTGTTCTCATAAATATTCTCATCCTATTCAGTTGGAGTAAATCCTCTACTAAGCCCAACAAACAGACCTTTGGGGAGCATACTTGTGGTAAATCAAGGTTTTCTGTTAAGTACCGTGAAACCTGTTTCCAAAATTTCTGTATTGGAGGGCACCGCCATGCTAAGTGCAGGGATGATGCCATAGGCTCTTGGCGTCTTGGGCAAAGGTTGCCACCCTGACTGCACATCCTTCCCAATCTTGCCGGTGTAATGTATAGCTGATGAGTGGATTTATATTGTACTAACCTGTCTCTGAGTGAGATTAGGCTATCATATAGGGAGCCAGTAGCTTTGTCCCATTGCTCCTCACTAAAGCTGGCCATGGATGCAAAGATCCGATCGTACGAATCATCGTACGATCGGACTTTCCCATCTCCCGACCCGCCACTAACCATTCAGATCAAAGTCTTACCAGTCAGATTAGTTAATGTCAGCAATGTTCTGTCTCTGACAGCAATCGTCCGATATCTATGTCCAACCAAAGCTAGTGACAGTCTCCCACTGAAAATCGTACGATCGGCAATACACGCAGAGATATTATCGACAGCCGACAGACATTTTCTAACCTGTCCGATCGACCAAACGACCGATCTCCGCCAGACGAAAAATGTCGGGACTCTCCACACACGTTCTGAAAATCGTACGAATCCTCGATTCATACGATCAGATCTTTGCGTCTATGGCCAGCTTAAGGGTTGGAATAGATTGTTGCCAGCGTCTATTAGCTCTAATGAAGGGGGAGGGTATCTTATCCACCAGAGCCTGATATAGTCTTGATGTCAATTTCTTATGCTCAGGGTCGTGTAAAATTACCTCTAGTGGAGAATTAGTATAGGATATGGACAGATCAGTGAATTGTGCCCTAAAGGCATGTTGGAGCTGGAGGTACCTATATAATTGAAGGTGCAGAGCCCCCAACTTCAATTTGAGTTGTTGAAAGGTGGGGAATGTTTGATTTTTTAAGACATCTCCTAGGACTTTTAGGCCAAGTAATAGCCAATAGTGAAAGTCCAGTAGATTTTGTAGGTGAGGCAGGTTGGAATTACGCCAGAGAGGTAGGTATGGTGATAGTAGTGGTGGCTTGTGACCTGTAATTGTGCAGGCCATCTTCCAGGCTCTAAAGGCAGTGGATACAGTAGTTAGTAGTCCCTATAATCTGTTAATTGCTGATATGGCAAGTTCTGGGTGGCCTCCAGTGAGCCAAGTCTGTTAGCTTGCAGCAGAAGAGCTGCATCCTCTATATCTCTTTGAAACCAGCAGTGTAACACGTCATTGTTTTAGCCCAGGCATGCACATGCTGAATACTGTTCTCCCCTGAATTCTCCCTTGAATGATGCTCCCACTGGCCCCAGAGCAGGTGCTTATTTTTGAATCCCTGGATTGGAGATGCACTGGCAAACAGAACTTTCTGTAGGCTGCCAGTACACATAGGGGCTACCAAATAGCTAATAACAGTCCATATTTTGCATGCGTATGTTCCTCTACAACTTTATTTACATTTGAATGTGACTCAGGGGTATAATGTCTTGCTTTGCCTTCAGAAGTGGTTGTCAGACTCTTTATGTTCAAGACTCCCTTGAAGGTCCAGCCTTTGGCCAGGAGATCCCTTAGATGAAGTGGAACAGGAGGTATGTGTGGCTATACTCTTCTGTCGCATACTAGTAAAGATATAAGGATTCTTCTTCAATCTCACAAACTAACTGACCTTCTAGCTAACCCTCTTGTCACTTCTCCAGGTTCCTGTGAAAGGGAGAGACCCCACAGTTCAGGAACCATTGGTCTCTAGGTTGTTCACTACCTAGCTACTAAGTTATTAGCTCGGTTTCTAGAACTAAGGAAATGACCTGAGGATTCCAGGACTCTAGAGTCTTAAAGACATTCCCCTAGTAAAGGGAGGCATATTGTCGTCCTTCCCTTAGCCCAGTGATCCCCAACCGGTTGCTCATCTACCCCTTGGATGTTGCTCCCAGTGGCCCCAAAACAGGTGCTTATTTTTGAATTCCTGGTTTGGAGACAAGTTTTGGTTGCATGTACTGCCAAAGAGAACCTCCTGTAGGACGTCAGTCCACATAGTGGCAACTAAATAGCACCCATAGCCCTAACATGGAACCCCTGAAACGTTTTCATGCTTGTGTTGCTCCCCAATTCTCTTTACATTTTAATGTGGCTCATGGGTGGGGACCCCTGCCTTAGCCTATTAACTCTTGGGTACTAATCTATGTATAACAGTAACTGTTACACCTGCCCGGCCTACGTTGCCATTCTGGGGAATTTTTTTTCTATCGTGTAGGAATCCTGCAAGTAAAATGGCGCTATGTGAATCAAATAGTAAAAAAAAAAGGGAAGTGCCAGCAAGTTGTCACGAGGAAGCACAGAATGCAGTTCCCATAATAGAGTGCGCGACTGCATTTTATTGAATTATGGTACGTGCACCATTACCCCTTTTATTTTTTGCTTGGAGTTGAAGTAATTTTCTAATTTTTAAGAAATGTACTGCGCCGACTAACTCCACCTTCCCCATGTCTTTTTTTCTCTCTCAGCTTCTCCGTCCCTCCCCTGGTCTTGGCTTCTCGCTACTGCAGTGTTTGCTGTAACGGGGTTATAAAAAAAAAAAAAAACCTCTTAAATCTTATATCGATTGATGGGGAAGTAAAAGGTCCCCGGAGCCTAAAAATGTGTCTCTGACAAGAAGGGGGATGGGAGTCACATAGCATCACTAGGTTTCCGTCACTCTATCATAGCACAAAATTGCTTCATTGACCGCCTAGTGAGCGTTGGTTCATAGACCCTTTGCCTTTTTTGATGTTGTTTGTTTTCCCTTGCAGGTTTTTTTTTCTTTAACATTAAGATCAACGTATAGATTTCTGAGTTTCACTGTGCAGCCTTTAGAGGCATAAAGCTAAACAACAACACGGCGGCCATCTTTGTTAATAGTAAGAAGTCAGCTGACGTGCCTAGTGGTGGTGGTGTTGGCATTGAACAATGCAGCAATTTTTCAAAAAGAGAAGAAAAAATTAGCCGTGTAAAAGAATTGCAGTGCCGGTGATCCACGAGGGTTTTTTTTGTTTGTCGCATTTCATTGTGATTAATTGCATCAGAGCCGCCCCCCTTCTACCCCCTCTCATGATGCAATTCCTTAACCGCTGTGCTACCAAGACATCTGCGAAGCCTATCTCAGGAGCGTTAGGGTTAACAGTATCACCCTGCCTCCTTGTCTTAAGGGTATAAAATTATCAGATCTGTTATTGATGCGGAATATGAATTCTACTCGCATGCATAAAAATGTAAACATATTTAAAAATTCAACATTTTTTTTTTTTTTTTTAAAAATCTGGGATTAAATTCTTATTATTTTTAACATGTATGTATTATATATGTGAGTGCAACTCATATTTAAATACAAATACAAATCCTATACAGTTCACAGTGGCAGGTTAGCAAATGTGCATTTCTTCATTTTTTTATGGATTCAGAAGCTCAGAAACCATATGGGGGAATAGTTTTTGCTCCCCTGTTCCAGTGTCGTTCACTGGAGTTCTGTTATCCGCACTGATCTCGATGGCCACGTCTTGATTAGTTCAGGAAGCGAAAAAATAACACACATTGTTTTTCCACCCCTTCATTTTTACGCTTACAAGAGGTGTTCTATACATGAAGGTTGTTTGTCAATGTCTCCCTTTTTGAATTCTGGTCATTTTGATGAATTCTCGCCACCCTTTTTTTATGCACAAAGTAGGGGATCCAATGTGTATTCATGCTCCATGAGTAGGGAAGAGCGTTTTGCATTCTGTTCTACAATAAGCAATAGCCAAGTCACCATATGGCTCATGGTGCCCCCCCCCATATCGTAAACTAGAATAGCAATCTGTATGTTCAGTACCATTATTTCATTAAATCGCAATATTCTCCCTTCCACTGGAGTAATATGGAAAGACTGCTGTAAGTAATAATAGTAATATAGGTATGGGATTTGTTATCCGGAAGCCCCTTATCCAGAAAGACCCAATTTATGGAAAAGCTATCTCCCATAGACTCCATTCTATCCAAATAATCCAAATTTTTTTAAAAATTATTCCCTTTTTCTCTCTAATAATAAAACAACAGCTTGTACTTGATCCCAACTAAGATATAATGAATTCTTATTGGAAGCAAACCAAGCCTATTGGCTTTATTTAATGTTTACATAATTTTTTAATAGGCTTAAGGTGTGGAGATCCAAATTACGGAAAGATCCGTTATCCGGAAAGCCCTAGGCCCCGAGCATTTTGGATAACAGGTTTCATACCTGTAGTACTATAAAGCTATCATCAGCAAACTAGATATGTCTATATACAGTATATTTATGTATTTATTTTTTGGGGGAGGGGACACTATCTCATCTATATATTTAATTTACTCATGATGAGCATTACAAGAATTTTATATTCTTATAAATATTATTTACAATTTCTCATTTCTGGAATCTGAAGAGCTTTTTATGCAGACATTGGTGCAGTATTAGTGCATTTGCCCTGTACACATTTTAATTCATTCTGTACGTTTTAAGTAATCTTTTTAAAATGAGCCAGTTCTTGGAGGAAGAAGCTAAAAAAGAATATACGCAAGGTACACTTTCAAAGCTCTTTACATGAATTTTGCCCTTAGGATAGAGACTGGATATGTTATCCATGAATGATTGGGATATGGGGGGGTTTTCCAGATAAGGAGTCCTTCTGTTATTTGGATCACTATACCTAAACATTGAATTAACCCACTAATATGGATTCTTGAATCATGGATCAAGTGCTGGTTATAGAGAAATGGAAATATTTTTTAAAAATGAGAATTATTTATTAAAATACACTCTATGGGAGAAGGCCTTCCCTTAATTCAGAACTTTTCGGATAACAGATTCCATATCCGCATTTAAAATCATATCATATTAAATAAAACCGGTTAAAGTAATGTATCATTTAGTTTAGAAGAGATCTATTCAGACAGCTTATACTTTTGAAGGTTTCATTCTTTATTTAGGGAAAAATAGTAATAAAAATATTGTTAAAGTGCTTTTTAAGGAGTGAAGAGCAACTTGGTTTTTCTAGAAGGTACATTTTTTATTGTAGTAAGCTATTACAGTTATGGCCAGTGATTTGTATGTTTATGTTCTGGCACTAGAAATTTTAGCTGCAATTTTTAGTCCAAGGGGGATCATCTACTGCTCATTCAGTTAGCCCTGTGTGTCAGTAGGTTGTAAGTGCCTTTGTAATAACTATTATAAAGCCCTGCCTCATTTCTTGTAGTCAGTCCCTCCATCCCTCCCTTCCTCCCTATCTATATCTATCCATCCCTCCATATCTCTTTCTATCCATCCCTCCATATCTCTTTCTATCCATCCCTCCATATCTCTCTCTATCCGTCCCTCCCCATCTCTCTCTTTTATTATCTCCCTTTCTCTCTATCCATCCCTCTTTCTCTCTATCCTTTTATCTCTCCCTTTTCATATTTTTATCTATTTATTAATCTATGTCTATCCATCCCTCCCTATCTCTCTCTCTATATATATCCCTCACTATCTCTCTCTTTCTCTCTCTCTCCATCCATCCCCCTCTCTCTCTCTATCCATCCCTATCTTTCACTTTCTTTCCATCTGACCCCTCTCTCTCTATCCATCCACCCCCCATATCTATCTATCTATCTATCTATCTATCTATCTATCTATCTATCTATCTATCTATCTATCTATCTATCTATCCTTATAATGCTGGGCTGCCATATTTAAAGTAGATATTAAAGCTTTGTTCCATTTTATAAGACATTTTTTCCAAATAAAAGTTTAGAACGATGCCTACGGGTAAGTGGAAGAGTGCTGCCACTAGATGGGAATTTTGGTAGGGATGGTAGAGCTTGTAGTGTGTAACAAAGAGACTAATGCACTTAATTTACTATAATCTGTAAGCAAATGTCAAAACACTGCAATTACTGAAATCTAATACTGCTTATTAGAGTACCGTGAAGAGAATGGCAGGAAATGTTGCTGATGTGCAGGACACACACACAATCATCCATGTGTAACTATAGAAAATAGCCAAATAACCATAACATCAAGCCCTTCTTTTTACTTGTTAAAGCATTGGAAAAGGTTGTACCTGATAATATTCCAAGTATTAAAAACTAACCAAATGCCCAGAATAAGATAGTTTCACATGGCTGAACTCTTACAATGGTCAGTGATTATTTTTAATAGAATTAAGGGTTTGTCCTTAAAGCCCTCCTATATCCATACTTAGTTTAACTGAATCATGTCTTGCCTGATCACAGATAACTATATATTTTGCTTCTATTGGCATACATTTGAAAATACACCCTCAGATAATTAAATAGGCTATTTAAATATATCCCTGCCTAAAATTAGCACCCGGTGAGGGAAATTTGGTATTGATATGTACAGTAATGATTTATAGAATCCCAATTCTTAATCCAGTTTATTTTATTTTTTTGTTCAATGATACTGTGAAATTTGGAATTGATTGCCGTTACCTTTCTTTTTGCAGGAATATTTAAAACATAAAATTTGGAATTGATTGCCATGTTGCCTTTCCATTCATAGGAATTTTTAAAACATGAACATTTTGAATTGATTGTCATATTATCTTTCCTTTTACAGAAATTTTTAAAACATGAACATTTGGAATTGATTGCCATACTACCTTTCCCTATGCAGGAACTTTTAAAATATGAAAAATATTATACTATTATATAATGTTCTAAAAAGTACAGTACTGGTAAGCCTGATTGGACATAGATATTTCCAATTATTACCAAACCCCTTTATTTGTGGTTGATAATTTCATTTTTTTATCCCATGTGTTTAAATTAATATATAATCTTTCTATATAGATGTATAATTTTAAAGTTGGATTTAAGAAGTAGGATAATATTGTATTATGTGATTGGCTTGATTTTAAAATATTTAACTATAATGAAAAAAAACTTTTTACTCAAATCACTCCTCCCATCTACACATGCTCTACACTACCCCTCTAATCCCTCCCTACACATCATCAACAAACTTTGAAAGAAAGAAAAAAAAAAAAAGAAAAAGTTCCAAGTTCCCATCAGGGACCACAATACGGTGGATTAGAACAGAATTAGTGGCACTTGTAATAGAAACAATGTAAAAGGGCAGGGGGGGGTAGTGACCTTTCATTTGCAAAATTAAAATACAGGTGGAATGAAAACAAAAAAGCATCTATTAATCCCACCAATACTCCCAGTTGCAATTTTTGTTTTTTTCCTTTTAACCTGTATAGTTTGAGAAATCAGGCACAGAGAGCAAAACAAGTCATTTACTGCTGTGATAGAAAGATTAACCCCCCACCCAGCTTTTACCCCCACTATGGACCCGTCTGACATCCCCCCTGAGATGACACTCCCTCTGATTTTGTATGGGATTCTCTAGATAAAGAGAAAAAAATCCTATTTCTGTGGCACAAATCATTGGCAGATTACATTACACATTAAACATAGATTATAGATGATGCAAGAAAGAAAACACTTGCAGATTTTCAAAATAATTTTATTTTTCTTTATGTCCTTCGTAAATTCCTTCCTTTTATCCCCCTTTTATTTTTATTCATTTTAAACAAATTCTGAAATCCTTTGATTCTGGCACAGACGGGACACTAGAAAATAAACTTATAGAGGACAGAGAATTCTGTGGTAATATTTTAGCTGGAAATTCTGTGGTAATATTTTAGCTGGAAATTAAGGTTTCTGATGGAAGCACAGCATTGTACACGAAAGTAGAAATATGAATGGATTTTATCAGTACAATAATCTGAATTGCGCAGGAGTATTTCCCATTTAGAAATTACATTAGTATATTTCAGACATTTGCCTGTTTCTGTAAATAGATATATTTAGAGTTTGTCTGCACAAAAAAATAGAGTCCTAATAGTCTTGTAGGTAGGTTATGTTTGCTAAAATGTTATTATCCTTAGACTTTGCCGTTCCATTATGACACTAGATAGATATACTGCACCTGCCCAATCATCTCTACTATACATGGCTAGTTTTAAAGAGATCTTCTCTGTCTTTTTGACTTACAATCTGTGCCCGTCGCTGATTCTGAAGACCGGGGATCACCAGCCACAGATGTCCAGGCACAATTCTTGGCTTGAAATTTCTATTGGAACAAGAATTGCGTTTGGACAATCAAGGGCGAGAGCTCCGTGTTGTTGATCTTTGTCCAGCTGGAGATAGGACCAGTCGATGGAACCCCCGCCAAGGCCACAAGCACACCCCCCCAGCATGGTTACCCCCACTGTGCCAGGGCTGACAATAACACAACCAGTTGTGCAGCGACAGCAAGTTTGGATTCGCTCACTGAATTATACGTCGTCTTTCAACGCAAACCCACTCCCTGCCACAGGCGCTGGCAAATGTGTAAGCAGGCTGAAAAAGGTTAAATCCTATCCCGGTATTCATTGTATTCATCTCCTCCTGCAATGATGTCTTGGCAAGGAATAGGCTTTTTTCCAATGTAGAGAATTTTACCTGCAGTCTGCATTCATTGTCATCAGTTCTCTTCAGTGCCTTAACCTACAGTCACATTAACCAAATACAGTATTTAAAAGCAAACAAAGTATGTGTGTGTGTATATATATATATATATATATATATATATATATATATATATATAGCTTTTGGCCAGAACCCATTGCTATGCAAAATCCACAGTAACCCTATTTGCACTGTTGCACAACACAATCGCATATAATTCTTCATTCTGAAGGACTAGTCATTTCAAGAGTGCGCTATAAGGACCTGAATTTTAGATCCCCCCCCCCCACCCTCTCTGCATCTCCTCCCCCAGAGCCTTAGCTCTTGATTGCAACATGAAATATGAATGCACCAACTAGGCACTGCCGACTGCAGAAGGCACAGCCGATACTCTACTCAAGGGAACCTACCTGGGACCCCCTACCCTTTTCCAAAATAATGCTGACTTCCTTGCTGTGCTTAATAGAAACATAAGGGAGTTTTTATTTAGCCAGAAAGCAAGACTATATGCCAATATCTTCATCCCACTGATGTGCAGACACGGCATAATAGCTACATTTCCGCGTGCAAATTAAAGTCATTGTAGGTAGGGTAAGGATACAACTACTGCAACAAAACCTATTATTCTACTCTACCAAATCCCCTATTTGAATATATTACATAAACTGCCTTTCTACAAAATAAAGCCCCCCGAAAAAGCAAACAGTATCAAATTCCAATGAAATAAGTGAATAGAATAAAAAGCCATCAATTACGTAGATGTTCCGGGAAGGAAAACACTCGGATGGATGGAGATATTTCTATTTCTGTTCTCCGGGTATCTTTTTTTTTTTTTTTTTATAGGAGAGCTGAATTTTCCAAAGGTTGAAGATCCACAGTTTGTGAGGAGACGAGTCCACCTTAGAACATCCATTCGGTGATGGATTTCACATCCACAATCTCCATATTGCATCTGACCACCCCGTGCGGGAAGGCAAAAAAAAAAATACCCAAGTACGGTATAGGTTATCTCTTCCCATCGCTCAGCTCTGCAGACCTCATCCTAGGCTTTGCTGGATGTCTCTGATGCTTGGTTGGGTCCTTCAAGGCTTTTTTACTTGAGTCACACAACAATGAGTGTGTTGCAGAGGAGGGAGAGTAAAGAATGGGGCAGGCCTTTACTTGGTACTGAATTTGAATAACACCACAGGATGATAAATGGGCATTGTGTTTTTGGAGTAATGAATCTCCACTGTCTCCATAGCACAGAGGCGGCAGCTGCAATCTGGAGCCTGCCACCTCTTAAAGACAAAGCCCCCCACCCCAAAAAAAAGAGAAAAAAAGAATGAGTCTTAACCCAGGAACCTGCAACAAATTCCCCTCCCCATCACCTCCTTCAACCCTCCCATTCTCTTCCAATATAAGCCTCTGGTCTTAAGCAGGATATTTCTCTCTGATGGAACTGAGATGTGGGGGATCTGTAAAGGAATTTACTATGGAGTGGCAGCAAAGAGAAAAAGTGGGTGAAGCAGCAGGCTCCTTAACCCCTTAGCAGGACAGAAAGACCTTTAAACCATGCAGAGGAGTCCCTTGCAGTCAGAGGGAGGCAGATAAGGGAGCAAGTGCTTCAGTTCCCAGGGTCTAATATAATTAGACTGATGTTGATGCTTTTTGCTATAGATAAGCCCAGCCCGTTTCAGGTATATTTTCCACAGGGTCCATATAGATGCAGGAACTGTTAGTTGTTAATACTCTAGTCATCACAGGAGAATAAAGGACACCACCACACCAGGCCTGCAGGCCCAGCATCTGAAATCAGGGTGCTCCTTGGCGAATGAAAGGTTGACTTGTTTTGCTGTGTTTTTTTTTAATGAAACCAGAGATTCCACCTGGTTTTTCCATAGCGCCCGATCTGCGGCGTGACAGTAAACATGCTTTAGGCCTCTTTAGGACCATGCTGGGCAACATCAGTTAAGGCTGCCAGTGTTCTACTCCTGTGCTCAATGCATCCCCGTCTCTTCTGCATACATAACACATCCTCCCCTGTCAGATCTCTGTTTTTTCCCAGAATGCCCATCTTTCTGAATTCTACACCCTTGTGGTGCTGGGCCCTGGTATAATATTCAATATAAGATGCTTTTTGCCTCCTTGTTACAGTATATATTAATATTATATATTATTAATTTCAAAATCTACACCTTGGTTTCTATATAGTGGACCTTTTTTGTAATCTCAGAATCTCAGTTGTTTCACTGATGGTTAACAAAATAAAAAATAAAAACCGTAACATTTACATGGAGATGATTCTATGGTACTGGGACTTTTAGGATATAATGGCCGATTCATTATCCAAACCAAATTCTGCGAAAGAAAAATACTGTTTCGTTCAATGCACTTTGAAGCCACTGTCCCACTGTGATCTTTACATGACCCTAACTAACTTTAACAAAAAAATAAAAAATTCCCCCTTCTGGAATTATTTCTGCTTTCTGCTCTCTTTCCCCCTAGCCTAGAATTAAAGGTTGCTGAGAGGAGGAGACAGTCTCTCTCACTTCTCTCTTCTCCCATTATTTGGAAAATTGATGGATTGTCTTCCTTGTGTTGCAAATTTCCCTTTCAGTTCCCTTTCAGGCTCTGCTGTCCCTCTGTCACTAAAGACTAACCCCTTCACAGCCAGGGGGGAAACAAATCAAAAAACGCTGGTGGGTGGTTGTGGCATCAAAAAGGTTACTCTGAGCTTCATAAAGGCAAGCTCAACTAATGCCTTTTACAATTCCATTTCTCCTCATCTTGGTCAATATTTCTATAGTAGGGACCCAAGTTAACTCAACAGAATTGGTTATCCAACTTTGCCCTATTCTCCAGGATTAATATTTTATTTAACGGTAAAAAACGTTTTACAATAGAATGACACAATGACACATATGATAGGGGGAGGGAAACATACAACACATAAAATGTTGATATAAGAGTCAAAAGCTACAACACACATCTCAGCATATACTCAGCATATTTGAAACATCTGGAAGTCCCCCTAGCCCAGTGATCCCCAACCAGTGGCTCTTGAGTAACATGGTGCTCACCAACCCCTTGGATGTTGCTCCCGGTGGCCTCAAAGCAGGTGCTTATTTTTTGCTTATTTTTGAATTCCAGGCTTGGAGGCAAGTTGTGGTTGCATAATAACCAGATGTGCTGTTAAACTGAGTCTATTATAGGCTTCCAGTCCACACATGAGCTGCCAATAGCCAATTACAGCCCTTATTTGCCTGCCCCAGAACTATTTTCACGCTTGTGTTGCTCCACAACTCTTTTTACATTTAAATGTGCTTGACATCTACGAGACTCATGGTTAGACGAGAGGACTAAGACTGTGGGGGAGGTAGGCAGGTAATATTTGGATGTATCCCCTTCCTTAGGACAAAACAAACAGATCCAAACCTGCATAGAGAACCACAGAGGACGAAGGCTTTTTCCATTCAGAAACTGATACATCAACAATGATTATTATTCATTAATTATTGAGCACCACCATGTTCCACAGCACTGTACAAACAGGCCCTAATATAACGTCGCCAGAACATTCACACACTCAATCAGGGGCTAATTAACCCACTAACATAGGTACTTACTGACACAATGCAGATTATGCTATGGTCAGTATCAAACCCAAATGCCTAGTGTAATTTTATATTTTAGGTCAAACACCCTCGACTTCTAGGTCTGAGTTTCAATGCGTGTTGGTCTTTGTGCCATTATATGTTTCCATAACATCACAATGACTTAGAAACTCTTAAGCATTTACAGCTGGGGGTCCTTAACATCTTATATAATAGTATATACTGTATATATAGAGAGAGAAGGGGGGAGAGAAAGAGCGTGAGAATAAATTGCTTAGAGGATGCAGTTAACTTGATGGTTCCTTAGGAGCCTTCCATATTGATTTTCTTTGTATGGCACATGATGAATAATTTAAATCCTTAACCCTTTGGGAGGGAGATACTGAGTATTTAGATCAGGGTTGCCCAGCTTGAACCAATGGCTTTCAGGGGATGATGGGAGTTGTCACTCAAGAATAGTTCAAGTTTGATGTCCAAGAATCTGTATTTTTCAGATCTTTGTGTTTTAACTTGGAATGGATTTGCTGTTTATGGTTAATAAAAAAATCCATCATAATGAAGGGTAACACTAGTGAGTGTAACAATGGAATGTTCTTCTTCACAGCTCTGCATTGTTATTCCTTTTTTCACAACTTCAAATTATTGGACAATTAATTTTTTCCCCCACCTTAATCTCAAGGATTTCCCATAAGAATGTACTCTAATTGGAAATCTATGTACATATAATAGTTTTTATTTCAATGGTCTTCTACACTGGCTCCTATATGTGCATATTTGCTGAAGTGAGCTATGTAGTTAATATATAGGGGTAAGAACAAGTGATCTTTTCTTCAGTAGTACAGTGATGTATAGGTTGTCTTTTAGTTTCCCTTCTATGTTAACTGCCAGCAGAACTGTGATTAGTGGATCTGAGCAAATACACCTGCTTTGTGCATGCATATGAGTGCCACACTAAACAACAGCTCTAAGAAGGAAGAGTTTTAAAATCACACCACAGGTTCACCACTTAACTAGGCAGGATTAGAGATAATATTCTCTGGCTAGGGACTGTTGTGGAAAAGCAGACATGGTAAGGTAAAATAATGCCTCTGGAAAGGGACTGTGACTGTGGTATAGCCGGTATAGTAGAGAGAGGTGGTGCCTATTGTAACAGTGAGATAATAGTATCTGAGAAGGACTGTGACTGTGGTATAGCAGGTATAGTAAGGAGAGATGGTGCCTATAGTAACAATGGGATAATTGTATCTGGGAAGGGACTGTGGCTGTGGGATAGCAGGTATAGTAGGGAGAGATGGTGCCTATAGTAACAGTGGGATAATAGTCTCTGGGAAGGGAGTGTGACTGTGGGATAATAATAATAATAATACAAATAAAAATAACAATAAGATGATCAAGCAGTTTGATGTGGGCTATAAACATTTCCCCAGAATAATGGGACTGTCTCTTATATCTTATCAGCTGACAGTTGCATGTACAGGGTGGTACAGCAGTATGGACACCAGTTAGCTCTGTGTATCCATGCACAGCTGCCTGCTGACAGAGCCGCAATGCACTGACTCATAGATTGACGCATGGTACTCACACTGAACTTCCATACACACTGCTGCCAATTCAGATAAATAATGTTCATTGTCTTCTGCCAATGAATATTGCTGACTTTGTATGCATGACAGCTGCAAAGGCTCCTGCTTGGTTCCTTCTAATGGGACAAGACAAGGAAGAGGGGAACAGAAGAGGAACCATGGCGTGGAACAGGTTCTTATGGGTACAGAGTGTGACAATACCTGAGAACGGAGGTTGATGTAGAAGGATAAATAAGATAGACTGTCTAAAAATACCCTGAATTAAAACTTGGCTTTACTTTCCCTTTGTAGGGGTTTCTGACCTGTTAAGACTTGACAGGGGGCCAAATCTGATGTCATCCAAGGCAGATTGGTGACATTCAGGTGCATGGCTGTGATGCCGTGACCCATAATTGGCCAGAATGTGCTCACTCACCCAGAGTCCTGTTGGGGTTTCATACAGTGCCATGACTACTGCAAAACAGACTTTGTGGCGACAGGGGAGTAACTTTTTCTGGCCCCTAACCCTCCTTAGGCAAAATCCAGGGTTATCCTTGATGCTGGTCACTCGCAGGCCCCTCTGTAGAGGATGCAGATCCAAGTCACGTTCCCGCACCCGCTGGATTTGCTTCTTCTGTAGTTACACCACTGGGGCCCACTGTATGTTAGTCCTATGTCCTGTATGTTAGGCTGATCCACTTCTTTTCACACTCTGGGGTAAATATCAGATCATAACTGATACCTGTTAGGAGTTTATAAAGGCAACAGAGGGTCTGTGTCTGTGGTGTCAGCTTTAGAAGGTGCGACCCTTGGGTACCTATATTAGGGATGCACCGAATCCAGGATTCGGTTCGGGATTCGGCCAGGATTCGGCCTTTTTCAGCAGGATTCGGATTCAGCCGAATCCTTCTACCCGGCCGAACCGAATCCAAATCCTAATTTGCATATGCAAATTAGGAGCGGGGAGGGAAATTGCGTGACTTTTGTCAATGAACAAGGAAGTAAAAAATGTTTTCCCCTTCCTGCCCCTAATTTGCATATGCAAATTAGGGTTCGGATTCGGTTCGGTATTCGGCCGAATCTTTCACGAAGGATTCGGGGGTTCGGCCGAATCCAAAAAAGTGGATTCGGTGCATCCCTAACCTATATACAAAGTCAATGGTATAAAGATAGATATTGGATTGATCCCCAGCCAGGTCATCAATTGGGCCCAGGCACAGGTGAGTAAACTGCTGATTCAGTGTGTAGAATCCAAGCTGGTACCTAATGTATAGCCTGATTCTACTCCAGCATAGTGTTGCAGGGGGAAACATTGCTGCTTTACAGTCATTAGGTCCCAGGTTCAGTACTGTCCAGGGCAAGGCTTTGCTACAGTGGAGTAACTAGAGTGTGCCGGGCCCCCCTGCAAAAATATTCTTGAGCTCCCCTTACTCACTGCAGGTAAGAGAGTGGCTGGGGCGAGAGGGGGTTTTCTTATTAGCTATAGAGGAAGCAGACCCCGCAGTCCAGGCCACCCTGCGACTACGGGTTCTGCTTTCTCTATAGTTACACCACTGGTTTACTGTAATATCCTCCCACTATCCAAAAGCACAAGGGTAGGTGAACCTGCTCCTGATAAACTGCCCCTAGTGTGTGTATGGGACCTTAAGGTGGCCATACACGGGCAGATTTAAGTTGCTAATTAGGGTCCTTTAGACGGATTCTGCATCTTACCTATGCGTGTATTTGGCCTTCTCAATAAACTACCCCTAGTGTGTGTATGGGACCTTAAGATGGCCATACACAGCCAGATTTAAGTTGCTAATTAGGGTCCTTTAGACAGATTCGGCAGCTTACCTACGCGTGTATTTGGCCTTCCTGATCATTGGCCATATATCGATAGGGTAGGTTCAGGCAGGTTTGATTTCCCCCACAATCTAGGACTGCATCTGCTAGTTGATGTGGTCCTCAACCTGTCGGCGCCTTTTCCAGTAATCTAATCGTTTTGCCCTAGGGCTGAACGTTCGAATTAGCTCCATATTGCCCTGCCTTTGGTGGGCATATCGGAGGAAAGATACACTCATTTGGCGACCTTGCCCTTATAGTGTATGGCCACTTTTAGATTGTAAGCTCCACGGGAAGGGAATGACAGGAATGATGTATTATTTCTCGAAACCATTGCAGAATATGTTGGCGTTATAATTGGTGCAAAGTATAATTATACTTTGCACCAAATTGCATGTAATTGTATTGCAGTAATGATCATAGTATCATTTCTATCTGAATGAATAGAAAAAAGGCTGATAAGGAACCCAACTGAAAATAACTAACATTCCTAATGGGGAGGAAGGCCAAAGTATTCATTGAATGGCGGAGATTTCTCTGAACACGGAGTGAGTATAAACCCAGGGGATATTTGATACTGCCAAAACTTCCACAGAGACTGAAATTTCGTATTCAAACTCAGTTCTGGGGAACAGTGTCGGACTGGCCCACCGGGATACCAGGAAAACTCCCAGTGGGCCCAGGTATCAGTCTGCCCTTCTGCTCACCCAATTATTTGCCTTGTATGTCTATACCACAGCCATTCCCTCATTTCTAAGAGAGAAGAGAGGGAATGGAATTGCATAAACTCTTCTACTGGGGTCCAAACTAAGAAGTGCCTTGTTTGCCCCCCTGAGGGTAAGAGTGCCCGCAGCCTGTAGGGCTTGGTAGTGCACCTCCTTTTATTGACTCTGAGCCCTTCCCTGCCTATTCTATGTAGAGTTCTCCTCAATAAAGGGGAGACAGTTATCTATTCTTAATAAAACCAAAGGTAAATGCTGCCTGCTGATTGGCCAACATGGCTAACTAGAACTTTTATTAGATTAGTTTCTAGTAATGAACTAGGCCCAAACCTAGAGTGGCATGAGATTCTGCCGCTGCCCATCTCAGCAGATCATTTATGCTATCCTCCTCCCTCCTCCTCCTCATCAGTGATAATGAAGTAACATGCTCCTATAAATTGTGCTTGCTAGCTCAGATTTTTTTGCCCTCTAATTCCCTTAAAGCTGGGCATACGTGACCCACTGCACCCAGTCTCATAGCAACACTGGTCCAGGGAGAGAAACAACCCCCCCCCCCAAAGTTGGAGCAAAATGCGACCAATCCCATGACAAAAGCACACATTTTGCTGACATGTGACCTCTCGGGTTGAAAAGGATTGCCACAAAAATGGCCCTTCACTCGCCAACATTTGCTGACCCCCACATGTGGGAGGGAGGTGAAGGTTAAAGGCCTTTTTACACAGTAGAGAAGGAAACTGTGAAACTATTGGAGGATGCCATCTGTTCCCAAAACTGCTGAAGCAAAGCAATGTGTGTCACATACTGGAGGTGACGAGTCCCCGGACAATTCATAGGAGATGCCATGTGTATTGTCTTCCCTCACAAAAACTGGACACAGTAATAAAGTGCTGAGCTGGGCACTGAACTGCTTGAATTACTTAATACATCCACACTAAAGAGCTCATTTACAAAGTGCAAAGTGACCAATTATTTTGCACCTAGCCCCTTTTTCTTGGTCAGGTGCCTTTTATTTGGTGTGTGAAGATTGGTAATTGACTTTAAATGGAGCATGGCAGGATTAAATGTGCCCACCATGTAAGGCAAGGGGAGGACATACAGTAGACATCCTCTTGGACCCAAACCTGGATTTGTGAGCAGGCCACTAGACCCTTGCCTAGGGCAGCAAAAACAAGTGGGTACTGGTTGGGAGATAGACAGTCATTTGAATCTCCTCCCCAAGTGGAGGTGATTGAGTAGAAGGAAAAGAATAGCAAGGGTGTCAAATGTAAAAGTGGGATGAAGATGATGTGCAAGGAGACAGTCAGTGTGAGATGACCATGTGGCCTAGGGGTCCAAATGTTTGGACTCAGCTGCATGTCATTCACAAGGCACCTCTTTGGTGCACTGCCAGGCACAACTTGTGCCCTCCAGTAAGGTGTAGCAGGTAAGGATGACACAAGCATCTCCGAATGGACACCCTAGTGCATTTATTTGGTGTAGTGACAGGCACAAATTGTAAGGCCTTTCCTGGCACCCAGCATCCAACCTAGCCCCCAACCCATAATTTGCTCCTACTGGGTTCAGGGGGGGGAGGCTGTGTTCTGGGCAGGGGAGCAGCCTGGGTTGCAGGGGCCCATGAAGGCTGGGGCCCACCAGGTTTTTTTTGTGGTGTACAACAGGCCCAATACAACACTCCCCTTGGACACCCAATGGGAGCTCTTTGGTGCATTGCCAGGCACAGCCGGTGCCAGTCATGTGAGGAGTGACAAGTGGACAAGACATGGGATGTTTCTTTGGTGCACTGCAGACATAAGTTGCATTGGCTATGTATAGGGTTGCAAACTTTTCTGGAAAAAATACCGGCCTTCCTTTATATTTATCTTCTTTCCCTTCTAATAACATTGGGATCAACCATAATTTTTAATATTATGCCAGATGGCAACCCTAGCTATGTAAGGTGTGGCAAGTGGGTAGGGCAGGGGAATCCTCAGAGGTGTAACAATGTACCACCAAGACCCACACAAAAAAAAAAAACTTTGGAGGGGCCTGGCGAAATCCCCCAATAAACCCCTCTCCCCCGCCAGCTTGATGGCTCACTCGCATGCACGGGATTAAAGTGACTATAGGGAAAGCTACCTGGCACTCACCTACTTCTATAGGATTGCCTTTAGGTTCCCGTTTCCTGCATGTTATACACTTGTCAAAATGCCTTCTGTACAAGGCTGCACAGAAACCAAAGGGGCCTGCAGCATACATCTCAGTTAAATGCTACATTGTCATACAGAGTGTTGTTATTGCAAAGGTAGAAACCCTTGCAATGATAAAAATAAAGTAATGCTTAAGGTTAATGGTGCTCACAGGAAAGCCCAGTTTTCAGCAGCATATTCTGTCACATTGTTCTTTTACATTGTCTTAAAAGTCAGAGAAATTCTGCCAAAAGTTGGGGGCTTATGCAGAAGGGGAGGGGGACGCCAGGGGAAATAATGAGAAGAACCACGTATAGGTACGCATATGACAAAAAGTTTAGGTATGATAAGAGTCACTTGGAAAGGGTTACACACGCTACATCATGTTATTGTTTGTATAAATGTCTATAAAATGTATTTAGCTGGAATGTAAGGGGCCTTAATGATACCATCAAGTGTAGACTTGTTCTGGAATATCTAAAAAAAAAGTCCAATGCGTAATCTTTTTGCAGGAAACCCACCTGGTGGGGACAAGGGCACTGGCTCTGAAGCGCCCCTGGGTGGGGTGGATGTACCAAGCCCCTTTTTCCACGCATTCCTCAGGGGTGGCAATTCTAATCCACAAAAGTGTACCATTTAGATTGGAGTCTATAAAAACAGACAGAAAGGGCAGATTCCTCTTTATACATGGTTTCCTACAAGCACAGGAAGTTGTACTTGCCTCTATCTGCATCCCTCCCCTCTACAATGATGAATGTCTGGTACAGTTAATACAATTCATAGAACAGTTCCCTCATGCCGCCGTTGTAGCTATGGGGGACTACAATGCCCTTATAGACTCTACCTTGTATAGGCTGCAAAGAAAAGGTATAGAAAGCGCAAACCCCACACACAACATACTAGCCATTACGAAAGCTGCAGGCCTAAAGGAGGCATGGAGACACTTTCACCAAGGAGTTAGGCAATATTCATGCTTCTCCACCTCTCATATGGTTTTGTCACGTATTGATCATGCCTTTCTGAACCAAAAAGCACTCATGGTAGACCCCAATGACCACCTTAATGTATGGGAGTCATTGAAAGAACATCTCCGTAAATGTTTCCATTTAGAAATAAATTCCCAGGCCCATTATGCACACCAACAGCAGCTGCTAGAACATGAAGTATTTAAAATGGAAACCCAGGTAGCCCTGGCTCAGTCTGATCAAGGGTTATTGGATTTGAAATTAGCGCAAAAGGTCTTGGCTGACTATTTATCAGAAAAAGCAAAACAACAGTACCTTTTTTCCAAAATCAACATTCTTGAGCATGGAGAAAGGGCAGGGAAAACGCTAGCCCACTTGTCTAGACAACACTCAATCCCCCCGGCCATAACGCTTCTAAAAGATGCCAATGGGAACCCAACATCAGACCCCTTGGAAATACAAAATATACTAACGGGTTTTTACTCCAAACTGTACTCGTCCACCCTAACCCCAGCTGATATGGCAGAGGTAGATTCATTTCTTAATGCTGTAAGGCTTCCCCAACTAGCCCCAGAATACAAATAATACCTAGAGTCCAGTGTATCCCTAAGTGAAGTACAAGAGGCTATAGACTTCTTCCCGAATGGGAAAGCTGCTGGTACAGACAGGCTACCCATTGAGCTCTATAAACTCCACTCCAAATTACTAGCTCCCCTACTACTCAAGGTTTATAACACGGCCCTACACAAAGCAGGGCTGGTACCATCAATGTATAAGGCTGCTGTAATACTCCTTGCAAAACCAGGGAAGGACTCATCCCTACCAGAATCCTATAGGCCAATCTCCCTCTTGACAGCAGAAAAGATACTAGACAAGATCATAGCAAATAGGTTAATGAAGGTAATACATATTTTAATTGACGATGACCAGCTAGGTTCCATGCCAGGTAAAAACACAGCTATGAACATCCGCCGACTGATGGTGAACCTCACGGTGGAGCACCAAAATCAAGGTGGCAGGGCAGTGGCAGCACTAGACATAGCAAAGGGGAATTCTGTACTGTGATTCTCTCATTCCTCACACAGTTGAGGAGCAAGAAGCATCTCACAGAGGGAAGGGGTGAAACTAAACCAGACTTCTGCTCTGAGCAGTAGAATAGGCATTGGTATGGTCCATTATTTGAAGGGGTGCTGACCATAAGATGTAAGCCTTTTATAAGCTTTTATAAAGAACAAGACAATATATATACATATGGCAAGAGAATATCCTTTATTAGGAAATACAAGCCCTGGGAGGGGCAAGTGCCCCCCCTTGCCCCTGTGGACGCCAATGCACAGGAGAATGTTGGGAGGAATACACAAAGAATTTCCTTAGAGATTTCAGCACTGTCATGCACATAATATTCTCCATAACTCAGTAACATAAAAAGAGCACCTGGTGTCCGGGCCCCCCACCCCTCTCTGAAAGAAATTTTGACTTCGGATTCCTGTCAGCGCAAGCATCAGACTTGCCTCAAGGGGGCCTGTTGCGATTGCACCCCCTGCACCACCCCTTTAGTTGCACCACTGCCATATCTACAACTATATATAGGGTAATGTTGATGGTGTCGGACAGAAGGATCCAAGGCCTACCCGGGTATTCTGACACAGGGGAACCCACTCCCCCACTACCCCTCAAGGCCCCCCTGCCCCAACCACCTCTCTGGACCTCTCCACCTGCAACCCCCCAAGATCAGAGGGGATCGTGGGGCTGTGCAGGCATCAGAAGGGTGTGGGCCTGGGTCAGTGGGGCGCACGAGGGCCGGGGCCAACTGGGTTTTTACCTGGTATCTGAACAGCCTAGTCCGTCCCTGAATGTTGGGAGGAATCCACATAAAGAAGTTCCTTAGAGATTTCAGCACTGCCCCACACATTTTTATATTCCATAACAAGGGATATACAAGGGAATGTTGGGAGATACACATAAATTGGTTCTGTGGTGACAGTGAGGTGGACTCCCTTTAAGTTTGCAATGTGTCAGGGAATGATCAGAGCCACAATGCTCACGTGAAACAATTCTAACGTATTTTGAAAGCAAGTCAGTGTGAGTTTGGGGACAATGCTTATTTTCTATATAGTTGTAACTTTATTAAGAACCAAATTCCAACTCCTGAGGATTCTGGGAATTGTAGTTCAACTTCAAGTCAAAGCTGCTGAGTCACGTGACATATCCCTCGTTTACAACAATGGGGAGGCCCATGAAGTGCCCCCCAGTAGGTACAAAGTGTGTAAATTCCCAGGGAAATCTTGACACTTCGCTGACACTTTGTTTTCTCTCTCGGTTTAGAACAAACCCTTCCCGGGTCATGAATGTCACAGCTTTCTATAGGAATGGAAGGGTCAGTGTGTGTTAGAGAGGGAGGGGAGGAGACAAGGGGTCAGGGGGGTCACTGTGCCTTGACAGGTCATCTGGAAAGCAAATCCATAGAACTCCTTCTCTTCATTACTGGTCATAATGAACACTGCCAGTAGGAGCCTGGCACAGCCCTACAGTCCCTCCTGAACCTGGGTACTGTCCGGCATCTGGACACCAGGGACAGAGAGCTATTGTGTATGTGTGTTATGGGGACAGGCCTTTGTCCTCCCCACAGCTGTGAGTTACAGAAGAGGAGAAGGGTGGGGTGGATTCAATTTAACCTGTAAGTGAAGAATTTAGCAACAAGTAGGCATAACCTTTACTAGAGTCAGTTATATGTTGTTTCCAGTAAACTACAATTCGCAGAGTTTTTGACAGCACAGAACAGCTGTCAGCTACATGCCATTAGGGTGGCAGTTTGTCCATCCTAGACATAGTAACATAGTAACATAGTAACATAGTAAGTAAGGTTGAAAAAAGACACATGTCCATCAAGTTCAACCTTTTTTTTTTTTTGTATTAACTACCTATCTGCCAGTTGATCCAGAGGAAGGCAAAAAAACCCATCTGAAGCCTCTCCAATTTGCCTTAGAGGGGGAAAAATTCCTTCCTGACTCCAAAATGGCAATCGGACTAGACCTATGGCTTAAGTCATACCAGTTAGAAGTAAGACAGAATCCCCACTTTGCCTGCTGATATTCCCACTTTAGCACAAAAGCCTCCTTCATCTTTCGATGGGGGTCCCTTAATGGGCCCTTAAGAGCACTTGAGTGCTTGAGTAACATACAATACCATTTACAGGGCCATTACACGGATGCCTTGAGAATCGAATAACAGCTCTTGCAGCCTCTGTCTGTCATCTATAGACAGGGCCGGCCTTAGGCCAATTGGACCAATTGGGCCCAATTGGGCCCCGCACCTCTGAGGGCCCCGCACTGCCCCTTTCCGTTCTATTTTGTGCCTGTATGCCCTTATTTTCCTAAATACTTGCTGTGTCAGTAGCCAGCAACACTTTGTCTAGGGGCCCCGTCAACTGGTCCCAATTGGGCCCCACATTTGATAGGATCAGCCCTGTCTATAGATGCTGATAGGTAAGCTCAGGGCATGGCTGCATGGAAACCAGTGGAGTCTGGAGGGATGACAGGCCAATGTGGACACCTATCTCCTATCAGGCAATGCTTGCCTAGGTCTAGTAACCTATAGCAACAAATCAACAGGAAGCATTTCATTACTTTTAGAAAAAAGACACGGTTAGTTGCTATGGGTTACTAGACCTGGGCAAAGGATTCCCAAATAACTACATTAACCCCATACATATTAGTAATCAAGGTTGAAAAAAGACACATGTCCATCAAGTTCAACCTCAATGTCTAACCTACCTAACTTCCAGCTGCTTCAAAGTAAGCCTTGACAATTTGCCTCCAAGGGGGCAAGAATTCCTTCCTGACTCCAAGAGGGCAATTATACCAGTTCCAGGGTCAGCTTTGAACTAAGAACTAATTTCATTCCTCTGTATTATATCCCTGGGCTAAAAGGTATCCGGCCCTCTTTCTTTCTTGTGTATCTGCCAGTACAGCCGCTTCAGGGAGAGAATCCCACAACCGCAACATCTCACTGTAATAAACCACTTTTCCCTGATATGAATGATGTGTATAGCCATGTTTAAGGACAAGGGGAGCAGCCCAGGAGCAAACACTTTGAAAGTGCCTTTGGGCAAGGTCCAGGCTCCGAGGAGCTGGGGTCCCATTGTTGCAGATGATCTCATTGCGGGGAGTTGAAGGATGGCTGTTTGAGCTTTGATTAATGGTTTAATCCATGGTTCACTTGAGTCTTCACTGACGCCTCAATAGCTCCCCCTTGTACATTGTTCCTTACCATAACTCAGCTGTTCTCTCCATGTCAGCCGGCACCAATCAAATGCAACCGGCAAAAATAAACCATCAGCAAGGGGAGGGGGCTAGCAGAGTTATTTTATTCACCTTGCCTTTCAGATTTGAGCAGAACTGGACTGTTTTATCCCTTCCACTGTAAGATCTGATCTGTTATATCATAAGGAGGGTTTACACTGCATTGAAGAGGCACTTGCCACCAAGATCCCACATAACATGATATACTTTCTGCTTGAATTATTAACGCTGGTTCTGAAAAAAAACTACTTCAGGTTTAATAATGAATTTTTAATTCAGACACAGGGCACAACTATGGGCAGTAATCTTGCGCCAAGCTATGCCAACATTTTCATGCACTTCATTGGAGGATAATCTTGGGCCATAGCAAATTTAGCACATATATTAAATGTTACCTATGCTATGTGGATGATGTATTCTTACAATGGGGGGCAGATGAATCAAAATTATGTGCATTCATTGATTATATTAATACACAACCTCCAACCATTTAATTTACTGCTGAATAAGATGCAAAAATGGTACATTATCTGGATGTGAATGTCATTAAAGACAGTAATTCCCTCATTACAGATTTATACAGCAAACCCACTGAACGCATTAATATGTTACACAGGACAAGCTATCACACACCCAGCACCCTAAAACGTATAACTAAGGGACAATTCCTCAGGATAAGAAGGATAGCTTCTGATGATTTGAAATACCTCAATAGTGCTAATGGGCTAATTGAGAAGTTTGTAGCAAGAGGCTATGAAAGACACATGCTAATTCGAGTACATGATTAGGTACTTAAAATTAAAAGAGAATCTTTACTCCACAAAATAGCAATTAAAAATGAAACAGCACGTTTCCCCTTTGTAACCACTTATGGCCCGAATAGTAAAATAATGCAAAATCTTATTTGCCACTATTGGCCTATACATAAAGACCCCACTCTGGGAAAGTACTGCAAGGACCTCCCTATCTTTTATTGCAAACGGGGTAAAAATTTAGCTGACATACTAGTCAAGTCTGATCTGAGATGCAAACAGAAAACCACAAGACTTCTAAGTACTCCCAAGGTAGGCACCTTTCCATGCCTTAACTGTGGCTGCTGCAATTCTATCATAAAGGGTGAACATATCACTCATCCACTACGGGGTAACAAAATAAAAGTGAAGCAATACTCCACATGTAATACGGATTTTGTTATATATGGACTTGAATGCCCGTGTGGTAAGATGTATGTGGGCCAAATATTGAGAAAAGTACGAATAAGGATAAATGAACATAAAATTTCTATAACTAATTATAATCCAAATGAAATAAAAACTCACACATAGGTGGGCAAACATTTTTTGAAAACAAACACAATAGCGCTATCTTGAGATGGCAAGTGTTGTAAGAGGTCCCTTTGCCAAGTAGGGGTGGTGAAAGGAAGAGATTAGTAATCCAACATGAAGCTAAATGGATTGATAACTTGAAACACTTGAACCATTAGGATTAAATAATGCACAAACCTACAAATATTTTCTGTAAATTATAATACATTTTTTTGTCTTTTCAGTGTGTTAAAATACCACTTGGACATTTTGTTAGAAGGTAGGAGAATACCAAACAGTTTGCAACTTATACTGTATAAAATAAATATGTGTTTTGGTGCAATATCGGAGCAGGCCAGTAGATGGCAGTGTTCTATAAGAAAATGTGATTACAATGTATGTAAATGTGTCTAGCCATATGGGAATGGACACTCTTGTTGGTTTTAAAAGGGATTTGGGTTACCCACAGTATATATATAATAACCTGAGGAAGGGCCACTCGGTCCGAAACATGTCGTGCATTTCTGAATAAATAAATCACTGAACAAGATTCATTGAACAAGAAATTGGTTCTCCAGAGTCTTATCTAAGATCCGGACTGTTATATCCCCTTCGACTGTAAGTAGGGTTGCCACCTGGCCGGTATTTTACCGGCCTGGCCCGGTAAAAATGGTGGTTGATCCCAATGTTATTAATAGGGAAAAAGGATAAATATATAGGAAGGCCGGTATTTTTTTCCAGAAAAGGTGGCAACCCTAGCTGTAAGATCTGAGCAGAACTAGGACTGATATATCCCCTTCCTAAAAGCTGAGCAGAACCAGGACTGATATATCCCCTTCCACTGTAAGATCGAAGCAGAACCAGACTGTTATATCCCCCTTCCACTGTGTAAGATCTGAGCAGAACCAGACTGTTATATCCCCCTTCCACTGTAAGATCTGAGCAGAACCAGACTGTTATATCCCCCTTCCACTGTAAGATCTGAGCAGAACCAGACTGTTATATCCCCCTTCCACTGTAAGATCTGAGCAGACCCAGACTGTTATATCCTCTTCCACTGTAAGATCTGAGCAGAACAGAACTAGACTGTTATATCCCCTTCCACTGTAAGATCTGAGCAGAACTGGACTGTTATATCCCCTTTCTCCAATCTGAGCAGAACTGGGCTTTTATATCCGACTCCACTGTAAGATCAAAGCAGAACCAGGACTCTCATATCCCGCTTCACTGTAAAATCTGGGCAGAAACAGGACTGGTTCATTCTAAGCAACATTTCAATTGGCCTTCATTTTTTTCTTAGTATAGTTTTTGAATTATTTGGCTGATTCTGTTCAGCGTCAAATGGGGGTTATTGACTCCATCTAAAAAACAAAAAAAAATGCTCTGTAAGGCCAGAAATGTATTGTTATTGTTACTTTTTGTTACTCATCTTTCTATTCAGGCCTCTCCTATTCATATAAGAGTATCTTATTCAAATCAGAGCATGTTTGCTAGGGGGATTTAGACCCTAACAACCAGATATTTGGAATTTGGTTAAACTATAAAAAAAATAATGAAGACCAATTGAAAAGTTGTTTATAATTAGCCATTATATAACATTAAGTTAACTTAAAGGTGAAACACCTTTTTAAGAGATCATCTCTCCTAATTTATAACATTTCCTTTTTGGTGGACTGCAGTCCTGCTTTATTATAACCCACTCTTACAAAATTTCTCAACCATTTCATCTGCTTGGTTTTCATACTCGTCTGATGAAGTGATTCTTTTTCTCATTTATAAATGGACTTTTTGGGAGCCCTCTAGTGACCCCTACTGGGTAAAAACTGTCTTTATGCAACATTATTATATTGTTTATATTATATAATAAATATATTATTATTATATTATTTCTATCTGTAGGCTTTTTTTTAATATGAAATCAGTAGTGAAGCAGCCATCTGCAAATGTTACCTGTGCATCCAAAAACTTTACCGTTGGATCAATACTCACTGCAAATTGTATAGTATCATGGATATTGATTGCATGCTCTTAACGTTTCATTAAAGTATTAAAAAAAAAAAGAGAAAATGGCAAACACTCAATTTTTTTGAGACTGCCAGCTCCTAGCAACCACAGGCCGTTGTTGGGGAACTAGATTTCCCAGCACGCACAGTCAGTAGGCTTGAAGTGTAGAGGGTGGCAGCTGGGAGTTAACGGCAGCCTGACAGCAGGTCCGGTCTGAGAATTAAAATAGGCCCTGGCATTTCAGGTACACAGAGGCCCAATCAGCCCACACAGAGGCCCAAACAGCCCCCACCAGCCCACTAAATACTGACTTTCTATTGCACCTTATAGCAGCCCCTCTGGCATTTGCCGGAAGCCACAGATTGCCAGTCTGGGCCTGCCTGACGGATATACGGGCCCTGGTTAGATGGATCCGGCAGACTGTGGGCCGCCTGGCTGATACTACTAGAAAACCCATGTGCAACCAGGAGATAATGGCTGAGAGCATTAGAGCCGAGTACAGCATTCCAGAGTAGCAGCTGAACAGGCAAGCGTCCCTGCATATCATATAAAGGGTGAGTGACAGCTGGACATTTGGTACCATCCCTAGAACCAGAGGGATCTGGTCACAAAAGCTTAAACTCTTAGGTTATATAGTGTGGGAATTCTTGCAGAATACTTGGGACCCAAGGGTTGCAGGCTTGGGGCACGGAACTAAAAATGGGGACATAGATAATGGAGGGATGTAACTATTTGGCCCCTGGACCCCCTCCCCAAGCAAAAATGTTTATTTTGCTCCGTCCCCGGTAAAGTGCATAACCTGCAATAGCAAGCACCTTTGGGTCACTCCCTGGCTCCCCATGTCATGTACCTGCCACTACCAGCTCCAGAGTTCGCCCCCTGCAATATTTATGCCAGCAGGGAATTCAATACATGGGATGTACCTGTTCCAATGAATTTAGAGTGTAGTGTACACATTGATAACTGCAGTTGGTCTTATTTTTTTTCATAGTTTGTGCATTCCGTGCTGTTGCTAAGGGGTCAGTGATCCCTCATATCAGCAGGGACACTTTAGACATCCCTTGGGAACTATATGTAAACAAACCCTAAAATAGGAGGAGAGTAATGAATGCCAATCGCTGGAAAATGATTCTGAGTATGTTACTGGGTCTCAGGGACAGAACTAAAGGCAGTCCTTGCCTAGGGAGCAATGCTGGGGGCACATATCTATGCAGCATCTCTAACACCAGCCATATGAACCCAATAGCAGGAAAACAAGTGAGCTGGCAATTGGTATTTGTGAAAAGTGAAGCGACCTGGGTGGGAAGAAGTTGGGGAGCAGTAATGAGTAGGGGCACTCTTAGCTTTTGACCTGGCTCCTTATAGAAAAAGGACTGGTGAGAATCAGTGGAGTAAGTAGACATTACTGGGCCCCACAGCCAATTGTCGGGATTGTTGGGAAGTCAGGCCCACTGCAAAAAAAAGTTGAAGGGGCCTGGTGCAAACCTCTGTGCCTGCCTGTCTGTCTGTGCCCTCTACTTTCAGCCTGGCCACTTGAGAGGAGGAAGGGAGGGGGGTTTCTTTACTGGTATCAAGGAAGCAGTCTCTGTAGTCCCCTCTGGGGTCTGCATCCTCTATAGTTACACCACTGCAAAATCATTTTATGGTAATGTATATTGAAACTGATTATCAGTCACTGTCACCCCTATACCTCATAGTCCCCCAGCGGTCACAGGGTCTGCTTCTTCTATACCTTACAGTAGCAGTGGGTAGAGGGATGTGGGTTCTGGGGATGTTGGTTATGCTAATTTGCAGAGCAATAAAAGCATTCACCCCTACACCACCCTTGCTGAACAGCTCTTTAGAAGGACTATGAAATATTCATTGTATAGGGCTGCCGCCTACACCACTAAATAAAATCTGCTTTATCCTGCAGTAAAAGTGACCTTACACCTTTCTCATTCTAATTCCAGGTTTATACAATGTATCTTCTGCCCCTTCGCTGTATATTTCCTTGCTTAGTCCTCAGCCCTTGGTATAATGACTGTTAAAAGACTGGTTACTGTGCACAGCAGAGATGAATTAAGTGTGATAAATGAGAGAGGAGTTGGGCTGCTTTTGAGTTGGATTGTGCATCACTGATGGGACTACTTCGTCTTTGGTGACATCTCGTGGTGATTTTGCTAACTGCTATGCTTGTGGTTGTTACAGTTGCTTCTGGTGCCCACTAAGAATCCGGTACACAGGCCATGGCTGCAGGGGTCTGTTCTGATCTAAAGGCAGAATATGGGGGGGGGGGTTGATGGGCATTTATATGCTATAATGAAAAGTTATGATTCTTAGGGCTCTTACTGACGAGCGTTTTTACCTGTGCTCCCCTGCGTTCGGTTTTTCTGCGTTCAGCTGCAGGGGAGCGCAGGAATAGATGCATTAAATTTTTTCCAATAGGGCTGTACTCACACAGGCGTGTGTAGGCGCCGAATGCAGGAAAAATGCATCATGTTGCGTCTCAACTTGCGTTCGGCCCCTACACGCGCCTGTGTGAGTACAGCCCCATTTTTTTTACAGTGAAAGCTGTAAATAATTAAAAAAATATATATAGAAAAAAGTGAAGACCAATGTAAAAGTTGCTTAGAATTAGCCATTCTATAAAATACTAAAAAATCAACTTAAATAAACCACCCCTTTAAACAATTGGTTTTGTTGGCCTGTGACATGTATAGGACTATCCAGCAAAAAGACTATCCATACTGTACATTCCAGAAGCTCCCTTTGGGTTGCTGTTTCTCTCTAATAAAAAGTTCATGCTTCAGTGAAAGAGTTTTAGAGAAAAGGCCACAGAACTCAAGCAAAGCCATTAATCATCACACATTACGCTGCACCAATCACAGGCCCTTTGCTTCAGTCATATAAAATAAACATCATAAAATGTGGCCACAGGGGGGAGCGCTGGTTCAATCACATTACTTTCTATTCACTGCACGGTAGTAAACTTTTGGGGCAAGAGAACTGGGCAATTTAATGACCAGTGTGGGATGGACAGACTTACAGAAGGGACTGGGGAGGTAGAAAGAGAGGCGGACTTAGACAGGGGGTTAGAGACAGAAGAGACCTTACAAGAGGCGGATAAAGAGAGAGAGAAACAGACGGGGGCAAAGTCGTGAGAAAGGAGGCAGAAACAGAGGGGCTTAGAGAGGGGGCAGAATTACTGAAGGGAATAAGAGAGAGGGGGCTGAATTTCTGAGGGGGTTAGAGAGGGGCAGAATTACTGAGAAATTAGAGATAGTTGCAGATTTAGGGAGAGGGTCAGAATTACTGAGGAGACTGTACTGGTGAGAGAGGGGGAGACCACAGTGTGTGACATTTCCCTGACGCTGCTCTGTGTCTGTATTTGTGTTGCTGAATGAGGGCAGTACCACTGCTGGGAGGGACGAGTAACGGGGTTTAGGACATTCTCAGTACTGAGCACAGGACTTCCTCATGGAACCCTCCAGATATTAGTCCTGGAACTTTGCGGCGCAACAGGCTGATGTTTACAAACAGGGGCTGGAGCGTGAGACCGGGGCCAATGGGAGAAGTCGCTAAAAGGGCAATTATTTAAAAAATAAAAAATGAAGACCAGTTGCAAATTTGTTTCAGAATTCCACTGTCTCTCTAAAATGCAAATCAAAGGTAAAATTTTAATTAACATTGACACAAATACAATTTTTATCCAGTTCATTAAAAAGTATTTCTTTGGAGTTTTTTTTTTTTTTATCAAAACTTTTCTGTTCCATTTTTCCAAGCCTTGCCAAGCCATCACCATGCCAATAGGTGATACGCCAGATGAACTCAACGATAGTTTGAGAATCCCATATCAAGGGCCTTATTTATCAAAATCCAAATTTTTTGCCTATTTTAATTTAAAAAGTGAGACCAAACTAGAATCCACGTTTATTATAAAATTTATTATTAAAAAAGCGTGATTTAATTGGATCGGGACAAACCTGAAAAAATTGAGTGAAAATCCAAATCGTACAATTTTTTTAAAAGAGGTTTCCTGATTTTTCAGATTTTTGCCAAAAAAGTCAGAAATAGTCAAATTTTCAGACTAATTCCAGAGCAGACCACAGAGACTTCCAAATAGGATAGGGGCTTCTCCCATTGACTTATATACAACCTCGGTAGGTCTGTGATGCCAGGTTTTAAGATTCTAACTTTTTCGGTCCTCAGGATAAAAGAAATCTCTAAAAATTTAGGGTTTTTTACACTAAAAATTCAGATTTTATAGTAAAAAAAAAACTAAAAATTTTTTGGCATTCGTTTCGTTTTCTAGGGTATGCTGTTAAAGTAAAAATATATTTTTTTAAAATACAGTTCAAGAAAAGGAATCAAACCAGAGTCAGTGTGGAGATTAACGACAGGACAAAATGAATCTAATACTGTAATCAACAGACTATGCTAAGCATGTCTTTATGTAATTATTCAGCCAAGAGAAAGCCCAGAGTCACCCAAGACTAATTAAAAACGACTGGGAGTGCCACTTTGGCCATCTGCTTTTGGAATCCATCTTTTGTCATCCAGATATGATAGTATTCCTGAAAACTTTACCTTCCGTTTACTTCCAATTCATGTATTTATCCCACATATTACATATATTATTATTTAACAATGCAAACATCTATTCTGCATTGGAGAGATTGAAATACATTGGTCAAACTCTGGCTAATGGCAAGTGAAATCAAGCAGGGAGGATTATGCAGTGAATTTTGCATCATTTTATGATGCTATTGTATTTTTACTATTTTCCTGCCAGAGAACTCTGTAAATATCCAATCTTTGACTCACAAAAAGCATTTAAAATGCTGCAATTGGAAAAAAGCATAAAATTTACTACTTTGCTCAAGGACATCAGCATAGCCAAATAAAATGGAATAAACTTGCTAACTGCACATGAATATCATTTCTGTAAAGTAGTTCTGCTGTTCTTCCGTGTGCGGAACTAATACAGTGGTAAAAGTAGCTGGGATTTTCTGCACAAAACATTCCTTTGAAATGTATAGAAATGTATTTGCCTAAAACCAGAAGCCCACTGTCCCCTCTCTAAGGGGCAAATTCACTAAAGTGTGAAGTGCTAGCGTGATGTCATTTCCTTACTTCGCCAATTTACTAACAGGTGCTGGCGTAAATTCGGTAGCGAAGTGGACCTACTCTAGTGCTACTTGGCACCCTTACGCCAGGCGAAGTTGCGCTATGGTGAAGGGACGTAACTACGCTAATTCACTAACTAGCGCATTTTAATTAACGTTACCTCTTGCGCCAGACTTGCCTTCACCACCTCAGATCAGGCGAAGTGCAATAGAGTAGATAGGGATTGCTTCAAAAAAAAGTCCCAAAAAACGCTGGCGTCTTTTCCTTTTTTAAGGGTGATAGGCTGAAAAAGATCGTACATTTTTTTGGGGGTACCCTCCTTCCCCCCTACATTTCCTAACATATGGTACCTAAACTATACAGTGGGCACATGTATAGGGCAAAATAACAACTCTATTTTATTATATGAATCTTTCCCAGGCTTGTGTAGTGTAATGTATTTGCTGCTACATATACATCCATTGTACTTTAACTTGGTGCCGAATGCAAATTAGGCATCGCTAGCGTAACTGCGCTTTGATTGACGAATTAACGCTAGCGCAACTTCGCTACCTTTCGCCTCCCTGAACGCAACTTCGGATTTTAGTAAATTAGTAGCGTCCTGGCGAAGGTTCATCTGGCGAAATGCAGCGAAGTGTGGCAAAGCCTGCGCTACCACAACTCCGCTGGTTAGTGAATTTGCCCCTAGGTGTGTTTGCTCAGATATGGCTACCTGGTACAAGAAATGTCTACCTTTTTCCTCTAGCTGTTCTGACCATACTCAGTGATGTCACATTTACTTTACACTATAAATGGACTTATGATCTGGAATCCTGGCTTATTCACACCTTGTTTCCTACATCATAACAGGTCTTAACCTGTACCTTGACTGTTGGGGGCATATTTATTATGCTATGTAAAAAACACACATAGACCCCTCATCACCAGACTTCACAGATTAAAAGGCATTGTATGAAAATGCACACATGATATTTCTCAGAGTATAAAATATTTCTTAAGGAACATAATAGCATATATCCACTTGGAGCAACTATACTTCATTTTTTTTTGTATTCAAATCAACCTATCCCCCATAAAGCAACATAATATCATATTTAACTATTTGGACATTTGTTTCCCAAAGACTTTAAACTTAAATTTGCTGGAAAGGATAATCAGTGAAATAAACACACAAAAAATGCATCCAATTGCTAGAGAATCCTATATATATTGTATCAATGTAGACTTTTTCCTCTAACTAATTCTGTATTCCAGTAAAGTAAGTGAAAGTCTTTACACAGTCCATTTTCTTATTCAATATAAATTATTCAAAATGGAAACGTTTTTATTTGTATAATGCTTTTTATTATCTTTTATATATTATACAGTATATATTTTGTATACATTTTTATACATTTTTCTAATAAAAATAAAATTTTAACATAATATTCTATAAAATAATTACAAAAATAGTAGTTCTTTTTTTTGTCAGCAATAGATATACTGTGGCTCTTCAAGTTCCCATCCCTTTCCTTCCCTTCCCTTTTCTGGGAACATACTGAAGAAGCCAAGTTTCAGTTTTGACATCAGAAACTCTTCTTATTATATTATTCATTAATGCTTCATGGGATCAGTTTGTAGCCTTTCATAAAAAATCCTCTCCTTTCTAAATGCTGTATTAGTTCTTTGCTCCTAAGGGAAGAAATTAATAATGTTAGACACGGAATAGTTATGTGTCTTTTATCTAAGCAAATTATATGGCATTAAAAAAAGAATTTGAGTGGATTGCTTTACCTTTCTGTATGTGCCATGCTATTCTATTTTTCACATCATCCATGTGATACGCATTGTAAGTGATGAATGGATGAGACAGGAGTTGTTCTGCACTTGGTCTTCTGGACGGATCTTTACATAGACAATTATTAACAAAGCTGTTGAATATAACACTCCTGGAAAGAAATCATGGCAGAATATCATTGGTAATATAATAAAACATTAGTAATAAAGAAAAATATTCAATGAGAAGTCATAGCTAATGAAAACTCAGTTGACATCTGGGAAACGGGGACATAAATTGAGAGATAAGTTCCATTTGATTAAATAATTTTGGCCAGCAATGTGTAGCCTCTTGCATTTATGAAAAGAGCCACATTTCTAATAGACTACTAATGGAATTATAGAATTTCATCATAGTCCACTAAACTCGGAGATAGAGAGAAGTACATTTCAGCTTAGAGGTCCTTTTAAGAATAAAGAGTTCCCCTTCAAATAGTAAAGAATTCACTAAACTTCCTACCATCAGCCCCTTTTCCAGGGCCCAGCCTTATGCACCCATCAAGTTTCTCATTTCTCCCACCTGCTTTCACTGCTTAGTGAAGTAAAACTTACCATTCTTCCCATGTTAGTCCTGGAGACGGATCATGCATAATTTTGGTATAAATCTCTGTATCACTCAGTTCGATGTATGCTGTTAGTGAAAAATCACACAATTATTATTGTTAATAAAACACATGTATAATTCACTGACATATTGTTTAATATTGTAAAGTAGAATGATGACTATATAAAAAAATACATACATATATAGAAGGTAAAAAAGGAACTGTGTGTTAATGTGTTAATATTGTATATTTGTCCATTGTGGGGGGTCAGAATAAGGGTCAGTATTTCCTGCTTTCATTTTTGTCATATTGCAGCGAAAATATTTCAGTGTTACAGCATGATGTAAATACCGCTTCACAAATTAACAAACACACACATGAAACATTATCACTTACGTGCACAGCCTTCTGCCATTTCTATTGCCGTGATTCCTAAGGACCACACATCAGCCTAGAAAATAAAAACAACAGCCATTTAGAGAACAGTATACAGAAGGTTCATGAATAAGTCATGCAGTTACAGATCATTAATTAAGACACATCTATTGACTATTCCTTATCTTTCTGTTTGAGGGTCTATATGGAATGTCATATAATGAATACAATAATATAATATAATGAATTAGAGCTAGGCCAAATTGTACAAATATGAAACATTTCCAATAGAGGACTTTAACTATGAAGGTTTATGATTATAAATCTTTGAAGATTAAGGGGGTTATTTACTCCGAATACCCGAAATCCGAAAAATTTGTGATTTTTTGTGTTATAATAGGCTTTTAAAAACATCATGAATTTTTCGGAATTTATTAAACCCTGAGGGCTAAAAAGCCTGAATATAAAAAGACGACATCTCAATCCTGTCGAGGTTGCATAAAAGTCAATGGAACAAAAAAATTGTGAAAATCGGAGTTTTTAATTTTCGAGAAAATTTGATAATAAATATGCGTTAAAAACCCGAGCGGCTTAGATCAGAGTTTGTAGCAGCCTATATTGAGATAAATTCGGGCCTTGATAAATAACCCCCTAATAGTCTCCTACCTGTACATTTGGCATGAATTTGTTTGTTAAAAACTTTGTTTCCTGCACAATGAATGCATTTTGCTTTCTTGTGTCACATAGACCCTTCTCTAAAAACCTAAATAAATGACAACTTCATCATACCTTAAAGTCATATTGTGCTGTGCTGTCCTCAATGCAGGCAAAGACTTCGGGTGCCATCCAATTGATGGTTCCTGCTGTGCTGTTACTTTTGGATCCCACAGTAGCAAGGCCAAAATCAACTGAAATTGCATAAGACAAACATGAGTTATACATTTAATTTGTAAGCAGAAGTTGGTTTGTCAATTCTATAACCAGATGTGCTGACATATACAACTTTCAGTAGCAATTACATTTAAGAATAATATTAAAACGTTGGACATTTATAATTAATGTATATATGAAAGTTGCTTAGAATTATATATATATATATAATTTTAAGGTCCCCTTTAATGTCAAGTGACACAGTAAGATAAGCTAAAAAGGTCAGCACTATATTGTCTCTCTCTCTCCATGTTTACATAGGCTTTGCCCCATTCTTGCATATTTCTAGATACTAAGCTTCACTTACTTATCTTCACTTGGGCGCTTGATGTTAGCATTATATTGAGGCCCTTAAGGTCATGATGGATCACATTCATCTCCTGCAAGTAAGTCAAGCCCTGCGCAGATGGATAAAACAAAAAGAAAATTATACATATTTGAAATTTTTAAGAACTAATAGGATTCAGATTTTTTAAGCTAATATAGAAAATAAATAGTAAATATAGCAAGTAAAGCCCTGAAGGGGTTTACATCATACATACCTGTAATACTTCCTTGCATATATAGGCTATCCAGTGCTCTCCCAAGGAATAATTATTTGTCTCAATTAAATCTGCTACAGAGCCACCAGAACAGAATTCCATAGCAATCTAGAAAGTAATAATATTGATCAGAATGGAGCTCTTCCTCTCTTGGCAAGACAATTGTGTGCTTTTATTTAGGAAATAGATCCTTACCCAAAGTGAGTCTTCGCTCCTTTGATAATAGGCCCCATAATAGTCAGGGAAGCTCCTATGGCATGAAACACTTCGCTGAACATAAAGTTCAGAAAGTATATTTTCTTCTTCCTGGTATCAAATTGAAACAAATATTTTTTAATTAGGGCCTAATACCTATTTAACATAGTTCTGCCAATCCTATAGTGTCACCATAAGACTACCACAGGGCCATGGCATAGTTACTACTTTTTCAGCTTTCTCTCTGATGCTGTGCTGAGCATTTACTGACAACATCAGCATAGCAAGATCGATTTCAAACTATTTACGGAACAAGCAAAAAAATATTTTATAAATTCACAACCAACAATATCAAAACCTAATAACTTTAGGACAAATAAACAACTGCATAAAGTGATTGATGCGCTCTTATTTTATTTATAAAAATTCCATACATTATTCTAATATGAAAAAACAACTCATATTGTGTTTTTTCAATGGTTGCTTTTTTCCTCGGGTTGTGTATTTTTTATTATAATTTAGTGCACAATCCTGTGGCTGTGATTGTATTCCCCTTCCTTTTAAAATGAAGGTGATTACTCAATTGTATTGTTACAAAGTAGTAAATATAAGTCAAACAATTGCCTTTTATAAGGTTTATAAGGTTAATATAGTTGGTAAGGCATTGATTAAATAAATGGTGTGCAAAATAATACTATATTAAATCTCTTATGACTATTTTACAGTCTGGTTTAGAGTTTGGGGCCTTTTTAGAAGGCAATTTCCAGTCATTAGGAATTCCAGTTTAGATTACGTTATGGCCATCCCTTGTATAAGAGGTTGACCTGCTAAGCTTGGTTTGTAAGGTTTCGTGTTAAAAACAGTTGTTTTGTAAGTATAACACAACACTTTTTGTAACATTCTCATTATATTGAGTTGAATTGTAAAACAATATACATTACCGTAAGCTCTTGAATGACTTTTATAGCCACTTTTTTCATTGTAGTAACATCCCATGCCTGAAAGAAAAAAGACTTCTGGTGAATATTAATGTGCAGCATTTGATAACAAAAATGCATCTCTGCTATTTATTTGAATTCTACTTAATTATATTAATGTATGGTCTTAAGAATCCAAAGAGGTCCAAAAGACTATTATCTGACCTTATGAACTACTCCAAATCCACCAGTTCCAATAACTTTTCCGAGATCGAAACAGTCAGTAGGGTCCTACAAAACAAAAGTTTTATACACAAAATTAGGTACACAAATAAAGGTACTATAATACCAATATTTTTTCAATAAGAGAAGCTTAAATGGTGAAAGGAGGAAACAAGGAGAAGGATGAGGGCAGGAATAATTCATAAGAGTTGCATATAATACAAATTTTGCTTACCGGGTACAGTTCTCCAAATGCATGTTTGATATGGACCTGGAGGAGAAACACATTTTATATTATTTTAAGAGACAAGATATAATACATTTTGCATAGTTCATGCAATATTGGAAGCTTTGTTGCTCATTTAGTTTGTTGTTTCCTGCTTACCTCAGGCTGACAGGCATGCTGGGAAGATTCCATAGATTGTTCCTGGTGTAAAGAAAAGCTTTTAAGCTTGCTTTCTTCTTCAGGTTCCTCCTTGTTAATAGAAAAAAAATATTTAATGAGAACAGTTCAACCCTCTATTTGAAACAATGAATTGACTGGTCCAAGTGGTATGATATTTTATCCAAACCTCAATAAATGGCACCACATTTTTGATATTGTTGCTTCCTTCCATATATTCTGAGTGATTCTCCTGGATTTTTTCAGAGCTAGACATCTCAGGTTGCTCCTGATTAATCAAAAGAAAGATTTGGTCAAATTGTGTAAGGCCAGATTGCAGTCTGATTAGCTGAATATTAGCAAAATCTGTTTGGTGTTTGCTTTTTTGGTGTTTTTCTTTTTACAAGAATTATGTTTTTTTATCCAAATCTTAATAAAATGCACAATATTTTGGATTGGATTGGTGCTTTTTCTTTATCTGAGGGATTCTCCTAGTTTTTATAATGGGCAGATTTATCAAGGGTCGAAGTGACCATTCAGTTTTCAATACATATTTTTGAGTATTTTAAGGCCAAAACTGTCAAATTCGACTAGGAAATTGTTAAAATTAGATTAGAGTTTTTAAAATAATTAGAAATCAAGATTTAGCATACTCTGGCTCTTTAAGAACTAAAATTTGACTATTAGCCACCTAAAACCTGCCAAATTGCTGTTGTAGTCAATGGGATATGTCCTGGGATCAATTTGAAGTTGTGTGCTGCCTTCCTTACATTCAAGTTTTTTGCAGAGAAAAACTCGAATCACGTTTTTAAAACTCAAATCTAATACAATCCGAGTTTTCGGCTCAATCCTATTCATTTGAGTTTGGAAAAGTTGATTTTTTAAATAAATTTGAATTGGTTGAATTTCAAGTTCATTGGAGTTTATGGGAGAACCTCCATGAATTCAAAATTCTACCCTTGATAAATCTGCCCCTTAGGGGGTTATTTACTAAACTCCGAATGCAAATTTTTTTTAAATTTTTTAAAATAAAATTGGACTTCACAAATTTTTCGGAATTTATTAAACCTCGAGGATGGAAATGTCTGAATCAGAAAATCCGGCATCTCAGACCTGTCAAGGTTGCATATACAGTAAGTCAATGGGAGAAGTCCCAATGATTTTTTGACATGCAATGTGTTTCGTGCAATACCCTGAAGTTTTCTGGAAAAAATCTGAGTTTTCGGGTAAAAAAATCCCAAAAAATCGTGAAAATCAAATAAAAAATCCGTAAAAATTTGATTTTTTTTACCGCAAAGTAAAATTTCGGGAAAATGTAATAATAACTAAGGATTAACAACCCGAGAGGATTTGATTAGAGTTTGTAGCAGAAAATATTGAGATAAATTCAACTTTGATAAATAACCCCCTAAGTGTCAGAATTTTCAGGTTTCTCCTGAGTAATTGTGAAAAAAAAGTTTGATCACATTAAGGGGCAGATTTATCAAAGGTCTAAGTGAAAATTCTAATTTAAAAAATTCTAATTTCAATCTAATTTTTGTGTACTTCGACTAGGGAATAGTCCAAATCCAGCTTCGACCATTCGCCATCTTAAAGCTGAATTGCTGTTTTAGCCTATGCAGGACCTCCTAGAATGTATTTGGAGTCAATTGGTAGACTTTGAAAAACCTAAGGATTTTTTTGGGAAAAACTTTGATTCATACGATTCGAATGCGCTATTACTTTGCTTTGTATGCTTCGAATTTGGACAAATTCAATCGAATATGGACTATTTACCTGCAAAAAAACTTTGATCTTTTTAAAATAAATTTTGGTTGTTTTTTTTTTATTTGAATTTTGAAGTTTTTTAAATTCAAAATTTGACCCTTGATAAATTTGCCCCAAAATAAAACTTGTAGTCAAGGTGTAGTCATATGTATTTCATAAACCAACAGTCTTGGTCATTTATGAGCATAAATCTGTGTTGGGACATGAAATGTTGGGCCAACTGATCAGATCAGGGCAAGTCAAGGCTAATGGGTTAAATGTCTAGTGATGAGTGAATCTGTCCAGTTTGTCTTCACCAAAAAATCTCCAAAATAATGTACGAAACTCCGAAAAATTTGCGAAATGCATTGAAGTCAATGGGCATCAAAATAATTTTGCCACGTGACAATTTTGACATGAGCGACAATTGTTATACACGAGTAACAATTTTTATATGAGAGACTCTTGTCCAAATGCATTAAAGTCAATAGGTTGTCAAAATTATTTTGAGGTGCAAATTTTTTTATTGAGCGTTAACATTCTCACCACGAATCCATGCATGGTGAATAAATTCTCCCATCACTTTTAGGGGCCGATTCACTAAATTCGAGTGAATTCGAGTGAAGAATTCAAATTAAAAAAACTTCGAATTTCGAAGTGTTTTTTGGGCTACTTCGACCATCGAATGGGCTACTTCGACCTTCGACTACGACTATCGAACGGTTCGAACTAAAAATTGTTCGACTATTCGACCATTCGATAGTCGAATTACTGTCTCTTTAAAAAAAAATTCGACCCCCTAGTTCGGCAGCTAAAAGCTACCGAACTCAATGTTAGCCTATGGGGAAGGTCCCCATAGGCTTGCCTAAGTTTTTTTCATCGAAGGATATTCATTCGATCGTTGAATTAAAATCCTTCGAATCGTGCGATTCGAAGGATTTAATCATTCGATCGAATGAATAATCCTTCGATCGATCGATCGAATTTCCTGCGCTAAATCCTTCGAATTCGATATTCGAATTCGAAGGATTTCAATTCCTAGTCGAATATCGAGGGTTAATTAACCCTCAATATTTGACCATTGGTGAATCGGCCCCTAAATGTCACTTAAATTAGTTCTGAAGTATTGGATTGGTCTAAAGTATATTTCATCTATACTGTACCTCAACAAATGGCACTGAATTTGGGATAGAAGTGGTTTCTTCTTCTTCTTCATCATTTGTCGGCTTCTCCTGGCTGATCTCAATTGCAGACTTTTCAGGTTGCTCCTGATTAATTGAGATAAACAGTTGGTCACATTAACTAAATCTTGAAGCTTAACTATATATTGCCTAGCACAAATCAAAAGTGTCGCCAATTTCTAAGCATCAGTCCACGAAAAGCATGAAGATTTTGGCTAATAGGTCAGACCAGTCAATAGGTTGAACGTTACAGTTTGGTGTTGTGACCGATATACTTTTGGTGTTATGACCGATGTTCTTTTTCTTAATTAACTAATGGTAACCATCTTTAGCATTTGTTCAATATTATTATGAATGACAAATAAGCCCTTTCAATTTTTCACAATTTATCATATAGAAGTTAATTTTAATATTGACACTCTAATGCAAAGTGACACAATGCTCTTACTGATTTGTTACCAGGTTCCCCAGTGATGTATAATTTTGAAATAATTTCTTATTCGTTTACTCTTCTGCTTACCTGGCAAATGTCATGGTCACATTGTTCTTCAGGCTTCTCCTGTTAAAGAGAGAAGTAGAGTGTTTTATAATGTTTTTCAGTGTAAAGTAACACCATGGGGCTCAGAGTGCTATGTCTTCTACCCAACATTCATGCCACCCATGAGCTTTGCCTATTAAATTTTGGTGAATCTTTTTGCATTCTAAATGGCACATAAAATCCTATGTCTTAATATTTGAATGGGGTTCTATCTTCACCTGGTAGTAATGCATATTGCCAGGTATAGCCAAATGACACAATGGCATCTGATATCAAAGCACAGTAGTTGGCAGGGTTCGCTTGTGTTTGCACTGGATTTTAATCCAATACAAGGTGGAGGGCAGAGTCGCAATGACTATGGGCAGTGACCAAAAGTTAACAAGCCTTCATGCCTAAAAATAAATATTTATGTATTTAGTTTTAATTACATTTTCACTTTCCTTGCAGGCAGGTTCACAGGGATAAAATGTATAATTGCAGATAAAAGCAAAGGCTATAAGGAGGAACCTTGCCTTGTTAATGATAACCAACCCAATCAGTATAAAACCATGGTTATGTGTGTATATTTTATTTCTACTTTAAATCAATTTATTTTGACTTACCTGGCAGTTGTCATGGCTGATATTTTCCTCTGGTTGTTCCTGTTTAAAAAAAAAAGAACATGTAATTGATTAATTTGGGTGGTAATAATATGTATTTTGGCAATGTGACATATTTGAAGTTGTGGCTCATTGCTGCTATTGAGAAGCTGAAACTTTAGGCTGGTGTAATAAGATCAGTATATAAACATGACAAAACTGGCAATTTTAGCCATATTAATTTTTAGGGGTTAGTTCTCCTTTAAGAGAAGTAGTATTTTGATTTTATAATATTTATAATATTTTTGTTTTATGAACATCAGCATGGAAACAGGCTAAAAGGCCCATTGTCTATGTAAAGTTTTGTAAAGTGAAGTTATTTTATGATTATGTTTTGCTTACCAGGCAGATTTTCTCAGCAGGTTCCTCTGGCAGTGTCTGTTTTGGAATAAAAAAGTGGTTGTGTAATAGATGTAAAGACCTGGTATTGGTCAGGATAAATACGAGACAGATTATCTGTAAATGTCAGAGCTTGTTTACTATTGGGTAGAAATGTGTTCAGTGTGATATGGTTATAAATAGATGTATAAATGCAGCAGGGTTGGTATAGGCATCTTTGGAAAGTCTTTTTTTATATAAAAATGCAACGATTTATAGGACTTCCTGATGATGAACAGGGTTATTAACAAAAAGGTCATAGTCAGTATGTAACTGAAAGTGGCAAGTGGCAAATTTAAATTTAGAGATCAGATATCTGGTTACCATATTAGAAAAATATGGCCCCTAGAATAAGCATAATGGTTGAAGAACTGCTGTATCTTTTTAAATGTTCTTACTATTTATTAATTTTTCTTTGATGCACTATTAGAATGATAGAGTGTTGCCCTTTTGTGATGTATATATATGGGCTTAAATAAATCACCTTTGGACACAATTTCAACAAACAGGTGTGCATCTGATTTTTTTGGTATTACCCCACTGACTTCTATGCATGGGAAGGGTCTTCTAGGTAAGCACCCTGCACTTACAACAAGTGTTTATTTTGGGATTTTGGGATCCACTTTAGAATTAGAATTGATGAAGTAGGACTTTTTTTTAACCTATGTCATATTGTCAATTATTTTTGCTGTGTGTATGTGTGTGTGTGTGTGTGTGTGTGTGTGTGTGTGTGTGTGTTTTGAAGGTCTTCGCTTCTTACCAAAATAAATTCTTCTCGTTCATTGATTTTTTTCTGACAAAAAAAGAGAAAATAGGTTTGATTATAAAAAGGAATGATCAAAGGAGAACGAAATTAAAAGGCTCATTACCAGTTATGATGAAGAACCCTAGCAGTTCTCAACCACCATTGGAAAACAATAGCGTAAAGATGTGTTTGAATAGTAATATGTGCAAGAATGCTAAATCCACATAAACTCATTTCAGAAATGCAATTGTGTAAAGTGAGATGCTATTAAAACTTATTTCTTAAAATGAGATCGCCATTGATCTTCCCAAAGCTAGAGGCATATGAGTTTTCAAAAACCAGACATGAATATTACTGTTATATACGCTAAAATATCCCAAAACTAGTGATGGGCGAAATGGCGCTGGCGTCTCTTTTTTGATGCAGTCCTTTTTTTGTCGAAAATGTGCCGGCGTCCAAAAAACGGATGCCGGGGAATTTTCGCGTCCGTTTCGCGAATTTATTCGCCCGCGGCGAATGGCGCAAAATCACTGGGAATTCGAGGCTGGCGAATAAATTCGCCCATCACTACCCAAAACAAAACTGCATCCTGTCATGTAGCTTCAACATGGGCAAATTGATTCCATAACTCAAACCCGTTGAAACGGAATCATTTATTGCACTTTCACACTTGCACATCAGTATTTGATTGCAGTTTAATATGTAGGCTTAAATAGTGTTAACTATTACTGACAATCTAAAATCTGGAATCTGGGCTATCAGAGAAATAAATAAAAATATCCTTACTTTTTGAAAACAAGTAAAAAGTTTACAGATGTATCGAAACATTTTTGTTGATATTGAAAATTGATATTGAAGATCTTTCTGTGGAGAGAGAGAAATATCACTGGTTACAAACTGTAAAAATCCTATGAATTGGTTTTAGGCCCCCATATATTGAGCTTCAGCTTACAGATTTTTCAGCAAATAACTCAATGTCAAATGCTCAGTAATTTTAAGGTAACATTTGAGCGACAGTTAAGGGCAGATTTATCAAGGGTTGAAGTAAAAATTAGAATTTTGAGCTATTTTTGTGTACTTTGACTATCATATAGGCCAAAATTCAATTCGAATTTGAAAAAAATTTGACTAATCTAATATCTAAATTTATCATGTACTGTCTCTTTAAAACTTCAAAATAGATTTCAGTTGGTCTTTTTTTCATCGAATTTCGAAGTTATGGGAGTTCAAAATTCGACCCTTGATAAACCTGCCCCTTAATGCCGAAAAAAAATATCAGAAATCTGAAGCGCATTAATATATTTTAAAAAATGAACATTGCAGAGGTTATTTACTAACAATTTAATTTAATTTTTTTCCATGAAAAAAAAAATTCATGGTTTACTATTTTTTTTAAAAAAAGGCCCTAAATGTTTGAGATTTATTAGGTGTAAAACCCACAAAAAACACTAATACAAAACTTCGCCAGCAGTGATGGGTAAATTTAACCTGTTTCTTTGAAAATCCGCAAAACAGTGAAAAATTTGCCAAATGCATCGAAGTCAGAAACCTGTTATCCAGAATACTTGAATTTTTGTTATTAAGGGCAAGGGTATGAAAAACCCAAAAGTAAAATCTCAGCATCTAAAAGCTTGCAAGGTCTAGAAGTCAATGGAAGCTGCCCTTGCCAAAATTTTAACTATTTCTTCAATATGGTTTTTTTGCATTTCTCTTTGAGCTTGTATACTCACTAGAAATGATGAATAAAATACAAATTTGAAGTATTGGAGTTTTTTCCAAAATATTCAAATGCTTTTTTATACAACGGATGTTACAATAAATAAGCACATATTTTTAGATTGTATTTGCTCTATTTCTATTAATAAACTATTAATAATAATATTATTTGTTTCCCCAGCATATGCAGAGCTCCACTTACCTCAGTTGTCTGATTAAGAATGAGAGAATCTGCGCTAACTTTGAACACCTTAACTGTTGCCCATTATGACATCACAGAGATAGATCACATGATCAGCTGCTGAATAGATGACGCACAATGAAGCCCATTGTTCTGTAATGATTTTAAACAGCATTATGTTAAAATGTAATGGATTTGGTTTTGACTGTTATGAATACATAATATATTAGTATGAAGAATGGTGTTATTAATAAATTAATAGCATATCTGTATAGAGAATGGCCGAGTTATTATCTGTGCTAATTTTGAATACTTTGACTGTTGCCCATTATGACATCACAGAGATAGATCACACGATCAGCTGCTGATTAGATGACACATACAATAAAGGCCACTGCTCTGTAATGATTTTAAACAGCCGGGGCCGGATTTACATAGTGGGCGCCCCTAGGCCCACTGCCATTTTGTCGCCCCTGTCCCCTGCTCTTTATTAGTGCAAATTTTCATAATCTGGACTGAAGCATAGGAAATTAAAAAAATTATTGTATCTCTGGCACATCCCCAGTGTTTTTGAACCAATGTGGGTGTGGTTGGGCAGCATGCCCCCCCCTATTCCCTGGCCTAGGTGGTATTTCCACAAATCCGGGCCTGTAAACAGCATTATTTTTAAATATAATGGATTTATTTTTGACTGTTATGAATACAGGTATAAGATCCCTTATCCGGAAACCCGATTTCCAGAAAGCTCCGAATTACAGAATGGCTGTCTCCCATAGACTCCATTTTATCAGAATAATCCAAATTTTCAAAAATGATTTCCTTTTTCTCTGTTATAATAAAATAGTAGCTTGTACTTGATCCCAACTAAGATATAATTAATCCTTATTGGAAGCAAATCCAGCCTATTGGGTTTATTTAATGTTTATATTAATTTCTAGTAGATTTAAGGCATGAAGACCCAAATTATGGAAAGATCTGTTATCCGGAAAACCCCAGGTCCCGAGCATTCTGGATAACAGGTCCCATAACTGTACATAATATATTAGTATAAAGAATGGTGTTATTAATAAATTAATAGCATATCTGTATAGAGAATGGCCCAGTTATTATTATGTAAAAAATATAAGAGTATTCTTTTTATGGCAATAGTATTAAATGTAATGTATACTATATCCGAATAGGGGATTTACCCATTATTATTTGTATAGTACAGGTAGAATATCTGTTATCTCGAATCCCATATCCAAAAAGTTCTGATCTATATTAAGACCATCACTCAAAGGGGCAAATTTACAAAAGCATGAAGCGGCTAACGCTAGCGCAAATTCGCCAGTGTGATGTCATTTTGTTACTTTGCCGTTTTTCTAACGGGTGCTGGCGTAAATTCGCTAGTGAAGTGGACCTACTCTAGCGCTACTTTGCACCCTTACGCCAGGTGAAGTTGCGCTGTGGCGAAGGGGCGTAACTACGCTAATTCACTAACCTGCGCATTTTACTGAACGCTACCTCTTGCGCCAGACTTTACTTTGCCAGGTCAGACCAGCCGAAGTTCAATACAATAGATAGGAGTTTGTCCAAAAATAGTTTACATTTTTTCTAAGTCCCAAAAAATGCTAACGTCTTTTACTTCTTTAAGTGTGATAGTATGAAAAATAGCGAAAATTTTTTGGGGGATATCCTCCTTCCCCCCTACATTTCCTAACATATGGCAACTCAATGATACAATGGGCACATGTGTAGGGCAATAGAACACTTTATGTTATTTTTTAAAGGTTTCCTGGGCTTATGTAGTGTAATGTAATGTAGTTGCTGCAGCATATAAATCCATTATATTTTAACTTGGCGCTGTATGCAAATTAGGCATCGCTAGCGTAACTTCGCTTTGCCTGACAAAGTAATGGTAGTGCAACTTCGCTACAGTTCGCCTCCCTGAGCACAACTTCGCATTTTAGTGAATTTGCATAGCGCTGGTGAAACTATGCCTGGCGAAGTGCGTCGAAGCTGTCGCTGGCGCAACTTTGGATCTTAGTGAATTTGCCCCATACACTCCATTTTGATCAAATAAGTCACAGTTTTAAAAATGATTTGCTTTTTCTTTGTAAAAATAAAACAGCACCTTGTATTTGTCCAAGATATAATGAATTTATATTTGTGACAAAACAATCATTTTAAGTTTATTTAATGTTGAAATGATTTTTGGTATTTTGATACATATTACAGAAAGACTCCTTATGCAGAAAATGTGAAGAGTTCTGGATAACAGGTCCCATACCTGTAGAGGGAATGTCACCATTACTGTATTTAATATATACGTAGTACATGGGAAGGTGGCCTATCTAGTGGGGCAGATTTGTTGTTGTTGTCATACTGGAGTTTAAATATATGTTAGGGCAGAACTCCAGAGTTTAGCTAAAATTATGTATACAGCAAAGAGTAATATTTGAATCCCAAAGCAGCTCTTTATCCTGATCCACATATTTCCTGATTGTCAGCAACATGTTTAAGATAATGACAGTTTTAAAAAAATTATCAGATTTATCAAAGGTGATGCTGTGGTGTACCCTGGCCCGGATTTGTGGAAAGGCCACCTAGGCCCGGGCCTAGGGCAGCAGAATTTTAGGGGGGCGGCATGCTGCCCAACCACACCCATATTGGTTCAGAAACACTGGGGATGCGCTGGAGATACAATAATTGTTTTAATTTTCCGTGCACCAATCTCCATTGCTCCTGTCCCCCTGGAGGGGACAGGGGCGATGAACGGTAGTGGGCCTAGGGGCACCCACTATGTAAATCCAGCCCTGGGTGTACCAGGTGCATTAAAGGTTAAGTAACTTTGAAAAATATAGCCTGTACTAATTTGTGCATGTGGAAAGGACTTTAATGTGTAATCATCTCTGGGGCGGGGATAGGTGTGAATGATGAAAAACGACAGTACACGGTGTGTAATATGTTAGCTCTATATAAAAAAAATTGGTGTTGCTGAGTAAGGGCAGTATCACTGCTGGGAGGGGCGAGTAACGGGGTTTAGTACTGAGCACAGCACTTCCTCATGGGACCCTCCAGATATTAGTCCTGGAACTTTCCGGCGCAACAGGCTGATGTTTACAAACATGGGCTGGAGCGTGAGACCGGGGCCAATGGGAGAAGTTGCTAAAAAGGCCAGCCCAGGGGGTTTCGCTCTTTTCATATTTGGACTGTGCTGGTTCGTGTGGTGGGAGTGCGGGCGACTAAAGTGTGTGCTCCAGGTTGGCTTTGTCAGTCCTGACTCACTCCCCCACCTTTCTCACCAGGCTTCAGTTCTTTCCCGACCCGTCCCTCCCTCCCTGACTCCCCCCTGCTGCTGCCCTGACACGTTCCCCCCAGTTCTGCTGCTGGATGGTCCAGGCCGCTGTGCTGCTGGCTGTTGGGCAGCTTCATACCCCGCCCCAGTCCAGTCTGGAGGGGCCCCCTTCCCTGGTCATCGCACTTATTGTCCGCAATGCTGCGCATGCGCTGTCCTACAGCCTGAGGGCGCTAGAGATGTTGGACTACCCTCTGGTTAGAGTTTCTTAAGATAGTGAACTGCTATCAAGCGTCTCCCAAGAGAGAAGCGTATTTTTTGGATTTTTTTCAATATTCGGTGATCTTTTTATCCGTAATGGATAAAAGATCCCACCAGGAGAGAGCAAACTGGATTTCTGAATGTGGAAAAGAGGCAAAAGATCCACAGCTTGGCAACAGAAGTCCAGATCTCCATGAGCAGAAGAGGATAAGAGAAGATGACAAGGAGTCCAGCGAGATAGCTTCTAAAAGATTAAGGATTGCGCAGGAAAGCTACAAAGAGGAGACCAGCGAGGGAGATTCTAAAAGATTAAGGATTGCACAGGAAAGCTACAAAGAGGAGACCAGCGAGGGAGATTCTATAAGATTAAGGATTCTGCATGAAAGCTACAAAGAGGAGAACAGTGTCAAGAAGAGAAAGAGAAGCAGCGATGATGAGGAACCAGCAGAAGGTAAGGAGAAGCAGGCTGAACATAAAATAGCTAACATTTGTCCAGTAAATCCAGTAAAAAGTCCTCCCTAGATTTTTCTGCCCCTGGTAATTTTCTCCCCTTCCCATTATATAGTAATAATAGCAGCACTGGTATCTTTCTTATAGAATGGTCTACACTTAGCAATTTTCCTACTGGTCTTCATTTTTTTTATAGTTTTTGTGTTATTCTAGTTTATTATAGTTTTTGTGTAATCTCCAGGCCGGGCTCCAACACTCATCCAGAGTGTGAGCACACCAAAGCCCACTTTTTCAGGAATCCAACACCAGGCAGCTCCTTTCACATTCTCTGCTGCCTCAAGGTCTAGACATCTCCTTCCAGTAAAGCTCCACAATACTTTAGGCCCCGCACACCAAATCCTCCCAGGGTCAGTCCACCCTCGGGCTCTCTCCATTGCCTGGGGCCTAAGGCTACAAGAGCCCCAGTAGCACTCCCTGGAATTCAAAAACCACAAATAATGGCAAATGAAGACCAATTGCAAATTATATCAGACAGCATACTCTATATCATACAGGTGAACAATCAGTGTATCCCAACAATATAATTTATTAATCATATTTCTCTTTCCCCAGAAGAAGAAGAACAACAGGCACTAAAGAAGAAACGTGTGGAACCTGCAAGACCCGATCATCGGCTGCCTACCAACTACATGTTCCATATGTCACTTGGGAGTGGAGCTTTCGGGAATGTAAGTGATGAGCTTCACGTAGTTCCTATTAAACTTTTAGCTGTTTTTTTGTGTAAGCTTCCCATATGTACTCTACAGTCAAGCTTTGCTTAATTTCACTGGGCTCATAAACTGAGTGCAAGAAATAATGCAAAAAAAGAAAAAAGGTGCACATAAACACAGAGTTTCTCTCCAGAAATACTCTATAAATGTAAGGGGAAGGTTGGGTGTGATATACGGATGTCCCCTAGCCAATTTCCTACTTGTAAAATCACCGGAAAAGAGTTACATTGTGCTGCAACTTTCAGTTGATATAAACAGTCAGAATAACATTTGTCTGTATGGAGCAAATCAATTTCCTTACATTTCTGATCAAATTGTGTTGCATGAAAATGACTCACTATAACAGATGCAACTTCACTTTTCATTATGATAGTGTGCAAGTAGACATCTCATAATTTTTCTCTTCCCTCTTTTCAGGTGATGTTGGCATCATTAAAAAACACAATGAAGCTCGTTGCTATTAAAATCCTCAAGAAGACCAACCGGAAACAACAAAAACACTTGATGAAAGAAGCTCGGACACTCAGGATCACCGGAGAGTGTCCCTTTCTTAGCATGGGACTTGCAGGTATAACATAGTGCCAATGTTACTTTGCTTTGTTTCACTTTGTTTAGTGGCCTTATATTTCATACCTTACTCTGCTACTTTATATCTCCATTTCCACCTGTACAAGTGTCCCAGGCCAGCAAATCCCTGTACATTTATGACACACTGGACTAGTTAATAGTGCTCATGGAAAAATTGCTTTGGGTAAAGGCAGGTAAATTAGTTGTTTTTATGCCGCAATAGAGTGCTGGTAATTTCATACTGTTCATCCACTGAACAGACTGCTGATTTTGCTACACATTCTCCCTCTCTTCCAGAGTGCTCTTGATATTTAGTTCTGCTCCAACAATTGTGAGCTCTATACTGCCTTTTAACCTACTTTTCTGCTCTTCTCATTTATCTGTGTTACAGCGATACGCCTTTTTTGTGATGGAGTATGAGGGCAAAACCAACCTTCTTCAGATGATAATGGAGAAGAAGAAACTGGACATGGAGACTGTCATGTAAGTAAAATACAAACTAAAAGAGAGGAGGATGGTTCAGAGACATATCAATCAGGTGTCCGTTACATAAGGCGGAAAGGTGCATCACCCAAATCTACTTTGGGTCCTGAGAGTAGCAAGCAAATCCAATTGAATTATTAAATGAATAATAGTATAGGAGACAATATGGAGAGAAAGCTTCAATGCAGTCTGCAAAGGACAGTGGAGCTTATTTACTAGCTCTGGACAAGTTTTCTCCAGTTTATAGTGTGGCTGCTGTGGGTTAGAGAACTGAGCAGAACTTGTCAAGTTCTAAGGCCTTGAGTTTCTAGTACACAGGGGCTCAAACAGCCCCCACCAATATATAGTCAATGTCTATGCCAGTCTGCATAGCTACCGACATATGAAAAATGTAAAGAGCGACAAAAACAGCAATGCAGAGAAAACTTATGCCCATTGTATGGCCACACCCCTAAATACCATGTCCATTTTATAAAATGTGTCAGGTTAGGAAAGTTTCAGTTCATGTTTTATGTGTTTTAAGAGTTTTTCTGGCATCAGTGCATGAGATCAAAGAGAAACCTCACTCACCTGGATGTCAGACATTTACCCCATAGGGTTCCCTATACCAGGTGCTATGCTATGTATTTCATAGGACCCCACCAAGTCACAAGGTCCCTATATAGTTCCACAAATGCTGTGCCCCTCTGTATTATCATCCCCCAGGGAGTGAAATGTAAAAATAAAACCTCATATGTTAGAAATAAGCTTCTACTGAAGGTTTTGGCTTGGTAACATTTTTTTTTCACAAAATATGCATGTAATTCTTTCTTCAGGTTAACAAAAACATTTGTCATCAGATGGCGTCTGTTACAATTTTGTCTAGAGTTAAAAGCTGGTCACACACATCCAGATTTCATCAGGTGGTTTGGCCTATTTTGCCCAAACTGCACGGCCACCTGGGTATATGTATCGCCTTGGGGAGGTTTAATTAATGGACCATTAACCAACCCCTCTGACTGTAGTAAAGGTAAATATTAGATGGTTAATTCACATGTTTATGTTTTTCTACAGCTTCTATGCAGCAGAACTGGTAGTGGGCATCCAGTTCCTTCACTCAAGGGGGTTTGTACATCGGTATGTAACACTGCTCTCTCTCAGCTCTGATTTCTGGGAACAAACAACAAAAGTGATAGTTTTCTTTTGAAGATCGGAGATTATGGAATAAATATTCAGCCTCCCCAGTTTAAGACAGAACAGCCTATAGATTTTAATAAGGTGACAGTAAAGGTATGATGAATTTGCACCCCAGAGTATTGCTTCCCCCCTGCACTGTTTAATATAGTGATATCTCTGTGCCACTTTATCCACATCCCCTATGGCTCCATAAACCAATATATAATGCACATTGATCACTCCTCATTGTGGAGGGGTTATAATGCATAAAGCAGAGGGAAAGCAGTAAGGTAGATAGAGTTAATATGACATTAGGGGGGCAGTTTTATCCAGTTAAACATCCCCATTTAATTATTGCATCTTGTTTATGGGTGGCAGTTTTCGTCTGGTTTTAATCAGCTGTTCAATTAAGAGAGTTCTTTATATAATATTCCCTTGCTCCTTGTCTTTATTGCCGCCTTTTATATTCCTGGCCTTTTTTCCCTTCCTTCTCACTTAACCCTTTACATTCCCTACATTAGATAACTATAATCACTCTCTTCCAGCGATTTAAAGGCACGTAATATATTGGTAAACATAGATGGCCACATCAAAATAGTGGACTTCGGACTGGTGGCAGAGGAGATTTTCGAGGGAAAGAAGATGGAGGAAGTAGTTGGAACCAGAACACACATGGCTCCAGAGGTGAGAAATTTAGTTCTGATATAGTTGCCAACAGGGATAGTGAGATGTGCCCTGAGCTACAGATCCACCTCTAACAGCCACCAAAGCAATTTACAGCCACAGGGGTGCAGTGGTGTAACTACTCACTGGTGGGCCCTGGTACAGGATGGGCACCTGGTCCCCTTTTTGAGCCCTTCCCCTATGAATTGCGTGCCCGAGTGCATCTGTCATGCTTTCTGTAAAATCTCCAACTGCCCAGCTGCCTGCGATAACTGTTATTGTGGCTCCGGTAGGCCCATAGGGGGTGCACCCCCACACTCCTGGTAGTTACACCACTGCATGGGTGTATGCAGTCATTTCATTTGTATTACTTTTTAACAGTAAGTAAAATGCCCTATAGTGATAACATAAAGTCTGCTGTTCACATCCTCATGGATCTTAAGATAATGTGGTGAAAAAAAGCTTAATTGGAGGATGATGTAGGAACATGTTAGAAGGAAGAGTGACAATTCAATAAATGATTTCTTCTTGCTTTTCTAGATCTTTTTGAATCAGCCGTATGACACAGGAGTTGACTGGTGGGCATTTGGGATCGTTGTGTGCATGATGGCTTCTGGAAATCCACCGTTCGAACACCCAAACATGGCCTATTTAGCACATTTAGTGACCACCACATGTCCCTGCTATCCAAGTGGACTCAGCATAGAAATAAGAAGACTGAACGAGGTGGGTACAACTACAGATGCAATGATGTTTAATAGAAGTGCTGTCCAACTTCTGTGGTACACAGAAGGACCACAATTTTTCTGGCCTACATGGCTGTTTTTAAACCACACTCACTTTAAACCACACTCATGTTACCACAAGCCCATGTCCACATTAATGGTGGTAGCACACCAAAAAAAAAATGTATGGTGCTCACTGCAGGGATATCACTCATATGTGAAAAAAGTTGTCATATTAAGACATACTCTTAAAACCAAATGCCTCCTCCTCCCCTGTGGCTAACACAGCACCCCCAGCCAGAGTATGACACACACAGAAAACATAGGGCAGTCAGAGTATGGCACACATAGGCATAGTATGGCACACACAGGGAGCATAGGGCAGGCAGAGCATGGCACACATAGGGAGCATAGGGCAGGCAGAGTATGACACCCACAGGTAGCATAGGGAAAGCAGAGTATGGCACACACAGGGAGCATAGGGAAGGCAGAATAGAGCAGGAGACAGGGAAACCTATCAGGACCACTCTAAGATGTACTATATACAGTGACACAGTGCTGGTTCCCCTTCAGCAGTTTTTACAGGTGAACAATGAGGGCAATATCAGTCTGGTCTCAGGTGTGAACAGTACAGGGCTTTAGGGGTGTGAAAAATAGAGGTGTTAGAAGTGTGAACAATAGGGATGTCGCGGACTGTTCGCCCGCGAACTAGTTTGCGCGAACATCGACCGTTCGTGTCCGCCGAATGTTCGCGAACGTCGCGCAACATCGCGCCTTAGCTGGCGCTTATTTTTACCTCTCACCCCAGACCAGCAGATACATGGCAGCCAATCAGGAAGCTCTCCCTCCTGGACCACCCCCACACCCCCTGGACCACTCCCCTTCCATATTTAAACTGAAGCCCTGCAGCGTTTTTTCATTCTGCCTGTGTGTGCTTGGAAGAGCTAGTGTAGGGAGAGAGCTGTTTAGTGATTTGAGGGACAGTTGATAGTAACTTTGCTGGCTAGTAATCTACTTGATACTGCTCTGTATTGTAGGGACAGAACTCTGCAGGTATTTGAGGGACAGTGAGTTTAGGTTTGTTAGCTTTGCTGACTAGTAGTAATCTACCTTCTACTGCAGTGCTCTGTATGTAGCTGCTGTGGGCACTGCTTCTGATCTCATCTGCTGAGTGCTGACTGCTGTAATAACCTAATAGTCCTTGTAAGGACTGCTTTTATTTTCTTTTTTGTTTTTTTTTACTTTGCTACTGTAAGAGCCCAGTGCTATTAGTCTAGCTGTGTTGGGGAGTGGGACTGGTGTGCTGCTCCTCCTAGTAGTTCACCACTACCAGCACCAACCAGAGTCAAAATTGTTACAAAGTATCTTATTTGCACCTGTTAGCTGTTCTGAACTCTCTGCCAAAAGCCAATTAAGTTAGAAACTGTTTTTTTTCTGGCTGTTCAGTGCAGAGAAAAGAGGGACTTTCCAGTACAAAAGAGGGACAGGGGGTTGAGTGGTCAAAAGAGGGAGACAGTTGGGAGGTATGCAAGGGAGGTAGCTGTGTGAGCTTTTTCACATTCTGTCTAAATAACAATAATAATTCCGTGTCCGCAAACATCACCCGAGTGATGTTTTTACAGCAGTAATAATATATTCCGTATCCACTACTGTATACGTTGCCCTTGCAGGCATTGTTTGCCCAGTCTTTAACCAAGTGCCACCTAGCTGTGTGAGCTTTTTCACATTCCGTGTCCAGAAACATCACCTGAGTGACGTAGTGTGATTTCTGCCCTTTACAGCACAAAACGCAGCGCTGTGTCAACAATGTATTTTTCAGATACATTTTTGCCCTTGATCCCCCTCTGGCATGCCACTGTCCAGGTCGTTGCACCCTTTAAACAACTTTAAAATAATTTTTCTGGCCAGAAATGTCTTTTCTAGCTTTTAAAATTCGCCTTCCCATTGAAGTCTATGGGGTTTGCGACGTTCGCGAACCGTCCGCATTTTTGACGCAAGTTCGCGAATATGTTCGCGAACATTTTTTCCGACGTTCGCTACATCCCTAGTGAACAATGCAAGGGGATTACATGTGTGAACAATACAGAGGATTACAGTCTGAATTTGATCTTTAAACAATGCAGGGGAGAGATGTCAATCTGTAGTGATACCTTTTAAATCTTAGACCTGGTAAGCAGACACATCAGGCAGACTTTCATGTGGGGGGGGCAGACAAGTTGGACAGCCAGAAACGGAAGTAGAGGGGGGCGGGCCCTAGCGCAGGACGCGCAGCCGGGCCCCCCCCTCCGTAAACCTAGAACTGGCCGGGATATGCGCAGCGCGCAGACAGCCGGGGGGCACTGAGGGGGTGCGGGCCCTGGCCCGCTCGCACCCCCTGCTCCCCCGGTAGTTCCACCCCTGTGGACAGCCCTGTTTTATAGTAAAGAGCCAAAAAGTTCTTAGATAAAGGCCAGTCAGAGCGGGAATTGGAGTGAATGTTTATTTGCCATCTTGGATACTGATGGCACTACAAGGTCACTGTACGGCTGTAGCTTTACTACTAGCCAAATGCTGCACTGCAAAAGATCTTGAACCCAGAGGTTTATATTTATGAATATTGTTTTTTATATATATATATATAGTCCATTCCTTGAAAAAGGCCCTAATGTGGGCCGAAACGTTGGAAAAATGCAACTAAAAATAAATTAACACGTTTATTCACGAAAAAGGAATTGGAGTGCGAGTCCTTTGATTATCTTATATATATATATATATATATATATATATATATATATATATATATATATATATATATATATTGCGTAAGGTACCCACAATTCTCTCCTGCACCCTGAAAACTTAAGCATAACCATTCACACCCACATTTTCTCACCTAGCCTTACCTTTGACATTGCTACATTTTCTTTTTTTTGGGGGGGAGGGCTGTAATGTTGACTGTGTCTCAGCTCATCTGTGGTAGTCATAGTTGCTAAATAATGTTGCTATAATCACCATGTCACCTTGACCCCTCTATTCCCTGTGTGCTACCAGTGAACCCACACACAGTGGTGTCAAAAAGAAAACTGGAAATGTAGAATTTATGATGCTGGCAGGATTCGGTGCTTTTATGTCCGTGCTTTAGACTTTAGGTTAGCCAGGATGTAAAGCGTTAAACGGAACTGCTCCTAAATATTTTAAGCAATATCACACAGAATAGAACATAGGAGAGGAGTGCAATTAACCTCTTGTGCGCCTTTTAATTAGGTCTTTGTCATGTACTGCCATGTGTGTCATCTCATATCTGTAATATACAACTATTACTTTGGTCTTTAGCTGTTAGAGAAGGATCCAGCCATGCGTCTGGGCACAAGAGGAGACATCAGGCTTCACCCCTTCTTTAGGACCATCAATTGGGAGGACCTGGAGAACCTGAAGGTGCCATCACCTCTAAAGCCACAAGGAGTAAGTACAAGACTGCAGCTACTGTTTCGGTAGATCCCTGTTTTCAGCGCCATTATTTTCTGTCAATTAATGTGACTGTTAAATAATGATCCTCTTTATACAGATGATATAAAATAGTTTTAAAGGTTGGCAGTATCTTAAATTGATGGTCACCAGTGGGTTGAGGGCCACAAAGTATGTACCTTGTAAATCTATTACACACAAGTGTAACAGATTAATGTATATTTTTTATTTTCTCATTTCTGCAGTTTTCACCACAGGATTTAAGGACATTTTATGACAGGCCAGTGCCATTCCTGAGGGACCCCAGGTGCAACGTATTAACTGATCACCATATGGTTCTACAGGAGTTTTCATATGTCAACTCCAGCTGGTGAGCATAAACCTCTGGTCCTGACATCGGCCCTACCCCAGCCTTTAACATCAACCCTGCCCAGCCTTGACAATCCTTTCCCAAAACATCGGGCCCTTCTGCCTCCGGCCCCAAAACATCGGCCCCCTGCCTCTGGCCCCACATCATCGGGCCCCTGCCTCTGGCCCCTCTTCATTGGGCTTCAGACTCCATCAGTGCCCCACTCCATCTAGGCCCAGCGCCTCAGGCACCAGAAAATCGGTCCTCCAGCCCCACTATTTTGGGCCCCCTGCCTCCAGCCCCACTCCATCAGGGCTCCCTGCCTCTTGCCCCACAATATCACAGCTTCCTGCCTCTGGCCCCACATCATTAGGGCCTCTTCCTCTGGCCCCAGAAAATCGGGGCCTCCAGCCCCACTCCATTTGGGCATCTGACCCCACTCTATTGGGCCCCCTGCCTCTGACCCCAGGTCATCGAGCTTCCAGCCCCACTCTATCGGGCCCCCTGCCTCTGGTCCCACTCCATCAGGGACTCCTGCCTCTGGTCCCACAACATCAGGGACCCCTGCCTCCATCCCCACATCAACGGGCCCCTGCCTCTGGCCCCAAAACCTCGGGGACCCTGCCTCCGGCCCCACATCAATGGGCCCCTGACTCTGGCCCCAGAACATTGGACTTTCAGCCCCACTCCATTGGGATCCCTGCCTCCAGCCCCTCTCCATGGGGCTTTCGACTCCATCAGGGCCCCAATCCATCAAGGTCCTCTGCCTCCGGCCCTAGAACATCGGGCCTCCAGCCCCACTCAATCAGGCTCCCTGCCTCTGGCCCCACTCCATCGGACCCCCTTGCCTCTGGCCCCACTCCATCGGGCCCCCTGCCTCAGGCCCCACTCCATCGGGCCCCCTTGTTTCTGGCCCCATTAAATCGGGGGCCCCCTTGCCTCCAGCCCCAAAATATCGGGCCCTTCTGCCTCTGGCCCCACAACATCAGGCCCCTGCCTCTGGCCTCAGAACATCGGGCCTTCAGCCCCACTCCATTGGGCCCCTTGCCTCCAGCCCCACTCCATTGGGCCTTTTGCCTCCAGCCCCTCTCCATCGGGCCTCAGACTCCATCAGGGCCCCACTCCATCTAGGACCTGCGCCTCCGGCCCCAGAAAATTGGGCCTCCAGCCCCTCTATCAGGCTCCCCTGCCTCTGGCCCCACTCAATCGGGGCCCCCTGCCTCCAGCCCAAAACATCGGCCCCCTGCCTCTGTTCCCACATAATTGGCCCCCTGCCTCTGGCCTCAGAACATCGGGCCTCCAGCCCCACTCCATCGGGCCCCTTGCATCCAGCCCCACTCCATTGGGCCCCTTGCCTTCAGCCCCTCTCCATCGTCGGGCTTCTGACACCATCAGGGTCATCTAGGCCCTCTGCCTCTGGCCCAGAACATCGGGCCCTCTGCCTCTAGCCCAACTCCACCGAGGCCCCCTGCCTTCAGCCCCACTCTACCGGAGCCCCCCAGCCCTGCATATACTACAGTCCCCCTGATTCTGACCTACACCATTATCTTCCAGAATATACCACCACCCATCTCTGGCACACATCATAGTTTCTTCCTTTCAGCCTAAATCATTGTCTCCCTGCTTCCCAACTACACTACGGACCTTCCACCTTCACATCCCATGACATCGGTGTATTGATCCTGGGTGCAAATCCGATCGCCATTAAGGGGTCAGGAAGGAATTTTTCACCCAAATTCACCCAAGCTTTTCAGAGGTTTTTGCCTTCCTCAGGATCAAAGATCCAGCTTCCAAGGAGGGGAGCATAATAGACTTTTCCTTAAGCTTGGCGTTTAGGCTAGGGTTGGACGGGGCTGAATTCAACCCGCCGAAATCCGTAGGCCGATTTCAGCCCCTAATGTGAGCTGTATACTCCTTCTTCATTCGCGTCTGAACCCCTTGTGTTGGCTCTGATGTGAGCACACTAGGCAGATTTTAATGTGAAATTCAAAGTTTTGCGTTTCTCCATGTGTGTTCAAGCTGTAGCCGCTTTGTAGTTTTGAAAAACGGTCCGCACACACCAATATTGCAGTCGGGGATTGTGCCCCTTTTATTAATGCCACCAACAATCAACGTTTCGGGGGGAACACAGCCTCCCTTCTTCAGGATAAATTCACAAAGTGCACAGTGCTATATTTTTATACCCTTAGCTCTTCCCATCTCATCTGTGTAACATCTCATTAGTGCCATTTATGCAATTAACTCATTAAGTTCATTCAAGTCCAATGCATATCAGTATAAATCATGTTTTAAATAATGTTGTAAATAAACATATATTTCTTCAAAAAACATTTTTTACTCACTTTCCCTGGTTGCGTTTACTTTAGCTCAAATATTTGGAATATCTTAACACCTCTCATGTGTAATTGGGCTATCATGATACTTCATCTGTGAAGGAAAAAGGGTGATTGTATAAATTATTAAATAGTGTATAAATATCTAAAACCTACCAAACCACATATACTACAAAAAGCATGTCAAGTTAAAATCTTCATTGAGGCCTTTAGGCGAAAGTGTTTTCAGACGCCAGATCCAATAAGCTTCTCTCCTCAATAGCGATTTTTTTAAAATCAACACCTGCATTTTTATATATAACTTCTAAAACCTGCCATCTTATTTGGGAGACATTATGTTTCGCATTGTAAAAGTGTCTAGCCAGTAGGGTTTCTCTTTTGTATTTCTCTTTACTTTTTTTATCTTTAGTGTCAGTTCCCTCATCAGGTTTATAATTTCTGATCACGCTTTTATGTTCATTCAGACGTGTTTTGACCGCTCTCGAAGTTTGGCCCACATATCCTAAGCCACATGGGCATTTTAACAAGTAGATTACCCCTTCCGTATTACATGTTGCCATATGTTTTAATTGGATTCCATATCCTTGGCTAGGATGGGTGCATTTGTCACCTTTAATGATGCCACTACAGTGGCCACAGTCATGACACGGAAGGGTACCCCTCTTGTTAAACATCACACCTTTTATTTTCTTTGGCTTGAAATCTGATCTTATTATTCCATCCGCCACACTCCTGCCCCTTTTAAAACTGAAAAGTGTTTTTTTAGTGAATAATTTACCATATATTTGATCTTTTTGTAGTATATGCCAATGTTGCAATATACTTCTCTTTATTGAATTGGAATGTGGGCCAAACGTGATTACACATACACACTCCTGTTCCTTCTTTTTCAAATTTCTCTTTGGTGTTAACAAATTTTCTCTTTCAATCCCCATTACCTCATTTTTAACCTGATTTAGTTCACCTCTATTGTAACCTCTTTCGCAAAATTGTTTTACAATCACTTGTGCCTGTTTTTCATATAGATCATCTGTTGAGGTAATTCTTTTAGCCCTGATGAACTGACTTTTAGGTAATCCTTTACTGACCCCTACTGGATGAAAGCTGTCTTTCCTTAATAGATTATTTCTATCTGTTGGCTTTCTGTATAAATCTGTAACAAAATTACCATCTTTTAATGTTACTTGTACATCCAAGAAATTGACGGTTTGTGGACCCTTGCTCATTGTAAATTTTATTGTATCATGTACACTGTTGATATAAACAAAGAAGTTTTCTAACTGGTCTTCAGTGCCAGTCCAAACTATAAACATATCATCCACAAACCGTCGCCACATCCCTATAAATTTCCTATGTTCTGGATGTTTCAGGATGTATTTATGTTCAAACCAATGCATGTATATATTTGCATATGCAGGGGCCATATTAGCACCCATACTCGTGCCTTGCAGTTGTAAATAGAATTCTGTGTCAAAGCGAAAATAATTTCGCTTCAACACAAATTCCAAGCAACTGCATAGAAAATTGACCTCATGCATGGGCAACTTTTCTTTCACCAAGTAATCTCTACAGCATTCAATGCCTTCCTCATGTTTAATCGAGGTGTAAAGATCTTTTACATCGATTGTACAGAGTATGGGTGACTAAGAATCAATTTTTAACTCTTTTATTGTATTCAGGAAATGTGTTGTGTCTTTGAGGCAGGTATCGAGCTTAGGTATAATTTCTTGTAGATATGTATCCACATAAATTGCTAGCGGTTGTAATAGGGAGTCCACACCTGAGACTATCGGTCTTCCAGGAGGATTGATCAATGTTTTATGTACCTTTGGTAGTATATAGAAGACTGGTATCCTAGGATTTTCCTTTTTTAACAAGCCTTCAATCTCAGGTGTGATACTCCCCATCAAGCAAGGGTCCACAAACCGTCAATTTCTTGGATGTACAAGTAACATTAAAAGATGGTAATTTTGTTACAGATTTATACAGAAAGCCAACAGATAGAAATAATCTATTAAGGAAAGACAGCTTTCATCCAGTAGGGGTCAGTAAAGGATTACCTAAAAGTCAGTTCATCAGGGCTAAAAGAATTACCTCAACAGATGATCTATATGAAAAACAGGCACAAGTGATTGTAAAACAATTTTGCGAAAGAGGTTACAATAGAGGTGAACTAAATCAGGTTAAAAATGAGGTAATGGGGATTGAAAGAGAAAATTTGTTAACACCAAAGAGAAATTTGAAAAAGAAGGAACAGGAGTGTGTATGTGTAACCACGTTTGGCCCACATTCCAATTCAATAAAGAGAAGTATATTGCAACATTGGCATATACTACAAAAAGATCAAATATATGGTAAATTATTCACTAAAAAAACACTTTTCAGTTTTAAAAGGGGCAGGAGTGTGGCGGATGGAATAATAAGATCAGATTTCAAGCCAAAGAAAATAAAAGGTGTGATGTTTAACAAGAGGGGTACCCTTCCGTGTCATGACTGTGGCCACTGTAGTGGCATCATTAAAGGTGACAAATGCACCCATCCTAGCCAAGGATATGGAATCCAATTAAAACATATGGCAACATGTAATATGGAAGGGGTAATCTACTTGTTAAAATGCCCATGTGGCTTAGGATATGTGGGCCAAACTTCGAGAGCGGTCAAAACACGTCTGAATGAACATAAAAGCGTGATCAGAAATTATAAACCTGATGAGGGAACTGACACTAAAGATAAAAAAAGTAAAGAGAAATACAAAAGAGAAACCCTACTGGCTAGACACTTTTACAATGCGAAACATAATGTCTCCCAAATAAGATGGCACGTTTTAGAAGTTATATATAAAAATGCAGGTGTTGATTTTAAAAAATCGCTATTGAGGAGAGAAGCTTATTGGATCTGGCGTCTGAAAACACTTTCGCCTAAAGGCCTCAATGAAGATTTTAACTTGACATGCTTTTTGTAGTATATGTGGTTTGGTAGGTTTTAGATATTTATACACTATTTAATAATTTATACAATCACCCTTTTTCCTTCACAGATGAAGTATCATGATAGCCCAATTACACATGAGAGGTGTTAGGATATTCCAAATATTTGAGCTAAAGTAAACGCAACCAGGGAAAGTGAGTAAAAAATGTTTTTCGAAGAAATATATGTTTATTTACAACATTAGTTAAAACATGATTTATACTGATATGCATTGGACTTGAATGAACTTAATGAGTTAATTGCATAAATGGCACTAATGAGATGTTACACAGATGAGATGGGAAGAGCTAAGGGTATAAAAATATAGCACTGTGCACTTTGTGAATTTATCCTGAAGAAGGGAGGCTGTGTTCCCCCCGAAACGTTGATTGTTGGTGGCATTAATAAAAGGGGCACAATCCCCGACTGCAATATTGGTGTGTGCGGACCGTTTTTCAAAACTACAAAGCAGTAAGGAGACCTGGCTAGGTCAACGGAGGACCAGAACCACTACGCAGAAAAGTGGAAGGAGGTGTGCGGTAATAGAAAATCTCACTGTGTCAGATTCAAGCTGTAGCCAACACAAGGGTTCCAGATGCAAATGAAGACGGGGAATACTGCTCGCAGTAGGGCCTGCGGATTTCAACAGGGTGATTTTGGGCCCATCTGGCCCTAACCTTAGGCTGGCATTGGCATCAGGGATCTCTTTGGGAGCCGCGGATGGTAGGGTACCCCAATTATGGACTCAACAATTTTTATTATCAATAAAGTTCCACACATTAACCCTGAAGATGTTGTATGTGTCATTATTTCAGGGGGGAGCTAGAAGTCTCCTTGATATTCAGAGAAGGTTACTGACTGTGTGTGTCACTATTTTTCACAACTGACAATTTGCACAGAAAATTTCAATAATTTGATGACCAAAAATCAGATCTCAGTCTCTGGTTACGACCTGCATTTTTTGGGAAAAAGGTTCTTAAATGCAATGGAATAGTTATTACTATAACCTTGTTCAGGTATGGGACCTATTAACCGAAATGCTTGGGATTTTTCTGTAATTTTGTAATCACCATACCTTTAGCCTAATATAAACATTAAAGGTTGATTTACCTTAAACTTAACTTTTAGTTTGTTATGGTATGTACTATTCCTAGCAACTTTGCAATTGTTCTTCATTATTTTACAGTTTTTGAAATTATTTGTCTCCTTCTTCTGACTCCTATCAGCTTTCAAATAACCCCAGCAGCCAAAAAACTACTGCTCTGTGAGGCTTGAATTTGATTGTTTTGATTATGACTTAACTTCCTATTGAGTACCTCATCTATTCATATTATAATTTCTCATTAACGCAACTGCCTGGTTGCTAAGGGAAATAAACCCCTAGCAACTAGATAGCTGCTGAAAAGTCAATCCAGGGATCTGTTGAACAGAAAGCAAAACAAGAAAATAACACAAAAAAAAGTCAATTTCAATTTGCATCAAAATGTTACTGTCTATGTCATGCTTAAAGTTAATTTAAAGGTGAACAGCCCATTTAACCCAGAAATTCAGCTTAAACAGGATATTCAGCTCTTCTAGTGCAGGGGGCGACCAATTTTGCTATTTGCACTTGCTATTTGGCCCCCTGGACCCCGTCTGGCGAAGGAAAGGCAAGCCCTGAGGGGTGGGGTGTATCTCAGGCTGTACAAACCCATGGGGCCCTGGAACGAATAACAGAGCCAAGGTATTTCCAGGCAAGGGAAGGTCACTGCTAAAAGAATATAACATGAGATAGGCGCAGACAAGAACATGGCATGTGATAGAGAATCAGTCTTGACTTTACTCTAGGCAGGGTCGGACTGGACTGACGAGACACCAAGGCCCTGGCCCTCGTAGGCCCTGTGACCCAGAAACATCTGCACTCTCCCTTGAGCTCCCTTCCATGTCACAACAAAGACTAGACGTGTACATATGGTGGAAGGCATCTGTGAAATACATCACATCTATGGTGGGTGGCCCCCAGGGATGGGTGTGGGAGCCCCTAAGGTGGTAGCTCCTGTGTGCCCCGGTCCCCCCAGTCTGGTACTGATTCTAGACAGTATAATTTTGCCTAGCTACTAAGTAAGGTTGCTGTTGTTCTGGGGTAACTGCTCTAATCTACTGGGGTGCACCGTATGGTAACTGTGGATGTGGTTTGATTGGGTATGTCCCATTGGTGCCCACTGTCATGTGAAGGACAGAGAAAAGCAAATTCATATACCCTGTAGCAGTGGGGACAAGTTTTCTGCCCTAGTGGGGCAAAAAATAAGGCTGCATTAGTGAGGTAGGGAGCCAAATGTACTGATTGGTTGTCCTTTCCTGCCAAACCATATGATGAGATTAACCCATTGATGCCCACTGCCATGTTACAGTCCAGGAAACTATCTTGGAAAATATGTGATTTTCCTTTATCTCCCATCTCCCCGCCCCCTTCTCTGAATGGGCATCAGCCGCTCTTGTGTATGGGATGTGGGTGAGGTTTTATGAGGTACTGGCGCTTAGCATTCATCTGTGTGACACATTCAATGGGTAAAGAGTGCAGAGAAGGAGCGAGTGTCCAAGGGGAGCACGTTGCACTGATTCCACCTGTTGTTTCTGCCTATCACTCTAGATATCTCACAGCTAACAGAGCTAGTTATTGAGTGAAAGTGGGAGCTAGTCAATGAGAAGGGCAGGTAGGGGGCAGAGTAAGTGAAAGTATGATAGAGTAGAAAGAGGTGTGAGAGAGAGAATATCTGAAAGGGGATTGGTCAGTACCACAGAGGAAGGGGGGAATGGTTGGCACAACAGAGGGAAGGGGAACTAGTCAATAGCACAGAGTGAGTAAGGGATGGTTTGTACCATGGAGTGCGTGAGAGAAAGAAACTAGCAAGTTTGTGGGAGAGGATGCGCCCTATGCTAAGGCTTAGTCAGTTTCTACTAGGTGCATCTTTCCCACCCCCACCTGCAGTGTATGCAGCCCTGGCCTTCAGTATAGCCCCTGGTATTTAAATACACATAAGCACCAACAGCCCCTATGGGCCCAATAAATTGTAACTCGGCATCTTATAGAAGCCCTTCTGACATTTGCCACAGTCTACATCATGCAGAACCTACAGTTAGGTCCATAAATATTTGGACAGAGACAGCTTTTTTTTCTAATGTTGGTTCTGTACATTACCACCATGAATTTTAAATGAAACAACTCAGATGCAGTTAAACTGCAGACTTTCAGCTTGCATAAAAATGTGAGGAACTAAAGCCTTTTTTTAACACAATCCCTTCATTTCAGGGGCTCACAAGTAACTGGACAATTGAGTCAAAGGCTATTTCATGGGCAGGTAGAAGCAGGGACGTCTGCTTAACTGGAGTAAGTGGCAGCAGGCGCCTCCTTTGGGTTGCTCTTACCTCTAGGGTGCCATTAGCTCTGAGACCTGGAGGAGGGGCAGCAGGAGGAGGCAGAACTTTCACTCTCTCCTGGGGAGAAACTGAGCTCTGCTGTGACTCCTCCAAACTAGGCTGGCTACATAAGGAAAACCATAATCTTGTTTAGCCCATTACTATGTCTCTGCCCATGGTGCCTTATGGTAGAATTAAAACTCTAATGTTTGGTATTTAGGCAGTGCTTTGTGTATGGCACGAGACAATTAAATACCTACTGATTTCAGAAGGCTTCACTTTGGTTTTCTATTCCATGTAGTTCTGATCTATAAGGACATTAAAAATTCTTGTGTGGTCAGCTTTATACTCTTGATGACCGGGGGCACCATTCTTATAAGTATACAGTTTGCAGGAGTCCAGTTTAACCCTTAGAGCAGTGGTTGTTTACTTGTTACTAATAACAACAACTCCTCAAAAAACCTTCCCTTGATCCCAGCTCTCCCACTAACTATCGACCGGTCTCCCTTCTTCCATTCGCATCCAAAATACTAGAAAGGCTTGTTTACAAACGCCTGATCCAGCATCTCACTCACAACTCCCTCCTCGACCCCCTGCAATCTGGCTTCCGCCCATCACACTCGACTGAAACTGCACTCACCAAAGTAACCAATGATCTTCTATTGGCAAAGTCTAAAGGTCATTATTCCATTCTAATCCTTCTTGATCTCTCTGCAGCCTTTGATACAGTTGACCACACACTCCTCCTTGACATTCTACACTCATCTGGCATTCGGGACACTGCTCTTTCATGGTTTACATCTTATCTGTCTGACCGTTCCTTTAAAGTTTCCTTCTCTAACTCTACTTCTACTACTTTCCCACTCTCTATTGGAGTTCCTCAAGGCTCTGTTCTTGGCCCCCTGCTGTTCTCGCTCTATACAACTTCACTAGGAAAACTCATTCAGTCATTTGGACTTCAGTATCACCTTTATGCTGATGACACCCAACTCTACTTGTCTACTCCTGATCTTTCTAACTCTGTCCTTTCCCAAGTCACAGACTGTCTCTCTGCTGTCTCCTCCTGGATGTCACAGCGCCACCTGAAACTGAACCTTTCTAAAACAGAACTCATCATATTTCCTCCAAGATCTTCCCCTGTCCCTCAGATATCACTCACCGTAAACAACACCACCTTTCATTCCACCACACAGGCACGCTGCCTAGGAGTCATCTTAGACTCTCATCTATCTTTTTCACCACACATTCAAACACTTGCAAAATCTTGCCGTATTCAACTGCGCAACATTGCTCGAATACGACCCTATCTCAGTTCAGAATCAACTAAAACACTGATTCAGTCTCTCATCATCTCCCGCCTTGATTACTGCAACTTACTCCTCACAGGTATTGCAACAAGTCACCTTTCACAACTCCAATCTATTCTAAACGCGGCCGCTAGACTCATTCATCTAGCTCGCCGCTCAACATCAGCTGCTCCCATATGCATGTCCCTTCACTGGCTCCCAATCTCATCTAGAATCAAATTCAAATTACTTACACTCACATTCAAGGCCCTTAATAAAGAAACCCCTCCCTATATTTCATCTCTAATCTCCAAATACACTCCTTCACGAAACCTACGCTCTGCTTCTGATCTTCGCCTCACTTCTCCTCTGGTCACTTCTGCCCATTCTCGTCTACAAGACTTCTCTCGGGCTTCTGCTTTTCTCTGGAACTCTCTGCCACAAGCTGTCAGACTTTCCCCTTCCTTCCAAACTTTCAAGCGCTCCTTAAAGACCCATCTGTTTAAAGAGGCCTATTCGATGTACCTTAATTAATCATTGCTGTATCAAAAATGACAAATTGTTTATACAATCCTAATGTCTCAATTGTACCCTAACCTTTTAGTTTGTAAACCCTATTGTACTCTGTAATCCTTGTCTGCTATCCACCATTTATTCCCTGTTTGCTATAACTGCAGTAAAGCACTGCGTATCTTGACAGCGCTATATAAATAAATGATGATGATGATGATGATAAAATACCAACATATTTCTCAGTACTGTACAATAAATTGGTGTATGTACTGATTTACATACAAAGCAACCAATGACTGATACAAAAGTGAAGGTGAAGAGGGCTTTACACAAAAGAGCTTACAATCTAAATGGAGAAGGGGTTGAGACACAAATGTGGGAAAGGGCAAGATCAGAAATCGTCAAGGTGAGAGATGTAGTATTAGGTATGCCATTGAGAAGCACAGTGAAGCTATGTTAAAGTAGACAGAAGTGGGCCAAGCCGGCCAGGTGCCCTAGGGAACCCGGCCAGACAGCTATCTGCCCCCCTGCCTTGTTCGGATCAGGCCCGGATTTGTGGAAAGGCCACCTAGGCCCGGGTCCTAGGGCGGCAGGATTTTAGGGGGGTGGCATGTTACCCAACCACATCCACATTGGTTCGAAAACACTGGGGATGCACTGAAGATACAATCATTTTTTAAATTTCCCGTATGCCTATCACCATTGCTCCTGTCCCCCTGGGGGGCCTAGGGGCGCCCACTATGTAAATTCGGCCCTGGTTCGGATGCACTTATATGATTGGCTGCACGACCATGAGTAGGCACACTGATTACCCGACCAGATTGAAGACCATTCAGAGGATTTCCAGAAAGCAGTGAGGGGACAAGGCCCTGAACGGGGTAGGCAGCAGAAGAGGTACATGCCCGGTGCCCCCCCCCCTGCTGTTACACCCTAGGCAGGTGCCTCTTCTGCCTACCCCTAGTTTCAGATCTTTTGAAGACAGAAAACTTTGGAGAAAGTCAGACAGATTGTGGGTGTGAATTTCAGAATAAATAACCATCAGGATGAGCAGGGAAACTGCTTCCAATGTCCAAGGGACAAGTCCCACAGTTATGCAACAACTGCCATACGGGATGCCAAATGCCAGGGGTAAAACTAGCTTAAATAATAGAACTATCCATATTGCTGGAGGAAATAAGTTGACCAACTGGCAGCACCAGTGGCAAAGGTGTAAAGCATCCTATGTGCTTCTAATTTTAGCATTGCACATGCTGATGCCAATATATTTTCACTTTTTTGAACACTTATTTGGCCCATTACACCACCCCCTCCTGAACCTTGTTGTTTCTCCAATTACAAAAAAGACTAAAGCTGAACACACATTTAAAGATCCACTTGTTTGGTAAGATGTCTGTCTGTAATTCAGGATCAGATGGGCAATGTAATTGGTCAAGTGAATTTCTTGTCCTTTAACCCTCTTGCTCTAAGTATGATCCTCCTACTAGTGGCCTTTTACATCAGTTTGTTGAAGTGTTTTCTGCAAGCTCTCTAAAGGTGGCCTCACACTTTGACATCCTTTCATTTAGATAGGTCACCATAAGATCTCTGCCCAATTTGTCCACACTCTAATCCAAATTAGCCTGATCTGATTTTTGTCCCATCATACTGCAGGCCTAAATAGACTTGTCGGGCTATAACTGCTGAAGTCCCATAGATTTTATATACCTCCCAACTGTCCTGTTTTCAGAGGGACAGTCCCGCTTTTGACAGAAACCCGCATTCCTGCATTTGTTGGAAAGTCCCGACTTTCTCTGCACAGCCAGAAAAAGAAACAAAGTTTCTAACTTTATTGGCTTTTGGCAGAGAACCCGAACGACCACCAGGTGCAACTTAGATACTTTGTAACAATTTTGAGATAAGCAAAAAAGTAATTGTAACAATTTAGATAAGAAGGTCCCTACTTGATAAGTTAGACTCACAGCTTAAAGGTCAATTCACCTTCATTAGCAAAACTGTAATAACTGGAAAAAAAACACAGAAAGATGTTCAAACTTTTATAACCTGCCAAATTTTGTAAAATTAACATGATAGTTAGTGGGTGTGGTCACAAAAATGGGCGTGGCCAAATTTATCACCCTCTGTGTTTATATTCTTTAAATCAGCAGCCCTACTGACTCTCTTACTCGCTTTTAAAGCATTCTAAAGCCATTCGTTTTTTGCTTTTCTCTCAACCACCCTGCTTTTTTTTGTTACGGCGACCAATTTGCTCTCGGCAATTTCCGGAAAGCTTCCGCCTTCGAACCGACTTCTACTTATATATGCGGGTGGGCGTTGCCCTTCTCTTTTCCTGCCCGCCCCTCGTGCATTTCCGGATAGTCTGTAGGTGACGTCAACCGAACCGAAGCCACTCCCGGAACAAAATAGCTTTGCCAGTGAGCTACGAGCACAGAGCCACACACTGAGGATCAGAGCTTACAAGCCGGAGTCTACAATTCGATAGAGCCGGTAAGGCCGCACCCATAATCCTATTCTTTCCCAACACGTTCCTAGTCATTGCAAGGAGGATCGTGTTGGGCAGCAGTGGCTTCTGGGATTTGCAGACCTGTTTATATCTGTTGCTAGGCTTTTTTTTTTTTTTTAAAAAAAAAAAATCTTGTGTTGGAAAAGCTTGAACATGGTGCACCCCCTGCAAAATGCCGTGAATGGGCTTTCCTTTTAACGCTTTCAATGCCTTGGCTCTTGTCATTATTAACCATTGTTAGACCAGTTGTCAAGTGCAATTGTCTGAGGATGCAATAATCACTGCATTTTGTGCATTTTTATGATCATTGCATGTCTGAATATATATATATATATATATATATATATATATATATATATATATATATATATATATATATATATATATATACCTGCTCTTATCAGACGAATACAGTACTAAATAGCAGATGGGGCCTTGCTCACAGGAGCTTGCAATCTGTGGTTTCCTAGAGGGTGCTGCGAAATGTAGTTAATCCACAAACGCCAGTTGCAAATGTTACCCCCTCTTCCTTCGAGCAGAGCACCATTTACCATCAATGTCCATCAGTATTTATATGCAAGTTGCATGTTTGTTGTACATCGCTGCTGAATATGTGTTTGCTATATAAATAAGATATATATGCTCTTCTCCTATCAGACAAGCATTTCCTTACAGTACTTATTGGCAGGCAGGGTCTTTCTCACAGGAGCTTACATTCTGCATCAAAGCCCAGAATGTGCAATATCCAGCTTGGTAGTTGCAGTTTCCTAGAGGGTGCTGGGAAATGTAGTTTAGCAGTAACCGCCAGTTGCATATGTTATCTCATTTTCCTTCAAGCAGAGCCCCCTTTACCTCCTATATCCATCAGTATTTGTACGCAGTGTCATCAGTGGTGTAATAGATGTTACTGGGCCCCGTTGCAAATTTTTGGGCCCCACTAGTTTATCCAGAGGTTGGTCTTTATTCACCAGTATATGTTGAAATCGCTAATTAATTAGGGCCTCTTGGGGCCCCCTATACCTCCTGGGCCCCCCTGCAACCATTTGTCTGCTTTTATGCCTCTGATTTGCATATTTGGTGTTTGCATGTTGGTGCTTTATAAATGCATTTTAATAATCATAATATTTTCTCATGGAGGCGGTGTAACATTCTCATGGTATGGCCTGTGCTTTGGGTGGAGCAGGGGTGTTAGCTGTTGAGATGTTATTCTGAAAAATATCAGATGCTCCAAATGCCTCTAAACAGGGGCCCCTCTGCCTTCTGGGAAATATTTTTTTAAAAAAATTTTAAATACATTTTGGGGGTCATTGTTGGAACCTGAGCCCAAGATGGAGGAATGTGCAAAGAATCGGTTCAGAAAGGCGTTGTAGATCCTTATAGGTTTCATTCTGGGATTAGATACTTGGTTTTGGGTCAATAGTATATACATTGTGTCAGAATATTTAGTTGGGTAGTTACATGTATCGGAGTATAAGTAGCCTGATCATTATAGAGCTGAGCAGACGAGTTCTGTCTTGCAAGTACTGCGGAACCACACATTTTCCCTTGATCCTTGCTGGCTGAAGTGGATTATTATTTATAAAAGCTCTGCCTCTGCTTTGACGGATCAAGGTAGAAAATCCTTGTCCTGTCGCCTTGATTGTTCCTGGCAAACTAAAAAAAAGGCACAAATCTAATTACAGCCAAGCCATTCTTTCAATTATTTTTCTGCTCGTTCTGAATCCTGAACAATATTTGTGGCGAACGGACATCTGCTACATTGCTGCTATATTATAAAAATTTATTTCTTGGGCCCCTCTAAATTTCATTCAATTTAAAGGAGAACTAAACCTTTAAAATGAATGTGGCTAAAAATGCCGTGTGTTTTTTTTTTTTTTTTTTACTGAACTTATTGCACCAGCCTAAAGTTTCCGCTTCTCAATAGCAGCAATGATCCAGGACTACAAACTTGTCACAGGGGGTCAATATCTTGGAAAGTGTCTGCGACACTCACATGCTCAGTGGGCTCTGAGCAGCTGTTGAGAGGCTAAGCTTAGGGGTTCTCACAAATTATCAAGCAGAAAATGAGGTTTGTCTGTAATATAAGCTGATGTTACAGGGATGAATATTAAATTCTGATGCTAGTTGCACTGGTTTCCGTGCTGCCATGTAGTAATTATCTGTATTAATTACTAATCAGCCTTATATTGTGACATTTCTACTCTAAATGTACTGAGAGTGGGTCCCTAAGCTCAGTAAGTGACAGCAGCACCGAAGATGAGGAACTACTGGGGCATCTTTGGGGGCACAGATCTTCCCTGCTAAAGGGCTGTGGTTGCCGTGGGCTGGTACAGAAGCAAAAAAAAAAATCGACAACTTTTCTAGGCTACTTCTTTAGTTAGGCTTTCGTTCTCCTTTAAGGGAGAGAAATGGCTGCATGGGTCCGCTTTGTTGGTTGTGCTTGGCCTGTGACAGCGCCCTAGTATGGCAGGGTTAAATTCTCCTGAATAAATGCCTGTCACATTTCGGATTCCAGACATAACCCGGGACCTCCTATGTTACAGCAAGCTGCACTGGCACAAAGAGCCGGCCTGGAGAGAATCCGACTCCACTTAAATGTCGAAGATGCTGAGTGTTAATATAGAAAGGATAAGGGAAATTACCACAGGCTAAGGACCATCAGTGCCTGGTACTGACAGACCAGTCCAGCTCAGGTTTCTACTAGTGGCTGACAGTTAGTATTAATCGATGGTGCATTTAAAGGGGGAATTAAATGGAGTGAATAGAAATGGTTCACTGGGCCCCAGCTTCAATATGGAGGAGGTCATGGAAAGCATTTGGGTTCTACGGGGGGGGGGGGGGTGTTGAATGTTTGGCAGCAGAAATTACACCAAGCTCTTACACAGGGTAGACCAGTAACATAACAAGTGTCTTGCAAGCCCTGGTGCAGATCTTACAACAGTAACACAATTCCTCCTTGCACTGCATTTTGCAGCATTTTGCAGTACCCCAGATGGCACTTAGTGCCTCCATAGTGGCAACCAGTCAACTGTAATAAGAAAAAAAAAAGGTTGTAATGCATAGGATCCCATGGCCGGAAGATATGACCCATTGTGGTCCCTACCCAAGGAGGATTCCCAGCCTGCTGTATTGATATTAGATCAAATATTGATAAACATTCTATTTTTAGTGGTTTTAGAAATATTGACCGTTTTAGCCTGCTACTATCATGCTTGTCAGCAACCTAAACTGGGTATACTGGCCAAAAACCCTCTTTTATTTTGCCTGTGTGATAGAGAGCGGGGGTGGGAATCCAGGTGTATTTTGACAGGCTCCTTTGCATAGTAGCGCACCAATCCCCGCTTGGCAAGCTAAAGGAAAAGGCTGTTGCCAAGGCAGCAGGGTCCATACGATCTGCGACTCTTCTCTTATTCAGGGAGATACCATTTCAGCAGTGCTGTCGTCTGTGTGTCACTTCCAGGGCTGCAGGTCAGCTTTCAGAACTCCTCTACCTTGGCTTTAGCTTTGGACATAGAAGGGAATGTTTGATAACCTAAAGGTTTAATAATCTAAGGATATTTCCAATTTATCTGTTTGTTACAATTGATTTAACCCTATTTCTCCCAGCATTAGCACTGTCTGTGTCTGCGTCATGTTTGCCCTACGTAAGACCCGAATCAAGGTATTGTGTGATGTTTGCTGTGCCCTTCTAATCCTTATATTTTCTCTCTCTCGCTCTCTCTCTCTCTCCCCCCCCCCCCCACTCTGGATTGTTAGCCTTATAGTTTTCATGCAGGACTGACATGAGCAGCAGTGATATCTCGTGTGGGGGTCTCCCGCATGTCTGTAGTGCACTCGTCCTCTTTCTCTGCATGTTCTGTGTTTAAGTGTGAATTTCCCCCTTTAAATGATACTCATACCCCATATTAGGGCAACCAGAAAGTGGAATGGGATCCTTTAACATTAGGTATTCATTGGAGCTGTTTTTAGGGTTGGGTAGAATAAAGGGGCAGATACCCTTTAGATCAGCAGTTGTAAGTAGGATAGATTTGTGGGCGATTCTGGCCATAAGTCGTCTGCCCATCAAGCTGGGCAACCAAAGTCTCAATATTGCACTAATAGATATTGGAATACTGTTTGTTTTGTTCTGGATCACCCCTAAATTAAAGTCGGTCGTGTTTCAGTTTATATAGCGCCCTCAAAGAAGGTTGAAGCCATACCCTGTATTGTACATTTTAAAAGGTGGCATCCATACAGTACATTACGAGGGTATATCTTATTGTGTGCCCAGGACATTCCTTCTCTGTATATTTGTCTTTATACATATGGATGGGAGCTGCTTAGACAATACACAGAATGTCAGATGTTGGCATCCCTGCTATAAATAGCACGGGTCAGGGGTCATTATTACTCTACTTTCCATATTGTGCAGTGTGGAACAGGACAGATCAGATATGGGAAGGTGTGGCTGGTAGTGCTCCAGACAGAGAGCTAATCTGACACTTGGACTGTGACATTCTTTGAAAAGTATTTGGAATACGTCAATCAGAAAAAATGCAGAATCCATCCATAAAACTGACAGTTGCACTGCCCTTTGGTATTTGGAAGATTGGAGTTTTACTTCAGCTTGGCCAAAGCCAGCAAAATTATTTGGACAACATCAAGCCCTTGGGCAAAGTACAGAAAACGTTTAGAAGCACCTCCCCCCGGGCAGATTGCCTCAGCCAGTGTTTGAGCACCTAGCATTGAGCCAAATGCACCCAAATGCTGTGCAATGATGTTACTGCTCTATAAATATCCATGCTGGAATGTCTTTTATCACTGTGCTATACCTTGCCCCGTGCCTGCCCATAGCGGGGAGAGGCCCCTGCAAGATAACCATGATGACTATTCTCCCTTTCCCTAACAGTATACGTTGTATGGTCATTGGATTCCCATTGATATCCATCTCTGTGTTTTTAATATTTAATAGCTGGTTGTTTTGGCACCAGGCTCAGCCAACTAGGTCCCTACGGCCCTTGTATCTTGCAGTACAGTTAATTTTGCCTCCAGTGCTGTATTGGAATGCAACCTGTGAGTAGAAGGTCTGTGTAAATGGGTTCTATTCCTATGAATGTAATGGCTGGTTGAAGGGCAACTAGGACATGTTCTGCAGGCTGGAACTTTCTGGTATTAGTGTGTTATCAGGCTGTTGCAGAAGGGAGGGGCAGGCGGCCTCCATCTGCTGTTTTTCTCCTATACTATGGCTTGTAGGTGCGGAATGCAGGGCTTATCTGTGCCTGGGCGAGGCTGATTGCACTCACTTACAGATCCTGCCTACTAGGAATGGTATTTATTTGCTCTGTCATAGCCCTTCATTCTGTCTTTATTTGTATAGATGCCCTTCACGGGCAATTCATTGTCAAGGAGGCCGGTTGTGAGAGCTGTTTTACCTACAGTGTCTGTGCCCTATTGTATATTTCTATGTATAGGGTCCAGATATTAATGGACTACACCCCTCCTCCCCATTCTTTAGCACATAATCAAGGGTTAAAGCATGGCTGGAGTTGTAGTTCACAGTATCTGGGGACTCAAGGTTAGGAAACGGGGCAAAATAATGGTACTTTACGCTGAGCTGCTATTTGTCATATTGATTTAAATGAGAGTTATGATGCGGGTACAGGAATTTAATTAATGCAACAAAATGCTTGTGGTATATAGCACTACATCTCCCAGTATCCTTAGTGCCAGTAATTGGTGGCTGTCGGTGTGTTGGTTGGCTTTTCTGGGGGGACAGAAGTCTCTGTCTCCCTCCCCTTCTTGTCCCGTTATTTATTTTGCTTAATGATTTGTTTTTTCGTTGATTTTCTGTTGCTTGCCCCTTTCGAACCTTTCCTGGAGGATAGCTGCATCGTATGGTGCAGCGCGCCATAGCCTCCGTGAACCAGGGGTTTCCAAAAGCTGTGGCTGGGCGTTGCTACCGGTCTGCAATGATGCTGTTAATATTCAGACTGCAGAAGTCTGCAGCACTCTCTGGGTCGGTGTTTTGGCAGCGCCAACTGAGTGACGTCAGCTGTTCTGCTGCAGGAAAGAACAGTCCATTAGTTCTGCCCCACTGCACTCCCCGAACAATGAGTCTCTCTGCTGACTATCACACATAGCCCTTTATCCACTTAATGCCATTATTAGAGGCTCCCGCTGTCAGAAGCCACAAAGCATCCTCCGTGCTTCACAAAGATGTTGCTGATCTGTTTCCAGAAGCTTCTCTCATTGCAAGGACCCTATAATTACCTTGCTCTTGTTTAACTCCTTGGAGGCAATAAGGAATTCAGAGGTTTGGGCGCTGTTCTGTGCCTGTACCCCATTATATGATAATACTGTTGGTTTCCTATCTATTGCATTGAACTAAAGCACCTGCAGAGGGAGGAAGAATTCAGAAAAGGTTGGCTGTGTTGGTGACTTCCTTCTTATTATACTGAGCTGAAGCACCTTTAGGAAAGCAGGTGGCGTTCCTATGTATTGCATTGAACTGAAACACCTTCAGAGGAAGGAAAGTTCAGAAGGATAAGTTGTGTTTGTGGCTTCCTACTTATTGCACTGAACTGAAGCAACTTTAGGAAAGCAGGTGGTGTTGATGAATTCCTATTTATTGCATTGAACTGAAACACCTTCAGAGGGAGGAAGAATTCAGAAAGGTAGGTTGTGTTGGTGGCTTCCTACTTATTGCACTGAACTGAAGCATCTTTAGGTAGGCAGGCTGTGTTGAGGGTTTCCTATTTATCGCATTGAACTGAAGCACCTCCAGAAGGAGGAAGTGTTGAGGAATGTAGGTTGTGTTGGTGGATAGGGGAACCTGCAATTAAGAGGGACCCTACCCTGCCTTTGGTGTAGGGACAGGGCAGTGCTCTAGGCCCTGTGGGGAACTGAAATATAAAGGTGGTGTGATTCCAACCAGGGCAAGGAGTTTGTATGTTCTTCCCGTGTCGGGGTGGGTTTCCTCCCACTCTCCCAAAACATACAGGCAGGTTAAGGTCTCTTGATGATTGCCCTATTGTGCAGGGGCTCATGGGAAAGATGTATAATCTCAATTGAGTGCTGTGGAATATGGTGGTGCTATATAAATAGAAGGATAATAGTGTTTGTATTATATCAAGGACCAGCCTGCAGCCCTCATGTTAAACTGCAACTCCCCAGCATGCTGTCTTTGGCACCATCTTGCCTTACTATGCATACTATCCCATCTTGCAGTCCTTCTCAGAAAAACAATTGGGGTTCTTCTGCTTCTCTGCAGGGACCAGGGGCGTAACTACAGTGAAGCAAGGCCCAAATAATGATCAATTTCAATATCTATCGGTAGAACAGGACAACTTCTGAATATGCAGGGCTGTGGCTTTTACTTGCCCACTGTAAGAATAGCTGTGATTAGAGACCAGCTGTTAGTACAACAGGAGCAAATGCCGCTTAGCTCCTTGGCCAGGGCAGTCGGCTATTAGGAATCTAGGGAGCACATTCCTTTCAGGGCCGGCTGCACATCCACATCCTTCCTCTAAATTCCTGTAGCTCAGAGATAATGTGCAGTTCTCATGTCATCCTGCCGGGAAGCTTGTTTTTTCTTTTCATTTTGTTAAGCAGGACGGGGCCTGTTTGTTTTAAGAGTCTAGGGTGTGACCCTGGGGTGCTATTAGCCCTATTGTGATCCGAGCAACCCACAAGTTGACTGCTCCCAGGGTGGTTGCTGTAGTAGCGATGCCCTGAAAAACCATTGGCACCACCCTGGTTCTGCTCATCAGGAAGGAACTAATGGACTGCCAGATCCCAGGGATAATTATTAATTATTTACTGCCAGTGTGCTGCTGTGTAGACTAAATAAACCAAAAGAATGGCATGTATATCTGCTTCTATTAAGTAAAAATATAAATAGATTGTCAAGAGTAAGTCATTAAGTGGTTGTATTCACATTTTTTGCTGCTGTAGCCTAGCACTATAGTTGGTGTTTGTACCCCAGTTCCTTATTCTTTCCTGGTTGCTATACCCATTAGTTCTACTCTGGTAAGTCAGGTCTGGCAGCAATTTAAAGCATCACAGAGCTACTTTGTAACCATTGCAGAACCGGAGTACCATAGAACCGACACATCATACTGTACATTGCAACTAGTGTTACGACCTTTTCTGGAAAAAAATACCAGCCTTCCTAAATTCTTGCCGTTAATAACATTGGCATCAAGCATCATTTTTACCGGCCAACCCTAATTGCAACATGCTTTTTATATGTATAATTTCCTGCAGTACAATGTCCTGTAACTGCTTTCCGTAATAGTTTTTTTTTATCCGCATTAGGACATGCAGTCCTATATAAGGGTTGGGACAGACTGGCAGATTCAGGCAACTTCAGAAATCGAAGGCAGCGAGTGCATTAGCGCAGGCAATTCTTCATTCAAGCAGGCTGAAGGCAGATGGAAGGCAGTTCGGGGGGATTGTCGTCTGCAGAAGAGGCGATTAGTCACCAGGCGACTAAATCTTCCCGAATCTGCCAGTCTGCCCCAAACCTAAAGGTTGACACCTTGAGTTTAATATGCAGCTTGGATGCACTGTTTACTGAAGCCCCCTAAGCATGGATTTGTTAGCTGCTGGAAGCTTATCTCTGCATGCTTTATCTGTCACTTTAAATTTGTAACCTTGACTAATGAATTTTTGGCGAGGGACAGCCTGGGGCTCCGTTCATGTGACCTTCGATAAAGGTGGCCATACACGGGCCGATAAAAGCTGCCGACAGACCGTGTCGGCAGCTTATTGGCCCGTGTATGGGGGCCCCCGACGGGCTTCCCCGATCGAGATCTGGCCGAAAGTCGGCCAGATCTCGATCGGATGGGGTTAAAAATCCCGTCGGATCGCGGCCGCATCTGTTCGTTGATGCGGTCCCGCGATCCGACCGCCCGTTTGTGAGAGCTGGATTAGATCGTTGGGCCCTAGGGCCCACGATCGGATCTGCCCGATATTGCCCACCTTCGGAGCATATCGGAGGGAGATCCGCTCGTTTGGCGACAGTTAGATGCAAAGCTTTGTGTGATTATATACACACCGGCTTACTGTGCTGGATAATATAGGGATTCAGTACAATGAGGAGGGGTGAGAATTCTTCATTGATCAGACCCTGCATCATACGTTTGTCTCTGTCCATGGGATAACAGCATTGGTATATTGCTGGTCTCCAGCCAGATCTGTGGGGTCGCAAAATGATAGCACTGCTTAGGGGCTGCTGCATATGTTGTATGGGGGCGGAGGAGGGGACAGGGATTTGTCCTTGTTATTGTTAGATGGGGCTGTCAGGCCTTGGAATGTAAGCCAGATCCATTTTTTCCTCCTTGGAATGCAGATGTCTTGACAATTCTCCCTGCTAATTTGTGTGGCAGGACCAAAAATAGTGTCCCTGTGTACAGGGGGCCATTAGGCGAGTAGCTAAAACTCATCAGTCTTGTACTTGTCAGATATATTGCATTTTAACCAACTTTATACATTCAGTTGTGTGGCTAAGGGGGTCTCCTATGTACTGTCCAAGGGAAATAATATGGCAACTCCCACCCATACATACCCATATAAATACTAAACAAGGTAGCCCCAGCACTCTCAATATATAACCTCCTGAAAAAATATTCTTACACAACTGAACTGTAACTTTCTTAAAAAAGACACTTTTAGCTACAAAGTTTGTACAAAGTATGCATGAATATATATATATATATATATATATATATATATATATATATATATGTGTATAAGCATACATCATATATATATATATATATATATATATGATGTATGCTTATACACATATATATATATATATATATATATATATATATATATATATATATGTGTATAAGCATACATCATATATATATATATATATATATATATATATATATATATATATATATATATATATATATATATATATATGATGTATGCTTATACACATATATATATATATATATATATATATATGTGTATAAGCATACATCATATATATATATATATATATATATATATATATATATATATATATATATATATATGTGTGTGTGTATGCAAGAAATCATACAATGGGTGCCCCAGCACTCTTAAAGGTATACTTGCTGTGTCAGTCGGTGCTCGCTCCAATAGGAGACGCCGTCACATCCCCACATCCAAATAGAAAGTGTAAAGAAGAAGCAGCACTCGTCAATTGCCAAAAAATTGTATTAAAAGATCAGAGCATCACTCAAGGCAACGTTTCGGACAACCTTGATGTAGACTTTGCCAGGCATTGTCTTGCCTGGTGGAGGTACATCGATGATGTCTTTGTGCTATGGCGGGGTGACGTTGATTCCCTACAGCGGTTCCATCACACTTTCTATGTGTATGTATGTGTATAAGCATACATCATATATATATATATATATATATATATATATAGATATATACAAAAACTGGTGCACTCAAAGATTCCGTCACTGCCTTGGTGCTGGTCAACAACAGATAAATATCAGAATCGCCCAAAGACAGCACTCAAAAAAAAAAAAACAGGTTTATTTTGATGTTTCGGCTCACAACTCAAGCCATCATCAGGAATGATATATTTATTATATATATATATATATATATATATATATATATATATATATATATATATATATATATATATATATATATATATATATATATATATATATATATATATATATATAATATTTGCAAAGGTACCTGCACTCCGTCCACACCAATAGCTTTGTGGGTGCTTGGTCAAGATCTTATGTATAATTGTTCAGGATTGACCCGCACACCAAGTGTTTTATTTTAACATCACTGTGCATCCAACATTTCAGCCGAAATTGGGGCCTTTATCAAGGATAAAGTGCTTGTGACAAATTAACAGTTTATACCTGCGATCCCCTTCAAATGGGTGCCAAAATGACGTCATCACAATGTTCATTAAGCAATTAGTGCAAATAATTTCAAGTAATTAAAAAATACCTTATCATTTGTGTCACTTGTTGTCACCAAATTGCAGTGAAACTAATCTGTGTATATAGTCCATAAAGATGAAAATCAAAAAGCAGTTACAGATTGCTTATAATGTTTCTTAACTGGCAGATACACAGTAACAGCACATGTAAATCAAAACAAACCTTATCTCAACCATTTGCAACATATGTTTCAATACTTTAAGGAAACAAACAATTACCATTTTTATACAATAACCATTTCTATATAATTTTAAGGTACTGTTAGAAAATCACTTTTAAGCCAAAAAGCAGCCAAGAGCCTGCTGCCCATTTAGTCCCTTAGGCGCCACGCAATTCAATTTGTGGATTCAGAACGCCTCTTTTCAATAATACGTTGTCATAGTCCCCCCCCCCTCGCTCTTTTGGGGACTTGTTCAATTGGCATACATCTGAATGATGTTGGGCTATGCCTAGCATCTGCCCAACGTTTTTCTACAAGTTGCTGGGAAATATCGTTTTTTATTTTTACTCTTTTTCTTTTTTGTCTGGATCCAATGCCGCTCTTATACTCAATCTGTGCATTGCCATTCTCTCTTTTAACTGTCTGATGGTTTTCCCACAGTAAATCAACCGGCAGCGACATTTGATAATGTACACCACCATAGTGGTGTCACATGTCATTCTCTGCCTGATGGTACATCTTTTTCCCGTGTAGGGGTATGTTAAGTGAGAACCCTGTATTAGTGCACTACACAGTATGCAGCCCATGCATTTAAACACTCCTGGCCTTTGCATTAAGAAATGTTGTGCTTGCGATTTTTGGTATTTATTTGTTGGATCGGAGGCGCTTAATACCTCCTTTAAATTACTTCCTCTTTTATAGCTAAATTTTGGCTTTGTGGGTAACTTTTTGGATATAGACTCATCCGTGGTCAGAATAGGCCAATATTTTATTAGACTATGTTTGACTCCTGCGCTATTTGCCCCATATCGGCTGACATAATAAAGATTGTTTCCAATGTCTTTGCCTTTATGTCTATGTCTTACTTCTTGTTCCCGCATCACATCTTCCTGGTTAAGGGAAAGGGTCCATTCCTTGGTATCCAATAGTAACTTTTTGGGGTACCCTCTGTCCAAAAATTTTTCACACATTTTAGTGAGATCTTCCTCCCTCTTATTGATATCACTATCAATGCGCACCACCCTGAGCATCTGCAATTTGGGCAACACACTCAGCAGATGTCTAGGGTGGTTGCTATGATAGTGTATCAATGTGTTTCTGTCTGGTTTTATATGAATGCATGTTTGTAAGTGGTTCCCATCTTTATACACTTTAACATCTAGAAAGTCAATTTGTTGCATGTCATATGTAACTGTAAATTTCACATGGCTATCCAAACAGTTTAGATATTCCACAAATGTATCTAGATCACCAATAGCGCCCAACCACAAAAATAATATATCATCAATTTACCTTCTATAGAATGCCCCGTGTTGCCTGAACAATGGATGACTCAATATATGGTCAATTTCAAATTTATACATATTTGCATAGGCTGGGGCCACTTTTGACCCCATTGCAGTGCCCGTGCGTTGTATGTAGTATTCATTTTCAAATTTGAAATACTTTTTATCCCGAATAAACTGGAGTAGGCTCAACATAAATTGTTGGTGACCAATTCATGTACCGCCTCCACACCCGCATCATGTGGGATGCAAGTGTAGAGGCTCTGTACATCCATCGTCACTAGGACCATGTTTGTATCGGGAAAATCAATACTATGTATTACCCTTAGAAAATCATTTGTGTCTTTTAAATAACTACATATATTTTGTACGCACAGTTGCAACAGACAATCCACAAATTCTGCAATGCCTTCATTTAAAGAACCATTTGAGGAAATGATAGGACGCCCCAGTGGCTTTTGCAAGCTTTTGTGGATTTTAGGATTTTTATCACAGGTCGAATGGGGATGTATTGGCAAAAAATATTCAAGCATTTGTTCAGTGATTCACCCATTGTTAATAGCAATTTTTAGCATCACATTTAATTCTTTATATAACCGATCTGTCGGATCAAATGGCAATTTCTCATATTTAGTCCCATCAGACAACTGGGATAAGAGTTCCTGTTTGTAATAAAGGTAGTCCATAATCACAACGCCCCCTCCTTTATCCGCAGTCTTAATGATAATATCCTTATTTTGTTTTAAGGATTGAATAGCTTCTTTCTCTGCCACTGTTAATTTGCCCCCCTCCAATTTTGTTTTATGTTGTAACAAGTAGACATGTCCACGTTCAACATTCGATTGAATATCCTTATGAAATATGCGCTTATCCAGTTGTATAAATAAAGACTGGTTTGTTGTATTGTAGTCCCTCCAGTATTTATTGGGGCTGTTTGGGCCTGTTTACTTAAAATACCAGGGTCCAGGGCCTATTTTGAATCTCTGTTCAGACCTGGTGATGGTGACTCTGCAGGCAACATATGATATATACAAGGGTTTCCTTGTCCTTCTAAACGAAGAACTGAAGCCCAGGAATGAATATGGCTAAAAATTATGTATTTGATATTCTGAAGTTGCATTATCAGCCCAGAAGTTCAGCAGCACTATAACAGTAATGATCCAGACCTTCAAAGTTGTCCCCAGCAGCTCCCCATCTTGGATCTTGTTAGGCCATCTGTTCTGTGGCAGTGACACTGCACATACCCAGTGTGCTGTGGGCTGGGCTGATGCCGAGAAGCCAAGCTTAGGGGCCATGAGATATCATCAAGCAAAAAATAAGGTATTGTTTGCCATGCAATGATGATGCTGATTGTATGCTAAAGGGGTTGTGGTGCCCTTGGTTTTGTAAAGAAGCCTAAAATGTAATGTGCAGCATTTCCAGCTTGCTACTTTCTTGCTTGCTACTTTCTTATATATAGGGACACTGTGGAACATGGTCTGGGGAGGTGTTGACTGAAGAACATAAGAATGTTCCACCAAACAGAGATACAACTGTCCATCTGATTATTTGCAGAAAATGGATTCAGGTGGAGTGAAAGTGCTGGAGACAGCAGATGACATCCAGGAGAGGCGCCAGCAAGTCCTGGACCGATACCTGCGGTTTAAGGAACTCTCTACGCTGAGACGCCAGAAATTGGACGATTCTTACCGCTTCCAGTTCTTCCAGCGAGATGCTGATGAGCTGGAGAAATGGATCCAGGAGAAACTCCAAATTGCATCTGATGAGAACTACAAGGATCCAACCAACCTGCAGGTGAGCACTTTGCTTATGGGTTATAAAGGTGAGATTATTTTGTCCTTGTATACTGCCCCTTGTAAGGGGTAGTCTACAAGACCAGGTATTTGCTTTACTAGTTTCTCCTCTGCAAAACCAGGAAGCAATGGTTTCCTCTAACAACTACTATGACTTGGCCTGCATGTTTTTCCTGTGAGCATATGTCTCTTTACTATATCTTGGGGCAGTGAATTTATACACTGGAGTAAATCTGTTCCTTTTATTTCCATGTCATATTAATATAATTCCCTGTCTGTGGCCTCTTTACAGGGAAAATTACAAAAACACCAGGCCTTTGAGGCAGAAGTACAGGCCAACGCAGGGGCAATCATCAAATTGGACGAAACCGGAAACCAAATGATTTCAGAAGGACATTTTGCATCAGAGAGTATCAGAGTAAGTGTGGGGTGTAGATGTAATCAGGTTATTCCACAGGGCATTTTTATTACAGAATCATGGAGACCAATGTGCCATAGTTGCGTAGTAACTTTGTGGTTAGTTTATACTCAAAATGTAAAAATGTTCTGGAGATCACATAGTATTGGCAGCTAACTAATTGGCCCAGTGCCTGCCAGACTCCCCCCCCCCCCACTTGATTGCTCTCCAGTGCCACCCCCCCCAAACAGTATGCATGCCTCATTTCCTCTGACCAGCATCCACCAATGCTTGTTTGATCGCTTCCATGTTTTGATCTTCAATCACTTCTGTGCACGTGTAGCCCCCCCCAGTTGCGCTCAAGGCTCTTGTTTCTACTGCCTACTCTTAATTCAGGCCCGGAACTAGGAGTACCTGCCTAGGGCTCAACAATAGGGGTGTGCTGGGCAGGGTCTGCTCCCTACCCCTAGTTCATGTTTGCTCCCTTCTCACGCTCTGACTTCTCCGTCTGCCTCTGTCGCCGCGACCTAGGGCGCCCCATCATGCTTGAAAGAGATAATGTCCTGTGCTGTCTAACAGCAGATGCGGTTAATTCCACATTCTCTCATGGTCCATTCCCACATAGAAAATCCATATCATTAGGTAGAATTATTTCATGTTTAGTAACCGTTACCTGTGGCACGTGATAACGTGTCTGTCTGTGGTTCAGTATTTCACGCCTTACCGGACTTCACAACGGCCGAAAGTCACAACTGTTCAAGTTGGGTCTCACATCCAAGTAGGTGAAGGTGCCTGATTGTGCTGTGTTGCCTTCTGCTTCCCTTTTATTTACTCTGATTTTTTCAACTGGGAAATGAAGGCTTAAAAGAGTGGAAACCTTGTGAAACTTTCCTTCTCCTACATTCCCTATATGTTTCAGTGTGGCACCTCATGTATGCCAAGATGTACAAGATGGAGCAATCCAGATGTTGATATAATCTCCCAGCATCCTATATCCATTATATCCTATATCCATCTTGGAACCATTATGCAGTCTTTAATTTTAATTGGCTCTTAAGGTGGCCATAGACGCATAGATCCGCTCGTTTGGCAACATCGCCAAACGAGCGGATCTTTCCCCGATATGCCATTAACGAGCATGGCTATATCGGGGGTAATCTGATTGTTCGGCTGTATGGTACAATGCACTATGGGCTCTGGTGGGATCGGTCGGGTCAAAATCGAACCTGACCGATCGACCAAACGACCGATCTCCATCGGACGAAAGCTGTCGGCACTCTCTACACACAATCCGAAAATCGTATGAATCCTCCATTCATACGATAGGATCTGTGTGTCTATGGCCAGCTTTAGACCTCATGTATAAGCCTTATCCTCACCACAGGGAGGTTTTCTTTTACAAAGGGTCTTTACATTCTGAGATCCTGCTCATAGTTCGATGGTCTATTACTTGCAATCTATTTCTATGACTTTTCTGGTCTCTTACTTGGTGTGAGTTTGGCTGTGAATTTCTCACCACCCCCTGGTAATATGTACGTTTTTAGTAATTTATTCTTAACTCCTTTGTATTCCCAGACCCGTCTGGTGGAATTGCATCGTCTGTGGGAGCTGCTGCTCTTGAAAATGCAAGAGAAAGGAGTTAAGTTACTACAGGCGCAGAAGCTTGTTCAATATCTGCGGGAATGTGAAGACACCCTAGATTGGATTAATGACAAGGTAAATTCTGTTAAACTTAGCCTTTTTTATGATTGTTTCTGTCTGCATACTTTTATCTGTAGACTCTCTCTCTGTCCTATATAAACAGAAAGTTGTCCATCATTCTGCAGTTTTAGGAATTTTATAGAGTGTACAACCTGGACGTTCAAAGAAGTTGGGTTGCCTTTGCTCTAGAGATGGCCAAAAATGCATTTAGATCAACATTTGCCTTTGGGAGTACAGGACACAGGATTAAACTGACCTGCCAAAGTACTAAATGCTCTAATCATCCCATCTTTATTTCCACCAAAGGTCTATATAGAAACCTATATTATTTGGCACTGATTGCTGTAAGAGTAGGCCCACTGTATCAGACTCTCTGGTAGGACCCAGACAACCTAGTCAGTACTCTTGGGTATATCCAACTCCCACAGTAGACTGGACACAGTAGACCTGAAATACGAAATTCAATAACGGTTTCTAATCTTCTTTATCCAGGAGGCCATTGTAACATCAGAGGAGCTTGGGCAGGATTTAGAACATGTAGAGGTCTTACAGAAGAAGTTTGAAGAGTTCCAGACTGATCTGGCTGCTCATGAAGAAAGAGTGAATGAAGTCAACCAGTTTGCCAGTAAATTGGCCCAGGTAATTGACTTGCAGATAACACTTTCCTGCGACTTGCCTGCAGAAGGTAAGGGATCACTAATTTGATCTCCTTGGCTTCCTGGCAGGACAAACACCCAGAGATGGAGTTGATAAAGACCAAACAAGATGAAGTCAATGCAGGTTGGCAGCGCCTTAAAGGTCTGGCACTCCAGAGACAAGGGAAGTTATTTGGAGCTGCTGAAGTTCAGCGTTTTAACAGGTATTAATTCCCAAAAGCTGCATTTGCCACTGTTGCTGCAGTGCTAATGATACTGCTACAGTGTCTTCCTCATGGCCCAGTTTCCCATTGCAGAAAGTAATTCCTTCCATAAAGGGATATTTTTGTATTTTTTAACCCCCCCCCCCAATTATCTGTAACTGCATGACTGCTGTGGTTATGCTCTTAGAGGTTTCTTAGGAGTTATTACAGCGACTGTTGGTGTCACCACTTCAGCTATAATTACTGCAACAGTGACCTTGAGCTTGGGAAGAACAACGATTAATTGACTGGGGTACTTTTTAAATCAGTGCTCCAGCTTATTGGCCACTTTCCTGCTCTCAACCCTGATATCAGTATTGCAGCAGCCATGGCCAGATAAGTGTTTGGCATCTGACCCAGTATGGCATGAGTAATGGTAATGCCTTTAACAAACCTGAAATCAGAACTAACTTGGCCTTTCTGTTTGTTGTATATAGAGATGTTGATGAAACCATTGGCTGGATAAGAGAGAAGGAGCAGCTGATGGCATCTGATGACTTTGGCAGAGACTTGGCAAGCGTTCAAACACTCCTACGAAAACACGAGGGTCTGGAGAGGGACCTTGCAGCGCTGGAGGAGAAGGTACTGTTTTGTCTTTCCAAGAGTTCCATGAAGCCTTTGGAAAAGTGTTCCATTTGTATGGAATCTGACATGCAAGCATTTATCTTCTTGACTGTAGGTGAAAGCCTTGTGTACAGAATCAGACCGTCTGCAACAATCGCATCCTATGAACGCCCCTCAGATTCAAGTGAAGGGAGAAGAACTGTTAACCAACTGGGAGCAAATACGCACACTGGCAGCAGAACGACATGCTCGTCTCAATGACTCCTACAAGTAAGTAATCAAGGAGAAGCCCATATTGTCTGCATATCAGTCTGGCCTTGGTGCAATCATTAGACCATACATTGCCTGTTTGATGCATGCCTTCCTTATCTTGTCCCATTAGTAGTAACAATTGCATAATGTTTCTCCTAGGCTTCAGCGATTCCTAGCAGACTTCAGGGACCTGACCAGCTGGGTAACAGAAATGAAAGCTCTGATAAATGCAGATGAACTTGCCAACGATGTGGCCGGTGCAGAGGCTCTGCTTGATCGACACCAAGAACATAAGGTAAATGATGGAAACGGTAACTATCTGGAAACCAGTGGCTGGTTTGGTCAACTATGGAGCCTGTAGCACAAATTAAGCCAACTAGATAGCTAGTGGTGCCCCTGAGTATTAAAACAATGTATGGGCTGGTGTATCAATGTCTTTCCAGGAATTGGTCAATAAAATATATATAATAAATATCTTTGGGTGAGGGTCCAAAATGGTCAGTTGATGTGGTCCATTCCTAACAGGTCTTCAAAGACCCCTGTTCTAGTATGATCAACCCAAATAGCCTCACTGCATGTTTTTAGCAATTGTTTGTGGTTTTGTTCTGTTGTATAAATTATTTACATAAACCATGAAATAAAACTCAGTTTTCTTTGTTTTTAACAGGGGGAAATCGATGCCCATGAAGATAGCTTTAAAGCAGCAGATGCTGCAGGTCAGGCCTTGCTGAACGCTGGCCACTATGCCTCAGATGAAGTCCGAGAAAAGGTAAATAAACCAGCCATTTGCTTGCAAGTAAGCTGTGTTGCCACTGGTTTGCTTAGTAATATCTACTCTCTAAATCATTTCTAGCTTACTATCCTAACAGAAGAAAGGACAGCTCTTCTGGAGCTTTGGGAGCTTCGCCGTCAGCAATATGAACAGTGCATGGACCTGCAGCTGTTTTACAGAGACACCGAACAGGTGGACAACTGGATGAGCAAACAGGAAGTAAGCACCCCAATTCTTTAGCTTTATTAGGGGTTCTGAGCTATTATCTGTGAAATCTTCACAAGCTCTATTTTGTGCTTTAGGCTTTTCTGCTCAACGAAGACTTGGGTGATTCTCTGGACAGCGTGGAAGCTCTTCTGAAAAAACACGAGGACTTTGAGAAGTCTCTTAGCGCCCAGGAAGAGAAAATTACAGTAAGATGTGGGGGAACCATTCAAATCAATTAACTGAGGGTCATTTTCTATATGGAAAAGAATAAGTTGCATCGCCAGCATTTACATATATAATGTTCTTCTTTGAAGGCTCTGGATGAGTTTGCTACAAAGCTAATTCAGAATAACCACTACGCCAAGGAAGATGTGGCTACCCGTAGAGATGCTGTAAGTTTATTCCATTTAAAGAATGCCACGCAATCAAACTAAATTAAACAATCTAAAATATATTCGCTTCCATTTTGTCTCTTTTACTTGTTTTAGCTGCTGAGCCGCCGCAATGCACTTCACGAACGTGCACTCTACCGCCGCACTCAGCTGGCAGACTCCTTTCACCTGCAGCAATTCTTACGGGACTCTGACGAGCTAAAGAGCTGGATTAATGAAAAGATGAAGACTGCAACAGATGAGGCATACAAGGTGAGAAGAGAGTTTCCGGGAATATAGAAAATGCAGTGTTAGATTAAATAAAGTCTCTTTTTAATGAATAAATATGTTTGATTTCCCGGGAAGGATCCCTCCAATCTCCAGGGTAAGGTGCAGAAGCACCAAGCTTTTGAGGCTGAACTCTCTGCTAATCAAAGCCGTATAGATGCCTTGGAGAACTCTGGCCAGAAATTAATTGATGTCAACCATTACGCATCTGATGAGGTGGCAGCTCGTATGAATGAGGTCATCAATTTGTGGAAGAAGCTGCTGGAGGCCACTGAATTGAAAGGTAATGATTTATTCAACTGACCTTCAAATGCTAGCAAGAATTGCAAAGGAAACATGTTTAATCAATCTTCTCATTTCAATTTACAGGAATCAAGCTGCGTGAAGCCAACCAACAGCAGCAGTTCAATCGTAATGTGGAAGACATAGAACTGTGGCTGTATGAAGTTGAGGGGCATTTGGCTTCAGATGACTATGGAAAAGACCTGACCAATGTGCAAAATCTGCAGAAAAAACATGCCTTGTTGGAGGCTGATGTAGCGGCTCACCAGGTACTAAGTTTGAAACTCTTATAACCAAAAGAAGTGGATGAGAAATCATAGTTGTGTAAAATGTAATCTTGTCCATTTTTTAAATTTCCTCTAATAGGACCGTATTGATGGCATCACTATCCAAGCTCGTCAGTTCCAAGAGGCCGGTCATTTTGATGCTGACAATATCAAGAAGAAACAGGAGGCCCTTGTTTCTAGATATGAAGCTCTGAAGGAACCCATGGCTGCACGCAAGCAGAAGTTATCCGATTCTCTGCGTCTCCAACAGCTTTTCAGGGATGTTGAAGATGAGGAGACCTGGATAAGGGAGAAGGAACCCATTGCAGCCTCCACCAACAGAGGTAAGCCTCAAACAGCAACATGGCTAATGGGCCTTTTGCAAGCAGGAAAAGTCATAAATGATCAGCATGAATGCTTGCACCTCATTGTGGTGATGTTTTTGTTTTCCATCAGGCAAGGATTTGATTGGAGTCCAGAATATCCTGAAGAAACACCAGGCCCTGCAGGCTGAAATTGCTGGCCATGAACCGCGCATCAAAGCGGTTACCCAGAAAGGGGAATCTATGATCACCGAAGGTAAAGAGAAAATATAAACTTTGCAAACATCTTTTCTTTTTTTTCTGCCATTATTTTAAGAAATGTCAAATACTTGTGTTGTATTGCTGATACTGCTTCTCTTGTTGGTTCTTACTGAGCTAATTATTTTCCAGGCCACTTTGCCTCTGAAGAAGTGACAGGTAAAATAAATGAGCTGAATGATAAGTGGGCCACTCTGAAAAACAAAGCATCACAACGCCGTCAGGACCTTGAAGATTCTCTACAAGCTCAGCAGTATTTTGCCGATGCCAACGAGGCTGAGTCTTGGATGAGGGAGAAGGAGCCTATTGTTGGAAGCACAGACTATGGCAAAGATGAAGACTCTGCTGAGGTAAAGGTTCAGCCTGAGAGATCAGTATCTTGTGTGGGCCATTTTGCTTCCTAAGGCAACAGAACCATACCCACCTCTTACCCTTACCTGCCCCTCTCAGAGATGAACTGGGGTAATTAATTAATTGTAGAAACTGCTATTGCTATCTCCTACACTAACAAAGTTGACGGGGTTTACTTGTGGGTGGCTTATTGTTCTCCCTTCTAAAATGCCAACATATATGCAGAGAATACTTTCCTTCTGCTGTTTTCTTCATGTTATTTTTATGTTCACAGGCCCTTCTGAAGAAACATGAAGCTCTTATGTCAGATCTCCGAGCATATGGAAGCAGTATCCAGGGACTGAGGGAACAGGCCCAGTCCTGCAGAGTAAGTTTATAAACCATGATGTGTGTATTGATGTATGCCATATTCTGAATATTGTATATCAAACATCTGCCTCTTGCGCTGATAGCAACAAGTTGCCCCAACTGACGATGAAACTGGAAAGGAGCTGGTGCTGGCATTGTATGATTATCAAGAAAAGAGCCCAAGGGAGGTAACAATGAAGAAAGGAGACATCTTGACCTTGCTAAACAGCACAAATAAGGTAACTAAGCACCGACTGTGAGACCACACTAGACACTGTGCATTGTAGTGTTTAGCATTAAGTGTTTTGTAATTGTTTTCTATAGGATTGGTGGAAGGTGGAAGTGAATGATCGTCAGGGCTTTGTGCCTGCTGCATATGTGAAGAAGCTGGACCCAGCACAGTCTGCATCTCGAGAAAACCTGCTGGAGGAACAAGGAAGCATTGCTCTCCGTCAGGAGCAAATCGATGGCCAGTAAGTCTCTACATTCGTACTTAATGCCAGATAACCTCTTCTTTCCTTTAGATCTTCCTGGGCCTGTGAAAAAACGGAACCTGAAAGAACTGGATACGTGTTTCTTTGTCAATCTTTTGCTTTTCCTTCCTACATATTATACACCTTCCATTCTTCACTTCTGTTCCCTGCATGATGCCCATCTTACAGCTATGAAATTGCAAGAACTAGACGTGAATGCACGAGTGCAGCTGTGATCTAACCCTGACTATTCTAAGCTTATATTTCTGACACAGAATAACTTTCATTAAAATGACACAACTCTATCCAATTGATGAATGCTACTACTGTCATGTTTAATATACCCCTTAATTGTGGTTTGCATTTGTTCAGAAAGAAATGTTCGGCTCATTGTACTTCATCCCCTTCCTACTGCATCATCTGAAATGATCACCGCTCCCTTAATTTTTGTTAATCACACTAATTATCTGCATGCCTTTTTTGCTGTGATCCTTCTTGTCTGTGCAGGACTCACATGTCTAAGGAAGCTGGCAGTGTTTCTCTGCGTATGAATCAGGTTGAAGAATTGTAAGTAGAAATGACCCATGGTTCCATGTTGCTCTTGCCTTGGGTCACACGCTGGCTGGGTGACTTAACTTTGTTAGCTGTTGCAGTTGTTAGCAATAGATTATTTATCAGTGCATTAGGGGTTAATCTGTGTATTATGATCATTTGTGAGACCCCCAGACCATAACTCTTGTTCGCTGAAAACAACACCAGTTCCGGGTACTTCTGTGGAAGTGACATATATCCATCTTCTTCCTGGCTCCAGTCCATGCAGAAAAGGATTCCTGTAGTAGTTCCACAGCTAGTGGAATTTTCAAAAAACAGGAGCACCACCCAATTTTGCCACAGCCCAATACTTAAGCCTTTCCTTTAAGTAAACAATATTCCCTATCCTTACTCACAAGCTTCCATACTTTAGCACCAAATATCAACCCTGAAACTTAGTGTTTCTTCCTCTTAATCATATCATCCATGTCTTGTCAATTTAACACTTCCAAAAAGGGGTGCCCCTTCATTTGAATACTGCAGTGAATTGAGGGGGTTGGGTGATGGAGACCACATAGGTGGCCCTTTGGTCATTCAAAGGAATGCTCAGGTGAGGCCAGTACTAACCAGTTAGTCAGCAAAGAATTGGTCTACTGGTTGGTACAGGCACTGTAAAACAACCTGGGTGGTGTAGAGGGGTATAGTGAAGAAGGGGTATAGCCAAGGAGGGGTTTTATGTTAGTGTCCTGCCTCCTAGAAATGGAAGGTCCATCACTGACCAGATACATCATGTGTTTGTAGGTACCACAATATCTTGGAGATGGGAGAGAAGCGCAAGGACATGCTAGAGAAGAGTTGCAAGAAGTTTATGTTATTCCGTGAGGCAAATGAGCTGCAGCAGTGGATAAATGAGAAAGAAACCTCTCTTACCAATGAAGAGGTCGGGGCTGACCTGGAACAAGTCGAAGTGCTGCAGAAGAAGTTTGATGACTTTCAGAAGGTAAATACATGATCTGTATGTTGTTTAAGTATCTGCATTGTGTTTGGAGGAAACTGATCCTACCTCATTTTTTTTTACCTCTGTTGTAAAGGATTTGAAAGCAAATGAGTCACGTTTGAAGGACATTAACAAGGTGGCTGACGAGCTTGAATCTGAAGGCTTGATAACAGAAGAAGTCCAGCCTGTGCAGCATCAGGTATGCCTCCTCATAGAACTGCACCTGAGGCGAAATCCCCACAGAGAACCACTGCACTGATGTTGTAGAATAGACTGACTTTTTCAGTTTAAGCCCTCTTTGCAAATTCAACTTTTGGTCAGGGCTGGGACAGGCCGTCACCCCCCCTTTTGCGTATAATAAGGAAATATTGGTGTAACCGTCACAGTTGAAAGAATAGCTAGCATTGCCAATATGTTTTCATCCCAAATCATATCTTCAAAGCTGTGCTTTAAATTGTATCTAACTTGCAGTCAGGTTCAGGCCGGCCACACAGTTTGGGAACCACTGCATTAGAGGAAAGTAGAAAATTGAGGAAAAGTTATCTAAATGTCATCAGGTTTTATAAATCCGCTAAAAAAGTCCCGACTATAAAATACAATATATTCAAAAACAAGATTGACTGGATTTATGTAAATGAGCGTTTAACTGGACTAACACTTGACAAGATGACAACAATACAAATAATATGGGAACCATGGGTTAGATACAGATTTGGAGATGCACCAACAGTGTAAACCTAACATAAAGAGCTCCTTCAATCATTATACTCCATCCCGCTTAGAAAACTAGGACAAACATTGGGAATGTCTCCTCTAGTTCGGTTAAAATTTGGTTTGGTTAAAAAATACAAGAATATTACAGGGTCATTTCAGTAGGCTTGTTATGCCATTTGCAGTAATGTAAGTCTTTGATAATGTCTAGAAACGACTGCACAAATGTTATATAGCTTGTAACTACATATTGCATACTGGTAACTTAACAATGGATATTATTGTGACACTGTTTCCAGCATATGATGTAACAAACAGATTGCTTTCTTGATATTGTGTCCACTGTTATTAAGCTTGTTGAATTATATGAATACCTCTTAATGAATATGTATAAACATCACTGACAATATGTTTATAAATAAAAATATTTAAAAAAAAAAAAAATCAGCTAAAAAAATTAACAGCTAGGGGCAGATGTATCAAGGGTCGAATTTCGAGGGGTTAAATCACTCGAAATACGACTGGGGAATAGAATCGAATAGGCAATTCGGGCGAATTTACGCGCCGGTGAATAGTCAAATGGGCGAATATTCGCCCAGCGAATAGTCGCACGATCGAATATTCGATCGAAGGATTTTCATTCAATCGAATGATTGATCGAATGCCTTTTTATTCGATCAAAAACTTAGAAAACAAGCCTATGGGACTTTCCCATAGGCTTTTAAAGCAATTCGGTAGGTTTTAGGTGGCGAAGTAGGCAGTCGAAGTATTTTTAAAAGAGAGAGTACTTTGACTATCGAATGGGCGAATAGTCGCAGCGTTTTTGCGCTCGATCTATTCGAATCATTCTACTCAGGCGAATTTACGCCAATTCGATAGTCGAGGAACACAAAAAACTACTCGAAGTTCAAGCTTTTTTCCTTCTATTCCTTCAATCGAATTTAGTGAATCGGCCCCCTAGTGTTAGACAAATGACTGCATAGCTGTCAAGAAAATCCAATGTGGTATCTGTACATAAGTGCTCTCAATGCATTTCAACACACAACCTTTGATTTCATGATTTTTTTTCTTTTCCTTTTTAGGAGGTGTATGGGATGCAGCGGGTAAGTATCTGTCAACTACGTGCTCCAGCCATTATTGGGTTTTGCAAAGAAAATTGGGGGACAGCATGCCACGAAGAAAAAACAGTGCTGAGTACTATTTAATGCTGCTAGAGGAAAAGATATATATATATATATATATATATATATATATATATATATATATATATATATATATATATATATATATATATATATATATTTATCCTTGATAAAGGCCCTAATGTGGGTCGAAACGTTGGATGCAGAAGTTTGAATAAATAAGTTTTTGGTTCACTAACCAAGGTCTGCGGGTCCTCTTGAACTTTGCATAAATAATTTGACCCAGCACATATATATATATATATATATATATATATATATATATATATATATATATATATATATATATATATATATATATATATATATAAAAAAAATCAAAGATGTTATCTTTTTTTCATGCAGGATGACCCTGACTCCAAATCAGCATCTCCATGGAAGGTAAGTATAATACAAAAATGATTGGTTATTAATTAAGTGCATTCCTTTAAATGGGCAATTGTGGTGTAAAATTGGAAAATGATACTTTTTTTCAGTCTGTTCGAACTGCTGTTCATGCGGTGGCTACCTTCAACTCTATCAAGGTATGATCGAGATGAATATATCCTTCATCTTAGAATGTTCCACATGAACCATTGTTCAGATCTGCTTCAAATGGGATTTAAGCATTGCTTGTGTTTTTCTGCTTCGACGTTAGGATTTGAACGAGCGCTGGAAGTCTCTTCAACAGCTGGCAGAAGAAAGGAGTCAGCTTCTCGGCAGTGCCCATGAAGTACAAAGATTCCACAGGTAAGCAGCTATCAAAGAGAGCGAGCAGTTGGTATGTTCCAAACACTGGCTCTTCATCCACTGTTGGAAAAGGAACCACTTGGTTCTGCCAAGTTCCAAATTCTGTATTTGTTAAGTATTTTTGCTTTAGTTCTAAACACTGAGAGGGTGGATTAAGTTTTAAGACATGGCTATATACCTTGGTGGATCTTGCAGAGATGCTGATGAGACAAAAGAATGGATTGAAGAGAAGAACCAGGCTTTAAATACAGACAGCTACGGACATGACTTGGCGAGTGCGCAGGCTCTGCAACGTAAACACGAAGGGTTTGAGAGAGACCTCGCTGCTCTGGGAGATAAGGTGAGCATAATGCCACCATTTTGCAAATGAAGCTATATGGAATGGTACGTTGGCTATAAAAATCTACTTTGTCTCAGATGAACTCTTTGGGAGAGACTGCTGAGCGCCTGATCCAGTCACACCCTGAGTCTGCAGATGATATTCAGGAAAAATGCACAGAACTTAATCAGGCCTGGAACAGCCTTGGCACCCGGGCAAACCAGCGCAAGGAGAAACTGGGTGACTCTCACGATCTGCAACGCTTCCTCAGTGACTTTAGGTAACAAAGATGGTTCCAAATTTAATAGTATTAGGCCTTAAGGCAGCCATATACAAGTGTACAATACGGTTACCCATCTGATTGACCAATTGTCAGAAAATCTGGATTTAACCAAATAATAATGATCCCCTTGTTCATCTGATGAGCAGATCTAAAAGAAGGTGGAAGGAATTTGCAGCCCATCACTAATAGGTCTGCTAATGCCATATCAAGTTTAAAAGCTCAAAAGCAATAGTAGAGTGCTTATACATTGTGCAGTACCAGTTGCTACACTGGGGGACCGACGCCTGCCACAGGGGTCATAAAGTTACATGCAGAAAAATACCAGTGGCACACTGAAATTTGAAAAAGTGCAAGGTTTATGTTTTTGGGGTGATTAAACCTGGCACTTTTTCAAATTTCAGTGTTCCACTGGTATTTTTCTGCATCAAGTTTAAAAGCTGTCTGGACAGACTACAATATGAAGGGATAGTAAGATGGTCTGTCACAATGGCATCCTGAAGGGCTCACAGATATAATGCTGTTCTGGCAGTACGTCCAAAATTGACCAAACTGTCTGACCATTTAGGTGCTTGTAATGGTCGTCTTCATGTATCAAATTCTTACGACTATGTAACAGAGTAACGCATATGGTACTATTTCACAGAGATCTCATGTCCTGGATCAATGGAATTCGGGGCTTGGTGTCATCAGATGAACTTGCTAGAGATGTGACTGGTGCAGAGGCTTTGCTGGAACGACACCAGGTAGATATTCAAACATCACTGGAAATATTACCTCTCTGGCTGCATTGAATAAACACAGTTATTGTTTGTGTGGCAAATACTAATATGGCTACTCTTGGAACCTTAGGAACACCGAACTGAGATTGATGCCAGAGCAGGCACTTTCCAGGCTTTTGAGCAGTTTGGACAGCAGCTTCTGGCTCGTGGTCATTATGACAGCCCTGAAATCAAGGAGAAGCTGGATATCTTGGAACAGGAACGGGCAAGTTTGGAAAAGGCTTGGGTAGAACGCAGAATGATGTTGGATCAGTGCTTGGAGCTGCAGGTAACAAATCACCATATTTAATCCTTAATGTTTCCAACAGTCTTCGCTTCTTTGCTTTCTTATTCTGGATTCACTGTTTTTGCAGCTCTTCAACCGAGATTGTGAGCAAGCGGAGAACTGGATGGCAGCCCGTGAAGCCTTCCTGAACAGCGAGGATAAAGGGGATTCCCTGGATAGTGTGGAGGCTCTTATCAAGAAACATGAAGACTTTGATAAAGCCATTAATGTCCAGGTAAGATCCAGAGAGTGAATAGGACAGTGGAAATAATGATTTTGAAGGCTGTGGCCATTGGAATCTTTTAGCTGACCTAGTATAAAGCAAATCTACTGTGGTTGAGGCTGGGAGAAGTGGTCGAAGAGGATTATTATTTTTTTTAATTTGCAGGAAGAGAAGATTGCTGCCCTCCAGGCATTTGCCGACCAATTGATAACTGCTGAGCACTATGCCAAGGGAGATATCGCCTCCCGTCGCAATGAAGTCTTAGACAGGTGGGTTCCATGAGTGTTCAGGATTATTAAACGTTGGTTATTGTAATCTTTCCATCGGCTAATGGTATTTCTACTACAGGTGGCGCCGCCTCAAGGCTCAGATGATTGAAAAGAGATCCAAGCTTGGGGAATCTCAGACTTTGCAGCAGTTCAGCAGGGACGTCGATGAGATAGAAGCCTGGATCAGTGAAAAACTGCAGACTGCTAGTGATGAGTCCTACAAAGATCCTACAAACATCCAGGTAGCCTATAAATGATAATGTCCTTTACACAAGATGCAGATCAATGTTCTCTGTTTTCCTGTGTGAACCTGCAGAAACACACACAATCGCCCTTCCTGCACAAAACCAGCACAATGGGGCAAACCATTGCATGGAGTATCCCCTGCTTTGTGTTATTATACAATGGTGCTGACACCCTGTTGAACGGATTCTCCTCTGACGATGCAATAAATCCTGCCCGGTTGTGCCAGTTTTGTCCTTCTCTATGGTAATGGGCTGACCCCTTTCCTAGGACTAACCACTGGGCAGTATTTTAAAGAAATGGTGACACCTGAAATTAAAGCTTTTTTTATATCTATCATAACATTGTCTTTGAATGCTATTTATAATTTTGCCAGTTTTTACTGATGATTTTACATTACCTATCTGATCCCCCATGTTTCTCTATGAGTGGGCTGACATATTTGTGCAACAGTAGTCCGTTGGCATTAGAAACTCTAACTGAAAGGCTGAGAAGTCAGGTTGGCAAAACAGTCAGGTTTAGGAACTGGAAGTAACAAATACTTACAAACGCAGACATATTAGTGAAAAACTGTCAACGTGACCTATACGTAATTTTTTGTGTACATTTTAGTGTCCGTATCACTACAAAAAGACAAGGACCACAAAATATCTTAGTCCTATAATATAGCCCAATACTGCCCATGTCATGATTTCCATTGCCAGCAATGCAATTTTTAGGTATTTTAGCAGGGGTGGGGTATGATGAGTAAAATACCTATTATAGCAGGAGAATGGGGAAGCTGTGGCCCAGCATCTGCCTTATCTGCAGTTTCAAGTAAGAGACTTGACTCCTTTCATCCCTATACAGGGAATACTCTTCTACATACATAACAATTGCTGGTCTATCTCTGTCATGAATCTATTAAAATAAACAGAAGCAAATCCTTTTAAAATGTTAAAAGCTACAACCGACACAGGGAACAGGTGTCACAGGTCAATGTGTGATGGACATTACCCAAATCCTGATCTAGCTGAATGCATAATTGTAGTAATGCTCACCTAATAGGCCTTCAGTAAGTATGATGACACTCAACACCCTTTCTTCTTGCTCTGTTTTATAGCTTTCCAAATTGCTGGTAAGTGGTCAGGTTATTGTTTTCCGTCTCGTGTAGTCACCTTGTTGTGGTTTCTTACTCCATTTAGTCCTTTCATTTTCATTAGCAGTTCCCCGGGTTCCTGGTTTTTGTTCATAGTCATTGTGTGGCTGGTGTTCTTTGTGTTATCAGAGCACGTTCTGCATGATCTCATTAACCTTGGCGTGAGCTCATATTCCTCTATATTGTCCTTTTCCCATGTTTTGGTTAGTATTTGGGTTGCTCTATACTTGTTAGGGATTGGGATAGAGACTAACCTTGTGCAGGTAGAGGTGTTCCATGATTCCTGTGCGAGGGGATCATTTCCTCCTTGTGCCTTAATGCTAAACTTTGGGAATTGATTCCTCGCCAGAAGCTGTATCTACTTCAGCCAGATTCACTTTTGTCTTTTTGTCAACTCATTGTGACATATTTGCTGGGGATGCACCGGCTTTCAAACTGAAGTCATGTGGCTTTTAAGAGTTTGGATTTGGCATGATTGAACACTTAGGATTCAATAGAATCAAAATGCTGTAGAAAGTGTTAGAACTCAGCTTAATCCCAAACTGAGCCCTGGATTCTGTGTATCCCTAATTTTAGCATCTCCATTTATTATGGTTTAACCAGAATATACTTTTCAGGGTTTCTTCAACTTAATAAAGCAGGGAAGGCACATGAAAGGTAGGGTATAGCTTACAACAGTACACTAGGAGGCTGAGTAGCACAGAGCCTAGAAACTCCTTTCTGGTTATGGCCTTTTATGGTGCTCAAGGAAGTTCAGGTTCTATGGTATCCTCAAGGCCTCAGAGATATTGCTTGGCAAGGGACCAGTCTTGACAAGTCCACATTTTTCATTCCATCTCAATGGTCTTAAATATGTTTTTAAAGTTTATTGACCACCCCAGTGCCTTCCCTGACCAACTTTTCCCCTCTATGATGAACAGATGAGCTGGCCAGAGTGGAGACAACTTCTTGGCAATGGTCAAAGGTCCAAAGAAAAACAAAAACATTTATGAGGTTTCTTCTTGACGCTACTGCATTTGTGCAGTTGACTTTAGGCATCAGTAAATTCCACACAGAAGGTTAACATTTGCCATATATAATCATAAAATCATTATCTAACCTTAACGGGCCTTAAGGCTGAACCCCATTTACTGACTTTAGGTGGGCTAGCTCCACAGTTTGGGAACATATACTTTAAGCTGTTCTCCATTGGTACACAGAGCAAACACCAGAAACACCAGGCTTTTGAAGCTGAGCTCCATGCCAATGCTGACCGTATTCGTGGAGTAGTCGACATGGGGAACTCCCTTATTGAGCGAGGTGCCTGTGCTGGCAGTGAGGATGCAGTGAAGGTGAGTTTTACTTGGTTATAGTTTATCATGTGCCATCTTTACTAGACAAGTCTATGTGCTATTCGGGGTATGCAGAGCCTAGATCATTTTTGTTTACCCTGTCTCTTTTCTTGACTTAGGCTCGCCTTGGAGCTCTTGCTGATCAGTGGCAGTTCCTTGTAAGCAAGTCTGCAGAGAAGAGCCAGAAACTGAAGGAAGCAAACAAGCAGCAGAACTTCAACACTGGCATCAAAGATTTTGATTTCTGGCTGTCAGAGGTAAGAAACTATATTCAAGATGGGAATGCTTGATAAGATACCTTCTTATAGACCAAGATATTCCAGGGCTGTCCAACAGATGGCATGGTGGCTACTCAGTGTAACAGTCCCCATCTTCTTTTGCTATGTTTAATGCTGACATGTATCCACTCTCTCTCATTCCATTAGGTGGATGCTTTGCTGGCATCAGAGGACTATGGAAAGGACTTGGCATCTGTTAATAACCTGCTGAAAAAACATCAGCTTCTGGAAGCCGATATCTCTGCTCACGAGGTAAAGGAAAAGTGTTGTATTGTACAAAGAGGGCTGCAATGATATATTTGATGCAATGCCTCTGTTAACTTTCTGTGTTCCTCAATGTATTGCTCTACAGGATCGCCTAAAAGATCTCAATGGGCAGGCAGATAGTCTGATGACCAGCAGCGCCTTTGACACCACCCAGGTGAAGGAGAAAAGGGATGCCATCAATGACCGCTTCCAGCGCATCAAAAGCATGGCTGCTGCACGCCGCAGCAGGTTGAATGAGTCCCACCGCCTGCACCAGTTCTTCAGAGATCTTGATGATGAGGAATCATGGATCAAGTATGTCACTACTAGCCATAATAAAAGAGTTTAGTAATGGCATGTATATGCGGTGTTAGCTTTCAAAAAGTTAATGCCTAATGAAAATGTTATTCTTGCACTCAGGGAAAAGAAACTTCTGGTTGGATCCGATGACTATGGTCGAGATTTGACTGGAGTGCAGAATTTGAGGAAGAAACACAAGAGATTGGAAGCTGAACTGGCAGCTCATGAGCCAGCCATTCAGGTGAGTAGGTTCAAATTCCTTTGCATTGACCGTGATCTAGCAGTGATCTCTCTGTGAACAGACAAGCACCTTCTTTTAGTCTTTGGCATTCTGTTTTCAAACGGTGTCAAACCAAACTACAGCTGAAACTGGTGAAATTAACAAAGAGTTCCAGTAGACTTGCACTGACAGGTCAGCATAGAGACTGTAATGTTAACGTCACTGCTGTACTCTAACTCACCGACGTGTTGCTACAGGGAGTGCTGGACACTGGAAAGAAACTTGCCGATGACAACACTATTGGAAAAGATGAGATTCAGCAGCGACTGGCACAGTTTTTAGAGCACTGGAAGGAACTGAAGGAACAAGCAGCAGCTCGGTGAGTACCAATGCTCACTGTCTCAATGAAGCATATGTGTTGGACTGCACCGTTTGTCTCTCAGATGCCATACATCCCAATTCCAATCTTTTTTTTCTTTTTTAATATTTGCAGTGGTCAGAGGCTGGAAGAATCTCTTGAGTACCAACAATTTGTAGCCAATGTAGAGGAAGAGGAAGCCTGGATTAATGAAAAGATGACTCTAGTGGCCAGTGAAGACTATGGTGACACACTGGCTGCCATCCAGGTTGGTATACAGGGCAGCCTTAAGCTGAAGATCGAATCATGTGAGCATGCCAAGTGTGTGATTACCAAAGGAAACTAGACTTCTGCCTTGCATAGCTTCTCCACTAGACCTGGTCTCCATGATATTCTATTACTATCAGAACAATAAGACCTCACTGTGTCTTTTTTAACTGCAGGGATTGCTGAAGAAGCACGAGGCATTTGAGACAGACTTTACAGTGCACAAAGACAGAGTACATGATGTATGTGCCAATGGAGAAGACCTGATACAGAAGGTAAGTCACGTGAGGGCATGGTATGTTTGTGTATACTGGATTCAGATAAAGTACATTCCAATAATTCTCCCTACTAGAACAATCACCATGTGGAGAATATTAGTGCCAAAATGAAGGGTCTCCGAGGGAAGGTGGCAGAGCTAGAGAAGGCAGCTGCACAGCGCAAGGCCAAACTTGATGAGAATTCCGCTTTCCTGCAGTTCAACTGGAAGGCGGATGTTGTAGAGTCATGGATTGGTGAGTATCATCCAAAGGACTATTGAATCCCTCTTATAGCATTGGGACATTAATATTACCAATAAACCAGCCCCTCTCTTCTCTTAGCTGTAGCCTCTGTCTTCATTTTACAGGTATTCATTACACAGTTTTTAACGGGGAGGGGTGAAAAAAAACTGAAATTAATTTCAGGTTTACGGTTTAGTGAAAGAAATACCAAAAACCATAGATACGTTTCCTTGTTGTGATGAGTAAAGCTGGCCATAGACGCAAAGATCTGATCGTACAAATTGAGGATTCGTACGATTTTCGGAACATGTGTGGAGAGTCCCGACATTTTTCGTCCGGCGGAGATAGAAAATTTCAGGTTAGAAAATTTCTGTCGGCTGCCGATAATATCTCTGCGTGTATTGACGATCGTACGATTTTCAGTGGGAGACTGTCACTAGCTTTGGTTGGACATAGATATCGTACGATTGCTGTCAGGGGCAGAACATTGCTGATCTGTTCTTTTCTTTTCTTTTTCAACATTTTTATTGGGTTTTCAAAAATATACAGAATTACTTTTACACAGCGTAAATTGAGTATGATTAAACTATTTGAATGCATTTAACGTGCTGTTTCTACTACAAAGGAATAATACAATTGTGAAAACATGAGGATTATACTTGCCTCAAATAAGAGTACATATGACGTATATAATAATGTTTAGTTACCAGATCTACTGTTTAAACTAACAAAAGCAACACATAACTAAAACAAACCTATACCTCGCATGGTGGAGTTACAGAAACACAAAAAATTTTTGACACTGAGTTAATTATGTTGCCCAGACATTAGGATAGTTAAATCAATAATAGCTCTTGAATATTAGATTTGTATTTAGAGTCTATTTGATCGAAATAAAGAGCCCAATCATTAGAAAACATAGTATTAATGTGTGGTTCTTCAAATTAAATTTTTATGGCCTCTTGCCAGCATAACTGGTTTAGATATACTAAAATTTCTGATCTGTTCTTTAACTAATCTGACTGGTAAGACTTTGATCTGAATGGTTAGTGGCGGGTCGGGAGATGGGAAAGTCCGATCGTACGATGATTCGTACGATTGGATCTTTGCATCTATGGCCAGCTTAAGTATTCTGCACAAACCCTAGGAATATAGGAATAAAGACCAGTAGCACTGTCCTAATCATTTTCTACGTACTGTCGGTTTGTAGGTGAAAAAGAGAACAGCCTGAAGACTGATGATTATGGTAGAGACCTCTCCTCTGTGCAAACTCTTCTTACTAAGCAGGTGAGTTGCAATAAACACAAGTTGTGTAATGCAAGCTACCAGTGATTACAGCCTATTAGTAATGTACGCCCTCCTTTCTACATCCCAGGAAACATTTGACGCTGGGCTACAGGCTTTCCAGCAAGAGGGCATTACCAACATCACTACACTGAAAGACCAGCTTCTGGCCGCAAAGCATGTGCAGTCACGAGCTATAGAGTCCCGTCATGCTTCTCTGATGAAGCGCTGGAACCAGTTGTTGGATAATTCTGCTGCCCGCAAGAAGAAGCTACTGGAGGCTCAGGAACACTACAGAAAGGTGATTGCTGAGTCACTCTCACTCTTCTGACTGTTCTTATTAGGACAACACATTTTCAGCTTACAGTGCTCTATATCGGCCGTCTGCAATTGTCTCCAAATAAATACTGTTTATTTTCACAGGTTGAGGACTTGTTCCTAACATTTGCCAAGAAAGCCTCTGCCTTTAACAGCTGGTTTGAGAATGCTGAGGAGGACCTGACTGATCCAGTTCGCTGCAACTCTCTGGAGGAAATCAAGGCACTACGTGAGGCACACAATGCCTTCCGCAATTCTCTCACCTCTGCCCAGACAGATTTCAACCAGCTTGCCGAACTGGACAGGCAAATCAAGGGCTACCGGGTAGCCTCCAATCCCTACACATGGTTCACCATGGAGGCTTTGGAGGAGACATGGCGCAACCTGCAGAAAATCATAAAGGTAACATCTTATGGATCTGAATTTGGCCTTGTTCTTGGGAGAATCCCTAAAATGAATTGTATAAATATGTAGGCTCTCACAGGTTTCAGTTGCAAAAAGTGTTTATCTCGTGCTTCCTCTAGGAACGTGAACTTGAGCTACAGAAAGAACAGCGTAGACAGGAAGAGAACGATAAGCTCCGACAAGAGTTTGCCCAGCATGCCAATGCTTTCCACCAATGGATTCAGGAGACAAGGTTACAGATCATTCCAATCATCCGACCCTCATCCTTTCCATCTATAGCCTCACCATTTATACACTCCATTTTCATCTTTATATTAATTCTGTGCTATGTTGATCAGTTTGGATTCTAGTTTAAATGTATTGAAATGCTAATCTTGTGATTCTCAACTTTTTCTTTGTGTGCATTTTTCCCTCCTTACTCTGCTGCCATCTTCAATTTGCCTCTGTCCTAGGACCTACCTTCTGGACGGGTTAGTATTTCAACATTTTTCTGTCTCATTGTTTGATTTTTATTATTGTGTATGTATGTTGTGCTCTTGTCTCTCCTGCACTTATAGAGCCAACGTAATATTAACACACTTCTGGAGCAGTGCCAGAGAGCCAAGGGAGATTTGTTCCTATTCCTTTCTTTTAAATGTTCCTAAAGCCAGTCATACATTGCCCAGGATTTCCTCCTGGCTTGGCTGCTCTTGACCTTATCAGCAGCTTATTGGGCTGTGTGTAATAAGTATCTGTTGGGGCTCAACCTTATCTTCATCATGTTGGCTAGAAAATCCCTTTGGGCAAAGTCATATCAGATCTCCTGAGGGTGCAGCATAGCCCCCTGATCTGACTTGATGATTGACCCAAAGTCCAAGCCTCAGATCAGCTTGATTTTGAGTAACTAATACAAAGATCCACTTGTCCTTTGACCTCTTTAAATAAGTGGGTCCTGTAAGTAGAGCTTGGCAACCCAATAGCTGTTCGCTTGTTTCAGGGCTCCATATACTTCTTTGTAAAATATTGGGCCAGATGTTGGACAGCACTGCCTTAAGTTCCCTTCTATCATGACTTTTCTAATTTAACACAAAGTGCAACTGCAACTTGGCAAGTCTACGAGCAATTTCTCCGTCTTGTGTCTGTGTGTGTTCTATGTGTTGGGGACATTCACTTTTGGGTCTCTTTTCTTTAAATAGCATAGCCTATCGCCGAGTCATACGTGTGTATCAGTATGAAGTTGGGGATGATCTTTCTGGAAGGTTTTTTTTATCCTCTTTATTGCTCAGTTTCCACTGGTTTTCTGTGCCACTCTGATGCTTTCCCCGGTACTAACCCTCACTGCAACGTTTTGGTTGGTAGGGCTACTATGGTTTTCTGATTTAATTCTGCACTATGAGGGCTTAGTTAAAGCACTTTATCTTTTTGTACTGCCCAATTATGCAGGTTGAGCAAGAGTAATTCACACAGAAAGGATGATCACCTTAATACTTACTCTCACTCAGCCATCTGATGTGTGCAGTGTGCTGTGTTCCCTCCTCCACGTGATGCACATTGTGTGTTTGTGGCACTGGTTTGATCACCAGTAGAAAGCAGTTGCTGTGTCTGGATTGGTTGCAAAGTGGTTTTGCGGCTGTGAGCTTTGACTTGAGAAGGGCCAAGGCATATTGTTAACTGAACAAGCCAAAGTCTATCCTGTTGTCAAGACTGACAAATAAACCTGCTCACTAATAAAAGGGGTGGCTTATATACAGACAGGCTTGACGAAGATGCTCCTAATACTGTTGAGCTTGTTTCGCACTGGGCTGAGGAGTTAGATGAATGCTGAGTGCTTGGCTTAGAGCTGTTGAGTTTAAAGCTGATCAGTCCAGCTACATAAAAATTAATTTCCAGTTGTCAGTCATATCTTTTCTAATTACTCGAGCGAGCATTTATAACTCATCATTGCCTTCTACTAATTTAAATTGTATCTGTAGGTCTTGTATGGTGGAAGAGTCTGGAACGTTGGAGTCACAACTTGAAGCTACAAAGGTTTGTTCCCCTTTATAATTCTACTTATCTGGGAATGAAAGAGATTTGTGCTGAGGTCTGAACAACCATGTTTCCGCTTTTCAGAGAAAGCATCAGGAGATCCGGGCCATGAGGAGTCAGTTGAAGAAGATAGAAGATCTCGGCGCAGCAATGGAAGAGGCTCTTATCTTGGATAATAAATACACAGAACACAGCACTGTTGGGCTGGCACAGCAATGGGACCAACTGGATCAGTTAGGCATGAGAATGCAACACAACCTGGAGCAACAGATCCAGGCCAGAAACACAACTGGTGTAACAGAGGAAGCACTCAAAGAATTCAGCATGATGTTTAAGTGAGTATCATTGGAATAGACTCAAATCACTTTATACGGAATTATATATGAGCATTTTTAAGTCTTCCTGGGATTCAAAGAGCTTGAAACTCTTTGGTTTGACACAATACCCTGGGGTGTAGCATGATCCTGTAGGTAAAGGGAAATTAAAGTGTACAAAAGAAGAACGTATGCTTACCAAGTACTGGTCTATAGTTAACACAAGCATCTGAGGAAGGATCTCTGGATCTGAAACATGTAGTGCAACTTATCAAATAAAAGGATCACAGTTTGGCTGAAATGGTTCTCCAGAGTGATGTTTTGTAATATGTGAAGTCAAGGAGGTTCGGCAGTACCTGGCTGTGTGTGATGAACCATATACATTTGAGAACAAGGAAGGTCTTTACCTACAGTTGATTTATACTGGTATATAGACATAGGTGTAACAAAGGACATACCATTATCTGAGCATAAAGCTTGTAAACTGACAGCCAGTTTCTCCTTTCTAGGCATTTTGACAAGGACAAGTCTGGCCGCCTCAACCACCAAGAATTCAAATCTTGTCTGCGGTCCCTTGGATACGATCTTCCCATGGTAGAGGAAGGAGAACCAGACCCAGAGTTTGAAGCCATTCTGGACACTGTAGATCCCAACAGGTAAAAATCACAGCAGTTGACCTAGATTGTCTTGGTTACTGGGAAACATGAGGTTTCTGATGAGTATTTTTTCTCTTCCCCCTGCTCCAGAGATGGGCACGTTTCTCTACAGGAATACATGGCTTTCATGATTAGCAGAGAAACCGAAAATGTCAAATCAAGCGAGGAGATAGAGATTGCCTTCCGAGCACTGAGTACAGACCAGAAACCATATGTCACAAAGGAAGAACTATACCAGGTCAGTGTCTAAGTACAGGGGTTGCAATCAGTGTCAGTTTGTTGCAGTTTGGTGCTGTTTGATTCGTTACATCCCCAGGCCAGGATTTGTGGCAAAGCCGCATATGTCCGGGCCTAGGGTGGCAAAAATTAAGGGGCGGCATGCCGCCCAGCCGCAGGGTTAATCACCTCAATCCCGGAGCACTAAGCGATAGGCGCTTAGCGCTCCACTAATAAAATATGCCCATGCGCACAATTTTGTGGGAGGGAGGGGGTGCCGAAGGACGTTGGCTATGGGCGCCCTCTGGGGAAATCCGCGCCTGTACATCCTTTTATCCATCTGTTTAGGCCAAAGGGCAACAGGCTACCATTAACCATCTCTGTTTGTTCCTTGTTTACAGAATCTAACACGCGAACAGGCAGATTACTGCATTTCACACATGAAACCTTACATGGACAGCAAGGGCCGCGAACTGCCCTCCGCATACGACTACGTGGAATTCACACGCTCGTTATTTGTGAACTGATGTGGCTGATTAAAGCCTTGCTTGTGTCTGCTGTTTCTGGCTGTGCATGTTCTCTGCCTTCAACTGCCCACTGTATCCTTAGCCGACTGAAGAAGCAATATGAGCAATATGCTTTAATAAATGCTGATTATTCACTAGTGTGTCTACTTGTTCTCTTTTCCACCTCAAGTGCCCAATGGCTGAATCATGGGATAGATGGGCCGAATTCTAAATGTGGATTTATGAAGACACTAGTCTTAATTTCTGTTCCAAACAGGGGAATGGATGTTTTTTTCTGCTGGCACCTCAGAAGCTTTCTATTCTATAAGTAACAAGAAGCATCTTCTAAAATTCCTGAAACCAATATGCTGATTATAGGTGCCCTGCTCGCTTTAGGTGCTACACGCTTTCATGGGAGACAACCAGAATTCCAGGAATCCTTAGAAATGTGGGGTTAACATACTAGCGATTGAAGTGTCAGTGTCCCTTTAAAAGCACAACTTCTTCCTCATTCATTACCATTCACAGTCAAAACAGTCATTATCATTCTGGCAGTCACAGCCCCCCCTCGTGTTTGTTTTCCCTCAGGAAGTACATCCCCAATCTCTCACCAATTCCATTTCAGCCTCTTTTCCTGACAGCACTCTACTTAGTATAGAAGTATATGGGATCAGTTATCCAGAAAGCTCAGAATTACGGAAAGGCTGCCTCCCATAGACTCCATTTTTTTTTTAGATTATTTCCTTTTTCTCTGTAGTAATAAAACAGTACATTGTACTCGATCCAGACTAAGATATAATTAATCCTTATTGGAAGTCTATTGGGTTTATTTAATATTAATGTGATTTCTGGTAGGCTTAGGTATGAAGATCCAAATTACAGAAAGATCTGTTATCTGGAAAAATCCAGGTCCCGAGCATTCTTTATAACGGGTCCCATACCTGTACTAGGTCCCCATAAAGCTGACCTACTGGAGTATGTCCTTTCATTTCAGTGCCCACAACCTGTGCCAGGGGCCTAGATTAGATGGTTTCATCATGTACAGTTTACAGGGATAAACATGATGCTGTACAACACCAAGCTAAAACTGACTAGTGCAAAATGCATAACTGTTATTGGAAATTATGGGGAAAGCTTTGTTTCCTGTATGTGCTGGTATAACCTGGGCATTCCAAATACTGTATTTATTTAAAGATGGAGGTTTTCATTGAATCTTCACTGAATCCTAAGAAAATACTCTAACATATATACACACAGTGCATTAGAGATTATCATTCATATTAATCTCCAGCATAAGAGGTACCAATGATGGCTCTTTTAAAGTGTAATGGGTAAACATATTTGTAATGTTTGTTAGACACACCACAGTGAATGTAAATACTTACATTTGACTGGTCTGGGGGTCCAATTTCTGTGATACAGCACTGCCAATGGCCCCAGCGATCCTCTTCAGTATCCCAGACACGGTGCATGTGCAGTAGTAAAGATGAGGATTCATTCAGGATTCAAATTTTATTCCACTGCGAATGCATAACATCAGGGTACTCAATGGAGCATCGGGAAAGATGATGGCACAGCAGAAACAGTCCCCTGGGCCTGTGTACTTCACAGGGGACAGAACCAGCAGCCTAGGGTATAAGGGTAATGATTGTATTCACTGGCATAGCCCAATGAGTTCACTTTCCTTGTCCTTTTATAAGTGAATTGAATTTAAGAACCATTAGGACAGAATTTACCTAAATTTCACTGTAGGGTTTGTTGTCCTCACTACATACTGTAATTAAAAGTTCCTGTACATTTGCTTTTCTATTTCCTAACTTTTCACAAAGAAACCCAGCAGTCACTAGTATTGGCAGATAAATTCTGTATTATTTATGAATACATACCTTCTGTACTTGGCTCAATTTATTCATCAAGCTGATCTGTGTTATTCCTGATTTCAATGGAATCTCAGCCTAATACCTTGTTGGCCATTTCATCCAAAACGACCGACTCTCGGGCTCCCTGCTCTATAAAGCTCAGTTGCCAGATCTTAATAGTTCCGTCACCGGCTGCTAGAAGTTGGCTCTGTGCTTGAATAAATTCTAGGCAGTAAACTGGCCTTCCGTTGGCAGTCTGCTTTATGCATAATGAGGGCTTCTGGGAGCTCTTAGCAAGGTCAAACAGCACCAGTTCTCCTTGAAAGACAAAAGGAAATCCTGGTTTTAGATTATATATCTATGGTCCATAATCTGGTCAAATATTCTACCGCAGTAGTCTGATATATTCCCAGAACATGTGTCTCCAAAGATGCCCTAGTAGCTCCCCATCTTCTTTTTTGCTGATTCACTGCACATGTTCTGTGCTGTCACTTACTGAGCTTTGGGACCAACTCTCAATATACTGTACAGTACACATAGAATAGAAATGTCACAATAGAAGGCTGATTAGTAATTAATACAGATACAGTCATATGAAAAAGTTTGGGAATCCCTCTTAATTCTTTGCAGTTTTGTTTATCATTGGCTGAGCTTTCAAAGTAGTAACTTCCCTTTAATACATAACATGCCTTATGGAAACAGTAGTATTTCAGCAGTGACATAAAGTTTATTGAATTAACAGAAAATATGCAATATGCATCATAACAAAATTAGGTGCATAAATTGGGTACCCCAGCAGAGATATTACATCAATACTTAGTTAAGCCTCCTTAGGTCTCTTACAGATGAGCGTTTTTACCTGCGCTCCCCTGCGTTCCGTTTTTCTGCGTTCAGCTGCAGGGGAGCGCAGGAATAGATGCATTACATTTTTTCCAATGGGGCTGTACTCACACAGGCGCGTGTAGGCGCCGAATGCAGGAAAAATGCAGCATGTTGCGTCTCAACCTGCGTTCGGCGCCTACACGCAGGGGAGTGCAGGTAAAATCACTCGTCTGTAAGAGCCCTTAAGAGGAGAGTCAAACAGAAGTACAACTTGCAATTGGCCACCTTAAATACCTTTCTCATGATTGGACACACCTGCTTATGAAGTTCAAGGCTTAACGAGCTAATCCAACCAATTTGGTGTTGCCAGTAATCAGTATTGAGCAGGTACATGCATTCAAATTATCAAAAATACAAGGGTGCCCAAATTTTTGCACAGTTCGTTTTTTACATTTTATTTAATTTCATACAACTGAATGAGGGAAATTTTTTATCATACTTACCATAATTTCCCTTTCCTGGACTCAGGAACAGCATCAGGTCTGGACTGGGATTCACAATAGGCATTGGCATTCCAAGTACACAGAGGCCCAAGCAGCCCCCTGCCAGCCCAATAAATAGCAACTATCTACTGCCTTAGCAGGGCGCATTCTACCTCTGTTTTTGAGGTTTTTGCAAACCCTGTTTCCTATACGCTGTTTCAATGCAGGCCGTTATTTATTTATTGAGCGTCTTCTTAGAGGCCAACTGTCCTTTACTAGGCCCCTGTAAAATAATAAACAAGCGATATGTTTTCTTCACAGCCGCTGATCTTGGGATAAATATTTCCAGAATTCTAACTGGATCAATCTCCAAAAGCTGAGGCTGCTGCTGGATAATTTCCTTTGAAAATCTTGAAATAATAGTGTCTTGAGATTCGAAACTTTTTTTGGTATAAATTTCGGATCAGCTCTTAAAATGACTTTATCCTTCACACAGCAACACAGCTCTGCCTTAATCAATAAAGCTTAAAGTTCACTGATACGTCGAGCAGACACAATAGCAATTAAGAAGGCAACCTTCCAGCAAAGAAGATTTGACGCTATTTGATCCACAGGTGAAAAAGCCATATCTGCTGTGTCGGGAATTAGATTCACTAGTGATGAGCTCATTCAGAGATTTTGCATGGCTATTACAAAGCTAAAGTCAAAAATTAGATCTATTTGTCCCCCATGGGACCTGTCTATGGTTCTTAAGATGTTAACAGGTCCTCCTTTTAGGGCACCTGGGCTAAGGCCCCCATCAAGCCCTGACTGTAAGAACTCTAAGACCTCCGCCGTCTTAGGATGTGATGGATTAGCACCATTTATTTGCTACCATTGTACAAATTTATCCCAGATTCTGTTATATGTAATTCTGATGGATATTTATCTCGCAGCCAACAAAGTAGATATAACTTTATCTGAACAACCAGAACTACTCAGCCTTGAACTTTCAATCTCCAAGCCAGTAAGTTGAATACCTGAGGATTCGGATGGACTAATGGCCCTTGCTGGAGAAGATTGGAAAACTGATTCAACTGAATTGGAGGACTCATTGGCAATCCTGACAAGATCGGAAACCAAACTCTGCGGGGCCAACACGGAGCAATCATTATGATTATAACCTTCTCCACTGCAATCCTCTTCAGAAGTGGAAGGATTAATGGAATTGGAGGGAAGGCATAGCCCAAGTTGAATTCCCCAGGGGCTGTTAGGGCATCGACTGCTTCCGTACCCCTCATAGGGAATCTTGACATGAACCTCTGAATCTTCCTGTTGGACGAGGTTGCAAATAGATCTATTTCTGGGCAACCCCAAATCCTGATGATGAATTTGAAGAGATCGACCTTTCAGAACTAGAGTGAAGGCTTGAATAGCTTCCCACAAGGCATTTACTTCCAATATATTTGATGACAGATTTATCTGTCTGCATTTCCACACTCCTTTAGCAAATTGTTTCTGGCACTGTACCACCCATCCTGAGGCCGAGGCATTCAAAGTCAAAACTTCCCACTGAATCTTCCCCATTCTCTGGAATTATACACCACTGCAGCTGTTGTCAAACTCCTAGAGGCAGATGGAAACTCTGATGAAGATACTGTATATTTTGTCCCATTTTGAGAGGAACCAAGTCTGTAGTGGTCTGAAATGCCACTGAGCCCAAGGCACTAGCCCTACACATGAAGTCATTAGACCTAATATCCTCATAATTTGTCTGGTTGATACTCTGAAGATCTTTGTAAATTCTCCTTTGACTTTTAAGGGAAATAGTCATTTCTCTTGAATCTATAATGGCCCCCAAGAATTGTATCCTCTGTGTTGGCTCCAAGTTGCTCTTCTCGCAATTGATGATCCAACCATGAACCTGAAGACTCAGAATCACTCTCTCTATATCTGATACTATTGCCTCTCTGGATGAGGCCTTTATCAACTGGTCATCTAGTTAATGGAATATTTGAATCCCGGAAAACCTCAGCTGTGCTACTAAAACAGAATCTGAATTTTCATAAAGGTTCTTGAAAATGTTGAGAGTCCAAAAGGTAAAAAGGTGAACTGGAAATGTTGGAATCCAATCACAAATCTCAAAAACCTTTGATCTTCTGGGCATATTGGAACATGAAAGTATGCATCTCTGAGATCTCTTGTGACTATCCAGTCATCTCTGAGAATACTTGCGCTTATAAGCTTGAGTGATTCCATCTTGAAAGAACGAATGTTTAGATAACTATTCACCAACTTGAGATCCAGTATCGTCCGATACTTGGCTGACGGTTTCTTTACTTGGAACAGAGTAGAATATCTTCCTAACCCTCTCTCCTCTTCCGGTACTTTGATGATTACTTTTTGCAAAAGCAACTTTTCTAACGATTCCCATAGCACTTGTCTTTTCCTTAATTCTAATGGAATTCTTGATAGGAGAAATCTTTGAGGAGGTACCTTCCTGAATTCCAATTCAGATTTTGAAGAAGGCTCCTAACCTTCCCCCGGACCTCAAAATTCTGGGCAGGCCTCATTTCAGAATCCTCAGTATGGACGAAAGGAAGACAATCCTGAAGAAGAAGCTCTGCTTCTCTGACCTCTCAGCAAGGCACTCTGAACTCCTCTCCATGATTGTGATCTTCCAAATGATTGTCTGTAAGATTGTTGAAAGTACCCAGCGTGCCTTCTGTTTCTATCTTGAGGGAAAAAAAAGCTCTTACCCCCTGATGCCCGCTTAATGATGTCATCCAGCTTCTGTCCAAAAAGCATAGAGCCGACAAACGGTAATGTACATATATTCACTTTTGAAGCCACATCTGCTGCCCAACTTCTTAACCAAAGACTTGATCTGGCTACCACTGACAGAACTGTAGACCTAGCTGTCAGTCTTACTAAATCCATAGAAGCTTCCGCAAAAAAATTCTGTTGCTAATTTGATTTCAAATAAAGCTGCTACAATATTATTTCTCTCAACCCTATTGACCAATGCTTCTTCAATATTAGCCAGCCATATCCTCATGGCTCTTCAAATCAATGTCATTGCAATAGCTGGTCTGAATGCTGCTGTCCCAGCAAGGAAAGTCTTCCTCAATGCTGCTTCCATTCTTCTTTCCATTGGGTCGTTAAAAGACGCACCATCTCCTACTGGAAGAACCGTGATTCTTGCCAACTTAGAAATAGCCGCATCTACTCTCTGCACTTCCCATCCTAAAACCTCAGCCTCCTCAAAGGGATACATCCATTCAAATTTTGTGAATATAGATACGTTTTTCGATGGTTTTCTCCATTCAGCTGAGATTAAATCTTTAACAACTTCATGGCATGGACATTTTAATTGCCTATTAACTCTCTTTCCAAAAAGCTTATCAGCTCCATCACCTCCTTTGGTGTCAACTCCAATGCTTCCTTAACAGCTTTAATAAAAGGCTCCACTAATGTTAAATCAAATCCTGATTCATAACTTTGTTCGTCATCTGATTCAGATCTATCAAAATATTGATCGTTATCCTCACAGCCTTCGGACAATACTTCTTGCGCACCAGCCGAATCTCTACTAGTTGTTGCTGCATCCAAAGTAGAAGTAACCGCCTTCTTCATCCAGGAGAAAAATTATTTCATTTGATCAGTAGAAGTTGAAGGATCAGAGTCTTTAGATCCCAAGCGACTAAAACAGTATTCACAGAACTTTTTTCTCTCCATTCCTTTGATTATTACAAGCATTCCTTTTCCTAGCTGTAGACTTATATCTCTCCATCCAAAACAAAAAACACGCCACATCATGCACACGTCCCATGCGTCAACATCACTTGCGTCCAGCGTCACACGAGCGTCAGCGTCACGCAGACATCAGCGTCCAGTTCCACACGAGCGCTTACGTTAAGCATGCCAACTCAAACAGATGCTGTAACTAAGAGCCTTAACAATGGCAAAAAAAAAAACATGTCGGCCTACCCCCTCGGTTAACAGCCTTAGAAGGCAAAAACCTGCCCTGGCCACCTAACAGGGCTCCCAACCATCCACTGCCTAGAGGCGGGGTTAGGAAGGAATCTCAATGCAGGGAGGAAGAGAGAACTCGCTCCGGAAGGGTGCATGGAGAAGACACCCAGGTAAGTCAAAGAAATAAAATCCTTATCACATACCTTTGTCCCAACCAACAAGGACAGGAATAATAATCAGCCTTATATTGTAACATTTATATTCTATGTGTACTGTATATTGTAAGTGGGTCTCTAAGCTCAGTAAGTGACAGCAGCACAGAGCATGTGCAGTGAATTAGCACAAAAGAAGACGGGGAGCTACTGGGGCATCTTTGGAGGCACAGACCTTTACTGCTAAAGGGCTGTGGTTGCCTTGGGCTGGTACAGAAGCACAAAACATAATGAAAAACATTTCTAGCTACATCTTTGGTTAAACTTTAGTTCTCCTTTAAAAAAGGGGTAACGTGTATTTATTAGTCCGTGTCTCTCTTTATGGGCAGGGTTATGTAGGAAATTACTTTGCTTAGTAGACCAGAAGCATGAAGGAGAGGGGGCAGACAGATACACAGGTCTGCAATTTATCTTGCAATGTCCTGCCTCCTGGTGGGAGTTTAACCCCATGGTTTCTGTGTCTCCCAGGACATAGGAGAAAAGTAATTACATTGGCAAAAAAAAATTAAGGGCCAGAAAACATACCGCCAATAAGTGAAGACTGGAGGGGTGGCAAGCCACACACATCACTGAACTCTGAACATCTAAAACAGTATCAGGGTTGTTTGGGTTGAAGATCCTGCAATCCAGATTCCACAGACACACAAAAGACTTTTCAGTGCTCCAGTCCCTGTTGCCTAACCTGATATTGGAAACCGGGTAAATTCCTACATGTGTTCTGAACCTGCCCATTAGGGAAAAGTGGTGTAATTTGCAGTGGAAAAACTAGACATGCCAAATGTGCGGTCCCCAGAAGCATGTCTACTGGGCCTAGTGGAGAATTGACTAGAGTTTACTCAAAAGGGATTTGTGGCTCAAATCTTAGTTTATGCCTCTATCTGCGGAACATTTAAAAATATAATCTTTAAATCTAAAAAGATATTAATACAAGTGACACTGCAGTAAGAGCTTAAAACACTTTATGAGCTCACCCTGAAAAACTTTTGACCTGGATGTACAAAACCCCAGGTCCCGCACTTGTGTTAAAGCCCACTTTTCAACTTCTCTTAAGCTTATAGGGAAATGCACTCACCAAGTATGTAGAGTGGAATGGGTGTGTTGCCCCGAACCCGTAGGAGAGGGTGAGTAAGGAATTGAAGAAAAACCGGCAAGCGGACTTCCGGTGATGGCGCCTGAGAGAGCGGGAGGTCAGGAGTGAAGCTCTGCGCTTTATCACTTTTAACAGCTACTGAAAGTCGACATTGGACTTCAAATACTTACCAGAAATGGTTGGACTATCCTTGTCTTCCGTGGTGAGTCTTCCGGAGGATTTTTGCTGCAGTCTGGTGGGGCTGGAGAGAGTCGGAGTTGCGACTTGCGAAAATAATGAAAAGGAGAGTATAAAAAAAAAATGGATACTTCTCCTGCTGCCTCTCTTTTCTCTACAAAAAGCAATGGGAAAACATATGAGTGAAATAAACTGAAATTTCCAAAAAATTCGGAAAATGACAATGGCTCTAATAGAAATGTACAACAAAAATCTACTGAACATTCTACTCTAGCAGCTGAGGTTGCAAAACTACTTAATCCGATGATTGAAAATGGTATTCAATCAGCTATTGGCAAAGCACTTGAACTTTTACAGGGGACTATTCACAATTTATCTGAGGGTCTTACCTCCCAAACTCGTCAGATGCAGGAACTACAACATTTGGTCTCTGATATTCAAGATGATACGATTTCTACTTCGACAAGATTGGATGACCTAGAGATGAAAACAAGAGATATGCAATTAAAGATAGATGACCTTGAAAACAGAACAAGAAGATAAGAATTTCTTACCTGTAAATTGTCTTTTCTTCAGGTCCCCTCAGGCAGCACACAAAAGAGAGATAGGTCCTCCTACTAGGGACAGGAAACAACATAAAAACACCCTCCCCCGATACTCCCCTGTGTTAGTTAACAAGATCCATACACACAGAGGTTGCTTTGACAGAATTTAATTAAGAGGAGGGTTAAATGGTGCTGCCTGAGGGGACCTGAAGAAAAGACAATTTACAGGTAAGAAATTCTTATCTTTCTTCAGGTCCCCAGGCAGCACACAAAAGAGATTTTGAAAAGATCAATGGGAGGGAACACAAACTGCCTGTAGTACTTTCTGACCAAAAGCAGCCTCCCCTGAAGAGAATACGTCCAGCTTGTAGTGCTTGGAAAACGTATGCATCGAAGTCCACGTTGCAGCCTTACAAATCTGTTCTGCCGATGCTTCCGCTCTATGTGCCCAGGTCGTAGCCACTGCTCTGGTCGAATGAGGTTTGATTCTTGCTGGTGGGGACAGATTTCTGGACTCATACGCCAAAACAATAACTTGCTTTAACCACCTTGAAATCGTAGGTTTCGAAGCAGCCAACCCCTTAGACGGGCCTGAGAAATTGAGGAAGAGATTATTCGATTTCCTGAATTGCGCCGATCTAGAAAGGTAATAAATCAGGCATCGTCTGACATCCAACTTGTGAAGCTTACACTCTTTATCCCCCACCGGATGAGGGTAAAAAGACGGTAACACAATCTCCTGAGAGGAATGAAAAACAGAAACCACTTTAGGAACAAAGGAGGGAGGAAGTCTCATCAAAAAATAATGCCTGAAGACTTCTAAAAATAGACTTACCAGAACAGAAATCAAACACACAGCGGCCGCAGAGTAGGGAGGCCACAGAGAGGCAAAAGGAAATAGGCTTTTAAACCCCCCGCCGGGTCAACACGTGACCCGCAAAATGCTAATAGCTCAGTGCAGCAGATAGACGCGGCTATTCCGTGCCGCATAGATAGAGCGCCGCCGGATCGTCACGTGATCCACCTCCAGGAAGTGAAGGATTCACTAGCGCAAGACAGAAGCGGCTCTAACAGAACACAGCCGCACAAATACAACGCCTGCTGACGCCTTCAAGAGCACGGAAGCGCATCCACCAGGTAAATGGGCAGTAAACCCCCAGTCCACAGCCCCAGCTGGAGCCTCTGACCTTAAACCCAAAGTGGGAATTTACACCGTGGACCCGCAGCTGTGGGTAAACGGTAACCAATCCAAATACCCCTAAAAAGATAAACAATAGGAATCCTGCTGGACCCCTATCACACTTACCTGATCCCTAGAGGACAGGAAACAAACACAGGGGAGTATCGGGGGAGGGTGTTTTTATGTTGTTTCCTGTCCCTAGTAGGAGGACCTATCTCTCTTTTGTGTGCTGCCTGGGGACCTGAAGAAAGAAATAATTTAAGATTTATAGGACTCCCGGAATCTTACAAGATAAATGACATAATTTCATTTATTACTGTAACAATCCCAAAAAAACTAGGGATTGACCAAACTTTACCAAATATAAAATTGGAAAGAGTTCATCGTATTGGCCCATTGAGAGAACAGGTGCCTCTTAGACCAAGAGCAGTTATTGCAAAGTTATTGGACTATTCTGAAAAAGCCCTATTACTTCAAGCCTATAAAAAAAACGATACTTTGGAGTTTGATGGTTTTCGAGTTCTTATTTTTCAAGACTATTCAGTTTTGTTATCTCAAAAGCGGAAAGAGTTCAGCACAATCTGCCAGTCTTTATTTAAGATGAACATTAAATTTGCACTTACATATCCAGCTATATTAAAAATCTTTTTGGCTTCAGAAACTCACACTTTTGAAAATCCTAAAGATGCTTCAAACTTCATATTTCAACTCGAGAAACCACATTTATCCACTTTTAAGGATAAGCCGAAGGATTCAAGCTTTAGTCTTTCAGCTAAAGAAAGAAGACAAGAATTGAAAGCTTTTTCACGCCAGTCTCAGAAACTTCAAGATAAGACTTCAACCACTAACTTGAGATCTAGATCTCCTATTTCGCAGGAAAAATTGATTTCTGAAAACGCTGGCTTGATATAATTATTTGAAGGTACTATTCTTTATAAGTGAAAAGTGGCGCAGACTTTACCCTGTCACTTTTCTTGATAAGAGAGTTTACACTTTCTCTCTCTTTAGGAAAAAAGTGAAGTCACTAAACTTAATGCTTTTACTTTTGGTGCTTTATTTTATTATTTTAGGTTGGTTGTTAGAAACTGATGTAAAGGCACTGAATTTCGAAAGATTTTCTGTCTTAAGAAATGATCATATTCAAACTATTACTCTTATTATTGGATGGTATTTGTTTATAAGCCATTTAATTGTAAGTTATTTGTGGTTTGTTAAATTTTTTATTAGGATATTTTATGTTTTTTCTCTACTTTTTTGCCATGTTTTTTTGAGAACATTGACCTGTACTGATTTTTTTAATTATTTTTTTAGACCTGACACTTTTACTATTTTATTTTAGGTATTTTGGAAACTTTATTTCACTTCTCCTGATATGTTGTAATGCTTAACATAGTTACTTGGAATGTGAATGGGCTCAATTCGTTCATTAAAAGAAAGAGGATTCTAGCTGAGCTAAAAAAATTTAAATCAGATGTGGTCATGCTTCAGGAGACTCATCTTTCAGGGGAAGAATCTCAAAAATTAAAAAAAGGATGGGTTGGCCAAGTAGTATACTCTCCTGCAGTTAAAAAAAAGGGGGTGTAGCAATTTTGTTTCATAAATCCTTAAATTTACAATTATTGAATTCAGAAAGTAACACTGATGGTAGATTTGTAATAGCTGAAGTACTGTTGCAGAACAAGATTTGGTATATGGGTTCATTGTATGCTCCTAATTCAAGTAAAGAAGAATTTTATTCTCAGATTGCGCAAAAAATAGGATCTTATCCGCAGAATAGGCTTATAATTGGTGGGGATTTCAATGAATCTTATTTATGGCCTCTAGATAAAAGTGGTCCAACCCAAAAACATTCTTTTAGAAAGTCCAAATTATTGTCAAATTTTGAAAATCAGACGAAGTTAGTAGATCTTTGGCAAATTTTGAACCAAACAGAAAGAGATTTTACTTTTTTCTCTCATCCTCATGGGAAAGGGACACAAATTGACTATTTATTTTCCTCAATTGATGTACTTAATAAAACTAGATCAGCTCATATTGGGAATATTAATTTGTCAGATCATGCCCCGGTTTTGATTGAGAATGAATTAGGCCCGTTACCAAAATCTTACATTCCCTGGTCATATCCTATCTTTCTTAAGGACAAGCAAGAGTTTAATGTAAAGTTGCAAGAGAGGTGGAATTTATTCCTTCGAGAAAATATGCAATATCAAGACGAGAAACCTAATCTACCATTATTATGGGATACATGGAAAGCGGTAATCCGAGGTGAGATTACTTCTTATAAAATTAATTTTATGAGAAAAATTAATAAAGAATTCATATTCCATTCTAAAGCTCAGAAAAAGGCTTATTTAAATTTTATTATGCATCCTTCTAGACAACATAGTGAGGAGTATAAAGAATCTTTGGATAGACTTACATATTGGACTAATCTGAGAGATCAATCTTCATTGGCTTATTACAAAGCTAAATTTAGTAATTTGCATAATAAATCTAATAGATTCTTAGCTAATATGTTTAAAAATAGTAAGAGTTCTCAGAAACCATTTAGGTCATTTAACTAATCTTCCGAAAGATGTAGTTAATATCTTTAAATGTTATTTTGAATCTATTTATTCCCCTTCACAAACAAATGAAATTGAAAGCTTAACTTTTCTTTCGAAGGTCAATTTTCTGAAACTCTCAGAAAACAGTTAGCTTTGCTTAATCAACCAATTACTACTCAAGAAGTATTATCAACCATTAATTCACTCAAAGATTTTAAAGCAGGAGGGCCTGATGGATTCACTTCTCCCTTTTATAAAAATATGAAAATGGAATTTGCCCCCTTTTTAACTGATTTGTATAACGAAATTTATTGTCATGGGAAAATTTTAGATTCTAGTTTGGTCTTCCATATTAAGTTAATTCCAAAAGAAGGTAAAGACCTTTCTCAACCTGCTTCTTTTAGACCTATTTCTTTAATAAATATTGACTTTAAGATATTAACGAAAATAATAGCTGATAGATTATCTTTATTACTACCTACTATAATCTCTTCTCAACAAAATGGTTTTGTGAAAAATAGGACTGGGGTTAAAAATATACGTACTTTATTAAATGTTATTTATAAAGCTAAGAAATCTATGGTTCCGTATTCAATTTTGAGCCTTGATGCCGAAAAGGCCTTTGATAAGGTTTCCTGGTTTCTTTCTGAATGCTGTGACAGATTTGGTTTTAGAGGTCAATTTATTGGACTGCTTCATTCCATATATTCAAATCCTAAAGCGAGAATTGCGGCAGTTGGTGAACTTTCTGAAACATTTGGTTTGTATAGAGGAACTCGCCAGGGTTGTCCTTTATCCCCACTCTTGTTCAATACCTCTATGGAGCCTTTAATTAGGTTTATAGACTCTTCTAATTTATTTCAAGGGTTGATAAACATATTAGGTCATTAGCATATGCTGATGATCTTCTCTTAATTGTGAGTAATCGTACACTATCACTTAAAAACATTTTTAATTTTTTTTATTATTATAAAACTTTTTCGGAGTACTTTATAAACTGTAGCAAAACAGATATTTTGAACATTGGGAATGCCATTCCAAGACTGCCATTGCTGACCTTCACATTAAATCTCCTTCTGGTACATTGAAATACTTAGGGTTGCTGATCTCTTCTGATCTCTCTAAGTTGTATTCATTAAATTATAACCCATTGATTCAAATAATGAATACTCTTTGTAAAAAATGGATGGATAGTCCATTAAATTAAATGGGAAGAATAGCATTATTTAAGATGATTTTTCCAAAGATTGCATTTCCTATTTTAAATCTCCCACTATTGTTAAAGCATTCAGATGTGCAGAAGATGGATCGAATTCTAAGTAATTTTATCTGGCATAACAAAAAAGCAAAAATGTATCTAAACTTAGGAAACCTAAATGTTTAGGGGGACTTAATGTTCCAGATTTCAGAAAGTTTAATGTTGAGAGAAATTCACTTATCTATATTTGGAACAATTTTTAGACTCAAAAGAACATATTATTTCTTCTCTCCATAGAGGTTGGTCAGAGCAAAATATTGATATTAAGAGAAACCCAATATATAGAGATACATTCAGTATTTGGAAAATGTTATGTAAACAGAATAATTTAAATTTTAATGTTTCACCTTTCCTATCTCCTTTTTTTTTGGGAGGTTTTCCTAAAAAGGGAAGAAGTATTGTTTCTCATAGGTGGAGAAGATTTGGTATCTTTCAAATTAGTTATATTATTGATCCGGTCTCAGGGGATCCTCTTCCTTGGAACAAAATTAAAGAACAATATGGTCTTTCGGAGAAAGAGAGGTTAAGTTATTTGCAAATTAGGCAAGGTTTTCAGCTAATTGATAACAAAATAAAGTCACAACTAAAACATCATCAGTTTTATGATTTTGTAATGCAATTAACTGAAGATCTCAAACTAAACAATATTTCATGGATGTCATCACATCTTTTAAACCCTATTTCTAATGATTTTGATCCACTTGATAATTCAAGTAAAAAATGGTCAGTGTTTTTAGGGATAAACATTTCTTCCAAAGATCTTTTGAGATTGTTTCATAATTTTAGAAAGAATGTACTTTCTGAGAGCTGGAGAGATCAGCAATTTAGATTCATTCACATGGGTTATGGACAATTATTTCAAGAGAATAAAGATTCTCAGAAGGTTTCTTACTGTCCGAAATGTAAAGAGCAAAATGTTGATTTTTTTCATTATATGTGGGTATGTCCACTTATCACAACTTTATGGAAGAAAATTACGCATTACATTAAAGGAGTGGTCAATTCAGATATATTGTTGAAACCCCAATATGCACTGTTAGATCTTAAGGATTCACTTCAGTTATCACAGAATGGTTCTTCTGGGAAGATTTCAGATGAAATATTGTCTTTTTGCTGGCTGGTTATGGCTGCTACTCGAAAGTCTATTTTTTTGTGTTGGATTAAAGAAAAACCCCCTTCTTTGAAAGATGTAATTTCATATCTACATAAGCTATGTATGCAATTTAGATTCATTCACATGGGTTATGGACAATTATTTCAAGAGAATAAAGATTCTCAGAAGGTTTCTTACTGTCCGAAATGTAAAGAGCAAAATGTTGATTTTTTTCATTATATGTGGGTATGTCCACTTATCACAACTTTATGGAAGAAAATTACGCATTACATTAAAGGAGTGGTCAATTCAGATATATTGTTGAAACCCCAATATGCACTGTTAGATCTTAAGGATTCACTTCAGTTATCACAGAATGGTTCTTCTGGGAAGATTTCAGATGAAATATTGTCTTTTTGCTGGCTGGTTATGGCTGGTACTCGAAAGTCTATTTTTTTGTGTTGGATTAAAGAAAAACCCCCTTCTTTGAAAGATGTAATTTCATATCTACATAAGCTATGTATGCAGAAGGTTATTAGATTTAGGGTGGATGATTCTATTCAAAGAAATAAAGTTAAACACAGATGGTCCCTGTATATTTCATCTTTAGATGTTTCTAAAAAAGATTTTATTCTTAAACTGATGGGACAAGATGATCGCTAATGAACGAATTTGGTAATTTTATATTTTCTTTTCACTCACATAACTATTCATTTGTCATTATTATATGAAAGTGTGTTAAAATTATTTGTACTGATTTCCCATGTCTTAATTACTTAAAAAAAGTACGGGTCTTTTTGTTTTTTTGTTTTGATTTGTTTTTGGTTATTTCATGGTTTAGTTCACATGAAAACATTTCTCTCATATGAATTATTCTTTTATTCCTTAATATGATTGTTCATATATTTAATTCATTGTATTTTCATGAAAATTCAATAAAAAGAATTTTAAAAGAAAAGAAAAACCGGCAAGCGCTCCTGGAACCACTCATATGATAAAAGACAGCTTTATTTCAGTAAATTAAAAGCATGAAGTCCTGATGCGTTTCATATCCAAACGATACGTAATCATAGGCATATGCCTATGACTGGAGAATATAGTCCAGGACAGATACCAGCGTACCCTTCTGTGACTCCTCTATTACGATGCCAGGAAAACTATTATTCTAACCTGGAAACTATCTACCCCACCCACCCTAAAGCAATGGAAATCTAAAATAATCCAAGCACTTCCCCGTTAGAGGTTAACATATATTAGCAGAGGCTACCCGGATAACTTTGGGAAAGTCTGGGGTGTATGGGCTGATATGATTGATACAAACATACCCCAGAAAGTAGCAGCTACTGGCTGCCTAGTTAAATATCTGATTGGCCGCTTTGGATTACAAGTAGGGATGGGCGAATTTTTTCGCCTCGTTTCGCCGAAAAAATGACGCCCATAGACTTGCATGGAGACGTGTGTCAAAAAAAAAGACGCGCGACAAAATAATTTCGCCGCACGACAAATTTTTTTTGACGCCCATAGACTTTAATGGCGTCTGCGACATTTCGCCGGCGGTGAATTTTTGGCGAAACGAACGGGTCAAATTCGCCCATCCCTGATTACAAGATATGGTGCAATCTGCCTGTCATGAAATTGCCTTTGTGTTATAAACTGCAAACAAAAACATTTTAGCATTTGCAGATTATGTCCAATGTTTTTAATGAGTGAATTCTACATGCAAGGACAAAGCTTTTCTGATCACGAGGACTGCAGCTTTCTTACACCTGTCCTCCATCAGTATTTCCATGATTTTACATTTTCCCAAATTTTCCATCATTTTTTCTGGTCCCGTGTAAAACGGAAAATAGGGGTTCTACTGTAACAGTATCTCATTATCACTGGTTATTTACACAAGTGCTGTACAAACTGTTCCATGCACTGTCCTTGGTGCTGGACCAGGGCTCTGCCAGAACTCCTTTTTTATCTTTCAAAAAACATTCCTAAATGGACCCCACTTCACATTCTCTCTCTGTAAAACGATTTTGGAACGTGTTTATTTGGATAAATGTTGAGCCATATAGTTAAAGGGGTTGTTCATCTTTGAATTAACTTTCAGTATGATGTAGAAAGTGACATTCTGAGACAGTTTGCAGTTGGTTTTCATTTTCTATCCACTTCACATTAGAACCTGTTTTCCCTGGCCATCCATGTCAGCATTCACTCATGGGTTATTCCCGCCACTGATAGCTGATAGGACAGAATTAAAAGAATAATTAAGCAATCACCCTAACATACCTATATATAGATCCACCCTTCCCCTCAAGAGTGTCTTTTTTTCTGTCCTGAAGCTGATGGGTGCCTGTTTTTAGGCTAGAATATTTCTTTTAGGCTTACCTGGTCCCAGTTCATCCTCTCTTTCTCTGAAGAGCCATGGACATATGCACTTTGTTACACTTGCATCCTGGCTGTCCCTCTTAGGCAGCTGGGGACTAAAAGGTTCCACATGCAAATACCATGTATGCTTATGCCATTATGACTGGGCAGGTAGCTGTGGCATGACAATTCCCTTTTTCAAAAGGGTTACAGGGTGGATCACTGGCATCTCTTTTCCAGATCTTTTTATTGGCTTTGGTTTATTTGCTATCAGTTGTTTTGCTGATTTTCTTTCTATCCCCCTGGCTGGTGATCCTTGCAAATGCAAAGCCCAAAAATGCTGCCAAACGAAGGTTATGGGTAAGCCTGTTTTGATAAGTGAGGCGGTAAAAAAGAGTGCAAGGGGGGGGGATCAGGTAAGTTATGTCTGTACCATTCCCCTTAAAAAAGTAACATCCAATAACCTGGTTATTTCCATTATGGCTTAAATCCACCTGCAGTCTGCAGAGTTTGCCTGCACTGACAGTCGTGTTGGATGAACACTAGGACAAGATCCGATATTTGTATTTCTTACCTTATTTTCCGTCGCATCCGACTTGACGGCTGCGTTTTGGAGCAGCACGCCGGATCCGCCGAAGACGCATTGAAATCGGCCGTGTAGTTCTACCCTAACACTTCTACTATGAGCCAGATACTGACTGCATGACTGCAACTCTCCTATTAGCTTATGGCCAAGACTTCGATTCGTATGATTCAAATTCGGCCGAATACGGACCTACTCGATCAAAAACGGGCCTATTCAACCAAAAAAAAACTTTTGACTTAATTTCGGTTGGTCTTTTTGAATTCTAATTCTACGTTTTTTCAATTCAAAACTCAACCCTTGATAAATATGCCACTAAGTGTTAGGATTGCAGTATTGTAAGTTACCATTACTATGCTGTGTCTTTATCCTCAGTGTAGTAATATGACGTACTGCTGTTAAAGTTGTGCCTATGCTATGCTTTGGGTATTAATACTGTACTATTGCAGGATTAGTTTCCTATACCAGGTATGCTTAATATATTAACGCTGTATCATTGCAAGTTAGCATTACATTGCTATGCCTATACAATTTGAGGATAACTGTATTTGTGCTCATTAAAGTTGATATGTCTTTATTTTCAGTGTTTTAATTCTGTATCATTGCAGGTTGTATTCACGATACCTAGTATACTTAGGTGCAGATTTATCAAGGGTCGAATTGAAAATTCGAAGTAAAAAAAAAGAATTTTGAGCTATTTGTGTGTACTTCGACTAGGTAATAGTCCGAATTTGATTTGAATTTCAAAAAAAATTAGAAAATTATTTATAAATCGAAATTTATCATGCATTGTCTGTTTAAAAATTTGACTTTGACCATTCGCCATCTAAAACCTGCCGAATTGCTGTTATAGCCTATGGGGGACCTCCTAGAACCTATATAGAGTCAATTTTGATTGAAAAATCAAAGTTTTTTTTTTGAAAATACTTCGAATCAAATTTGATAAAATATGATCTTACTTTGATTTGAACGATCGAATACAGTCTATTCACCCACGATTTTTTAAATGAATTTCAGTTGGTCTTTTTTTATTAGAATTTCAAAGTTATGGGAGTTCAAAAAAACTCGACCCTTGATAAATCTTCCCCTTAGTATATTAATCTTGTGTTATCTCAGATTAGCATTACTATACTTCTGCTATTTTTAGGATATTAATATTGTATTATTGTAAGATAGCAGGACTTTGCTTCTGCTAGTCAAGACTGTTTTTATAGCAGGCAAACATTATTCGCCTTTGTTAGGTTCAATAAATTATTATGTGTAGGTAAGTGAACTATTAATATACTTGTATTCAGTATATTACTGCATGATCACAAGTTATATTATACCTCTACTAGGCTCTTTATTTTTACGATTGTCACAGCAGTTATGGCATTACAATAATGCTTAAATCTTTCTGGATAGTAATCCAGCATGTATGGCCTCCTTTTAAGCACCACCATTCCTCTGTTGTATTAAGGAGGGGTATATCACACATACATTACAACAGGTTGATTAAACTATAATATGGTTCTGCTACTTTCTCTATACTGCTGCTGTGCTGGGTATACCACATTCAGTCTAATTAATTTAAATCTTTGCAAAAATACGAAGTGTGGTGGCAAGGAATTTCAAATCACTGCTTGCTCATGTAGGATATTATGTTATTATATTAATGGTTGGTCTATAATTGCAATTCATTTTAAGTATGCTAATACTTACTTAAGTCAATTATTTCAATATTTGGTACCATCTGTAGTAAACCAGATATTGTTTGATAAACATTGCTGTAATTCATGTCTAACCTTAGACATTAGGGGGCAGATTTACTTAGGGTCGATATCGAGGGTTAATTAACCCTCGATATTCGACTGTCGAAGTTAAATCCTTCTACTTCGAATATCTATTAAATCCTTCGAAACGTTCGATCCGAAGGATTTTAATCCATCGATCGAACAATTTTTGTTCGACCAATATATGCTTAGGAACCCTATGGGGACCTTCCCCATAGGCTAACATTGACCTCGGTAGCTTTTAGGCGGCAAACTAGGGGGTCGAAGTTTTTTCTTAAAAAGACAGTACTTCGACTATCGAATGGTCGAATAGTCAATCGATTTTTAGTTCGAATCGTTCGATTTGAAGTCGTAGTCGAAGGTCAAAGTAGCCCATTCGATGGTCGAAGTAGCCAAAAAAAAAACATTCGAAATTCGAAGTTTTTTTCCTCTATTCCTTCACTCAAGCTAAGTAAATGGGCCCCTAAAAATTCGGTGCAATCAATTACATTTTAGCACTACTGAATGCTTGCACTGTTTTAAATGAATTAATACTGCAGTTTTTTCATGGCCTACTGTGTATATTGGAGTGTGATAAAACGTCCTCTACTATTGCAAATATCTATACAGTGGGTAGCTGCTGAACAGTAGGTATGTTGTTATTATGTTTAATTATGTAATGGTGCGTCTGTTGGTATAATCCTTAATAATGCTATTCTGAAGTTTACCACTATTTGGAAATTTTAGATAAAAGTATAGCCATACAAAATAAATGAAGCATTTTCATCATCCCATCTCAAGCTCAATTTTAATGAGACATTTTGGTTGGATGGAGCAAATATGGAGATAGCTGGGCTGTTTAGTTAGTGTGATTCTGCTTTCATTAAGAAAATTCAGTGGTTATACTATTACTAAAGTTCTCCATCTGGGTCCAACATTTTAAGAGGTTTTTTCCACTTTTGTGGTTCCTGCCCTGTGGCACATAAATACTGCAGTTATTTCTATGTATATGTTAAGGCAAAATTTGCTGCATTAGTTCCATGCTATTATGCAGTTCTTCATATATTTTTTTAGAGTTTCTGAAATAATCATTCCTGGCAGCATTCACGCTTTTCCACCCCATGTTGGATTAACTGCTAAAATACAAAGACACTCTTGAGGGGAAGGGTGGATCTATATATAGCTGTGTTAGGGTGATTGCTTAATTATTCTTTTAATTCTGTCCTATCCGCTATCAGTGGCGGGAATAACCCATGAGTGAATGCTGACATGGATAGCCAGGAAAGGAAAACTCCGGTAAGTTGGTGTTGAACTTTCCCTTTAATACCGTATACTACTGGGTTCAGCCATGCTTGGTCATGTAACATCCGGTCCGTTCTTCCACTATTGTGACCAGGTCCAATAGGTATCGCCAGTCTATGGCATCTTACAGCAGCCCCTTTGGTATTTGCCAGAACCTACATCTAGAGGTACCGACCCTTACGTGGGGCATTGCAAGACTGTTATGGCTCAGCAGTGGTCTCATATATGAACAATACAGACTGCAGAGCTACAGTATTTCCCCTTTAACTTTTAAAGTCACGTTAGTTGCTTTTCTTCCACTACTCCCCCATCTCCCTCCTGGACCCCCAGTGGGATTTATTCAGGAGGTGAGAACTGTAACAGCCAAATAGCACCCCCTAACATCTTTAACAAACCTTACATTGTGCTCGGACTATAAAGCTCTCCCGAGCGGTGGAAACTTTGCGTCTACACTTGGAAATTCAGACCCATCGACACTTTATACTTTAACGGGCAGCAGCGAGGCGCTACATTTTCGGAGCCAAAGCTTGAATCTTAGCCATGCACATTACAGTGCTAAATGGAATGTTTTTACAGAAATCCTAAATTCTGGAATGTCGGTATCTCTGAGGATTTATGAAATAATCTTCAGCACAGGCTGTTTTTGCTGGTGTCAGCGTATTTGATCACCCAGTTCTCAAACCCCATATTGAAACCATCTGACTGTAATTTAGTATAGAAAAACTGGGGAAAGTTTTACACTGACCCGTTTGATTAAAATCAGAAAATAAACTGTTTCAATTCTGTACCTGTAACTGTCAGAATCCTAAAGTGTACCCCATCTTTGTATTTTTTTCTAAATGCCATTAGGTTGGGTCTGGCATTTTTACAACTGGATATGGCTCAAATTACCCTTTGTGCCACTGTCTTTATTTATAAGCATGTGGCTTACCCTAAATTCACTCAGCACTCCTTTGCATACAGGATGGGTCAGAAATATCACACTTTGCTCCCATTCTTAAGTAAGTGTTAATCTAAAACTTATTATATACAGAGAATATGGATATTGCCTGAGATATGGCAGCCAATGTTAGCACCCAGCAACATATATCAGTAGTTTGTACAGAGAGCTATACCCATATACTATATACCCTGTACTGACTATGAGAATCAATATGGCACCTTCCTCCCATATGTATAAATTCAAATATACAGAGAAGGAATGTTCTGGGCACAATAAAGTTTACCCTCATACTGTACGGTCTAAGGGAAACAATATGGCACCTCCCTCCCATATGTATAGATAAAAATATACAGAGAAGGAATGTTCTGGGCACCTTCCTCCCATATGTATAAATTCAAATATACAGAGAAGGAATGTTCTGGGCACAATAAACTTTACCCTCATACTGTATGGTCTAAGGGAAACAATATGGCACCTCCCTCCCATATGTATAGATAAAAATATACAGAGAAGGAATGTTCTGGGAACACAATAAGCTATACCCTCATACTGTACTGTCTAAGGGAAACAATTTGGCACCTCCCTTTCATATGTATAAATACAAATATACAGAGAAGGAATATTCTGGGCACACTAAGCTATACCCTTATACTGTACTGTCTAGGGGAAACGATATGGCACCTCCCTCCTCCCATATGTATAAATACAAATATACAGAGAAGGAATGTTCTGGGCACACAATAAGCTGTACCCTCATACTGTACGGTCTAAAGCTGGGCACAGATGTGCAGCTTTTTCCTTATGTCTGATGAAAAATCAAATGTTGCAATCCACTAATCATTCAGTTAAAATAAAGTAGTAAAAAGAACAAATCAGCAATGTTCTGGCTGTGTACAAAAGTTATGTCCGACAGATAGTAATGACATTCACCCATTGATACTGTCATAGGCAATACATGCAGGGATATTATCATTAGCTGACAGAGATCTTCTAAACTGTCTGACTGACTAAATGACTGATCGCCATGGTACGAAAAATGTGACCCAGACCCATTCTGTACTGCTGGCTTTGTAAATGTACACGCCCACAAGCATTTAACATATGGGCTAAACAGTCATTTTTGACTCCTGCTTTGCTCATTATCATGTCTAAGGGGCAGATGTTGCAATTTACCACTATTTGCATTGTGCTATTTGGACACACGTTGCCAGTATTTAATGCAGCAATGTTAACGCCGTCTCCAGCGCATCATTGTACCCCACTGCCAACATCACTAAGAGCCACATTTATACAAGGCTCACCGCCTGCAAATAACAGAGGATAAGTGGAGTTTTCTGACAGCCACAATAAAATTGAGGTGGGAAAAACAAAACCTTCTGTCTGGCACAGAGCAATCTATATGGGATTGTCATGTGGATTATGCAAAATCCTAAATTTTAAGAAGCAGCCGTGAGCTTTTCCTTCTGATTGGCACAATAGAAGTCTCTGTCCAGCCCTGGACTATGTGGCTGGACAGAGAATCAAATTCAGGATTCAATTAATGGGGAACCCAAATAAAAAAATGCATTTCCTCTAAGTTTGCTTTCAGCATTGGGAACCCTGTATTTACTGGCTGGGGAGTTACAGTGATCCATACGGCAGTTTCTTGAGATTTTAATTTCAATAAATATACTGCAAATGAACTGATACAATAAAAAGAATCTGATTCCAATTACGTGAAGAGATATCTTTGAATGGTACTTTAATTGCAGTGTTGTGTCTGCATGGGAATTGCATGCCCGCTCCAAATGAAATGCACATCTGCTCTGTTGTCATATGGTAATGTCACACATTTAGCTTTAAACGGTAACTTCCAATCAAAACCGCACTTACTTACTAGGCCCAATTTTCTTGGTGGGTGCAAGTCCTTAAGCCTGTTCACAAGGGCTTCTTTATATCACATGAAAATATATCCATCGACAGCACTCCAATTTTCATTAAGACCGCCTTTATTGTTTGCAAAGCATTGCATAGCAGCATAGCAACATAGTGCAACGTTTCGAGTGGCACTCCACTCTTTGTCAAGCAACGGTAAACGGTAAATACACAACCTGTGGCTCTGGCAGGACTACAATTCCCAAAAACCCTGTGAACAGTTAATTTTATACTACTAGGTAAGGATTTAACATTATTGGCTTGCAAATGTGTCATATAAATTAAAGCACAATGCTGGAACCACCCAAAGCTGTACTTAAATCCCCAAACATTTTAGGCTGGGGGGTACTAGATTTCATCTTAGAGTATGATAGGAGAAAATGAATGCATACTTACCGAAATTTTCTTTTCCTGGCCACCCCCCTGGTCAACATGAAAAAATTCTGACTGATTGCTATTCATGCTGGTTCCCAACCTGGATAGAAGAAACGGTTATATCTTCGAACTATAAACTCCACCCCTTCCTGATTGCCGACAGTCTATTTTAAAAGTCACAAAATATAGTGCGCATGTTGACCAGGTGGATGGCCAGGTAAAGAAAATTTCGGTAAGTATGCATTCATTTTCTCCTTTCCTGGCCATCCCATGAAAAAATGCTGACTGATGCATAGTACCCAAGCAATCAATAAGGGAGGGAAGTAAAACACAACCAAAATGCTTCACGGTTTAATTTACAGACATGGCTGATGAAATAATAGATTGCCCATACTGGGCCTAAGATATATCTAAAGGTGATGACTGGTCTTGGCAGGATGTTGGAGGATCAAATGAAGGTAACACAATTGGCTCATTAATATGGAATTTATATGGAAATAACCTTAGGTAAAAATGTGAGAACTGGTCTTAGCACTACCTTTTCATTATGAAAAATTGTGTAAGGAGGATCTATTGAAAGAGCTTGAAGCTCACTAATTCGTCAAGCTGATGCAAGGGCAACTAAAAGGACCTTCAGGGTCAAAAACAAAATTGAAATCTTTTCCAGGGGTTCAAATGGAGGAGAAGACATAGCTCTTAAAACAAGTGGAAGATACCATGCTGGACATATAGGTCTTGATGGAGGCCTGATTCTTATTACTGCCTAAAAAAAACTTTCTATCAAAGGTTCTCTAGACCATCTCTTCTTTAGAATAGCTGATAAAGCAGAAACTTGGCCCTTTAGGGTACTTAGACTCAATCCCCTATTGAGACCCATTTGAAGAAATTCTAAAAACTCCATCAAAGAAGGAGCTATCGGGTTGAGAGACCTTTCCCAGGCCCATGAACCATAGCAGTCCAAGACTTTGATACTTGGCCATAGTATTGCTTTTTCTTGCCCTTTGTAGCATATTAATGACCGACTCCGAGCAACCCTGCTCTCTCAAAATCCTCTTCTCAATCTCCAATCTGAGACTCATTGGATCTGGATGTTCCTATCTGCCCTGAACTAGAACCTCTGGCATTCCCCAAATGGAGGTTTTCCAGCTGAAGGTTTTCTCAGGTTCAAACTCCACTCCCCTTGTAATAAGAGATACCGGCTTCACTGATCTGCTTCTGTATTCTCCACTCCTGGAATGTATTGGGCTGCAAGATCGATGTCACAATCGGCACCCTAAATCCAGAACAAGTGCTAGGATCCCTGGTCTCGGCTCTACTTCTGCCTGTAACAGCCGCCTTTCACTTCAGGGGCAGCCCTCCGCTAATAAGATGCCGCCAGGTTTTGATAATAGAGGAGCCTAGCAAGAGTTCTCAATGAGCAAAGGGGCACGATTGTTTGATGCAATGGTAAACACCTCTATCCAGGCCGGTTCCTCGAGAGATAGCTGCCATCGGAGATTGCTGGACACTGTCCACCAGCCCAGATGTTTCTTGCAACTCTGGGTAATCTGAATTGTCTGGGACCAATCCTGCTTCATTGAATCCCGTTGGTCAAGAAAGGAAAACTGGATAAGTCTAATCTTCCACTTGGCCCATCTAACAAGGCCTGTAGTCAATGTTACAAGACCCTTTAAGCTCATAATTTTCCTTGCTGATACTGCCGAAACAGTGTTATTTAAAGAATCATTCGTCGAGCTTCTCCCGAGGAAGATAAACAAGCCCCAGTAAGGTGTCTATCTGGGCTCCTAGATGTATCATTCTTAGGGCTGGAATTGACTTTTCGACCGATTTATAATCCAGCCAAACTTTTCCAACACCACTATGGATCTCTGTAGATTGGTAAACAGAGTGGTTGAGTTCTATGCAAATAGAAAAAGATTATCCACATAATGGTAAACTTCTATTTTCTCTTGCCTCAACTTGGCGATGATCACCACCAACACCCTTGTAAAGGTTCGAGGAGAAGTAGCCAGACCAAAAGGATGACAGCAGAACTGAAAGTGTTGATTTTGGAAAGAGAATCATAGATATCTTTGATGCTCTGTGTATATGCAGGTATGCACCCTTTAAGTCCAGGGATGCCAGGCAATCTCCTGGACGAATTACCGCTTTTATAGTTGAAAGGGTCTCTATCTTGAAAGTCTGTGTTTTTAGGAATTTGTTTATTTTTCATAGAACCAAAATGGGACGTAAATCCCGTGGCCTTGGTCACCAAAGACAGGAGAGAATAAAACCCGCTTTTTTGTTTGTGAGGAGGAACTGGAGATAATGCTTGCTTTATGAGTAGCTGTTGAATATACTGCAATAGGGCCTCTCTTTTTTCGAGATCTTTTGGCAGGGCAGTTGAAACAAAATTACTTAAAGAAGGTTTTTCTTGAAACTTTAAATGGTAACCTCTTTGAACTGCAGAGACTACCCAAGCATCTTGAATTTCTACCGCCCAGAACTCCTGAAAAGCAAGTAATCTTGCTCCTGCTGGACCGACTGACTGTCATTGTGCTTTGGGTGAGGGCTTGGGAGACCTGCAGATCTTGACTCTTGGGAGCTTAAAGAAAGCGGACTGTCCCGAACGCCAAGTAGAGGTTCTATATTCTCTTCCAGGTCGGTAAGCTCTGGCATCATCTCTTCTTCTGAAGAAAGTGTCTGCTTCTTAGAATGTTCACGAAATCACTTTGTATGTGGTAGAAAATTGCTTTTCCCACCTGTAGACTTTGAAATTATCTCATCCAGCGCTTTACCAAACAAACGCCAATCCCTCATACAGCATCTTACATAGCGAATTTTTGGAAGCTATATCTGCAAACCATGACCAGACCCAAAGGGCTCTACGGGTCGCTACTCCAAAGGCCATAGAACAAACAGAAAGCTGCACAAGATGTAATGATGCTTCAAGGCAAAAATTAGTCACTAATCTAAAATCCTGCAAGCCCTCCAAAAGCTACTCCCTATGAGCTTCATCCTTGACTGCCAACTTGAGATTTTCAGCCCAAAGGGAGAGAGCCTTAGTAACGGAGACAAGTGCCGCTGAAGGTTTACAGGCTGCATGTAGCACTTTTTCAGCTCTGTTTCTAAACAGCGATCCATTGGGTGTTTCAAGGCAGAGATGTCATCTATTGGTAAGGCAGTTTTTCTTGAAAGCCTGGCTACAGGAGCATCCACTGAAGGAGGAGTATTTCATATTTCCTGGATATCATCAGTAAAAGATTACATCCTTTCAATGTTTTTTTCCACCAGAATTCTCTTAGAAATCTTTGTCCATTCCACCTGAATGAGATATTGTATTTCCTTGTGAATAGGAAAAGCTGACTTTTTCTTTTTAGAAAAAAGAAGGGAACTGGATGGTTGTTCATTAATTGATGCCTTTGGTCAAAGACCTTCCTCCTCTGAGGATGAGCTATTATAAGAAGATATTTCTTGAATAGAAGTATCTATCCCCTGAACAGAGGGATCAGGAGTAGTAAGTACTGTCTCTTTAATGGTTTGAGATACAGCCTCCTTTATCCATAACATAAGCGACTGCTGATCTGGAAGTGCTGTAGAAGTGGAAGGACGCGCTGAATCCTTACAACTGAGGAATCTAACTCCTTAGACATACTGTATATTATGTGAAGCAATCCTTACAGATCTTCTTATCCCTCAGTGCAGGTTTATGCCATACAGCGTCTCTCAGATTCCTGCTTGTCACACTTTCTACTAGGCTCATCAACAGTGGCAGAAATTCTGGAAGAAAAATATTATATATTCCTTAAGCATCATCACATTGGAGTTCTTTTCGAAGAGGCAGTAGGAATACTCATTCAGCAGGCTTGGGAGTGGCTCTCTTAACGGCAGCTGGGTCCATTTTGCAATGAAATAGAGCAACAAGGGCACTCGTGGACCGGCTACAAACACCTTTAAAGATAGAAGGGTCCGCATCATCAAGGCGTCACTGCGCCCACCCAGAAGTGCATAGGGAGCCGACGCGGCAGCGAGAAAGACCCCCCCCAAACCAGGGGTTCCCCTTCCAGGCAACGCATAGTATAGGACAAGGCCTACGGGCAGAAAGAACTTCTAAGAACTGCGCCCGGTAATCGAAAGAGGCAAATGTGAGTAGTGAACCTGAAAGAATAAACAGAAAATGATTAGATATGAAAACAAAAGAAAGTCGGGAACCTTCCCAGACTGGGACAGAACAAAAAAAGGCTGTCTGCAATCAGGAAAGGTTGGGATTTATAGGTCAAAGATTTAACAGTTTCTTCTGTCCAGGCTGGGAACCAGCAGGCGAATACCCATAAGTCAGAATTTTTTCATGCATGTTGACTGGGTATTGCCAGGAAATTGTGTTTTATGACAGTGTGGAAGCACAAGGAACTTAAAGGGGGGTTTTCACCCCACCCGTCACATTGAAGTTAACTTTTAGTATGTTAGAGTGGCTAATTCTAAGCAACTTTTCTCTTGCTCTTCATTATTTATTTTTTATCCTTTTTGAAATATTGTCTGTCTTCTGACTCTTGCCAGCTTTCAAATGGGTATCACTTACCCCTTCTAAAAAGCAAATGCTCTGTAGGACTACAATTGTATTGTTAATGCTAATTTGTATTACTTGTCTTTCTTTTCAGGCCTCTCCTATTCATAGTCCAATATTTAAATCAGTGCATGGTTGCTAGGGTAATTTGGACCCTGGCTACCAGATTGCTAAAAATGCAAATTGAAGAGCTGCCGAATAAAAAGTTAAGTAACTCAAATAATAAAAACCTATTGCAATCTGAATTTCACTCTCTACACCATACTTTAAGTTATCTTAAAGGCAAACAACCCCTTTAACAAAAACCTCAATACTTCCTCTCTCATAACTCATACAGTGGGATCAAAGACCAGAAGCATACATAAGGTAGAACCACCTGAAAAATATATAGGGGATAGGGGCGTCCGCAAGCACCTCCACCACATGCCAGCCAACTCCATGTATTTTAGAGACCTCATTTCCAAAGAGCATCAGGGTGGGAAATCACAAGACTGGAGAATAATGGAACATGAAGCAGTAACCAATCAGAATTGGGCTGGCTGCAATTGTACGAACACAGCAAACTGCTGATTGGTTGCTTTTGATTAAATGGAGTAAAAATGGCTCATGACCCCCCCCCCCATGACATGGGCTAGTCCAAGCTGTGACGCTATACAATGTACATCTTCCCCTTCAACAGTGCAGCACCGCCACATGGCGAAGAAGCGCACATCTCACTTAGATCCGCCCGTGAAATGGTTAAGATGTTAGTGGGCAGAGTCGCCTTCCTGTTACTCGCGTGCGGCGGGAACTCAGCGCGCCCACACGAAAAAGTCGAACCTGCCGCCCACATGTGCCGGAATGACGCGCGCGCTGCCCAACCTTCCAGACTACCTGTCCTATAGCCTCCTTGGCTTTGCCATGCGCCCTGCGTCATGCTCGCCGGTCTTCCTCCCTCCCCTCTCTTACATTTCCCCGCCTTCCCTTAGTCTTGAGACTGAGAGAATTGGGCGCGACCTCTAAGCCATTCCCGCCTACTTCAAAGCCTCCACCCTGCTTCGCGGAAGAGAGGTGGGAATGGGCGCGGGCTTTAGAGAAGTCCCCATTATGGACACGCCTTGGTTCCTCCTTTTTCACCCCGCCTCGCGGAAAGGAGGTGGTTCCGCCTGGCTATTACCAAGAGCGGGAACGCGGGTTGGTGCCGAGCGCAGTGCGTCCCTCCATCCCCCTCCTCCTTCCTTTTCTCTCACACACGCACGGGAGCGAGATCTTCCCTCACACACAGCAGCGGCCATTGCGCCTTCTTCTCTTTTCCCCTTTCTTCCTCAGCTCGGCACCCGACGAACCCACTCACAGCTCCCGCCGCAGGAAGGAGGGGAAATTCCCAGGGCGTTCCGTCCCCTTCCCAGAAGCGGCCGCCTCACAGCGAAGCAGCTTCCTCTGTGTGTGTTCCCCCTCCCCTTCCAGCCAGGCCTGAGCCTGCACTCCCTCCCCCTGCCTCGCGCTCTCACCACCTCTCCTCACACACAACATGTCGGCGCCGGCGGCCAAAGTCAGTAAAAAGGAGGTGAACTCCAACCACGACGGAGCGGACGAGACCTCAGGTAAGGCCGTGGGGAATAGAAATCGGGGAGGACGAGGCCTTGGCTCCAGCGCCATTTTTCGCAGCGAAAAGGGCGCTCTGCAGGCCGCACAGTTGTAGGCGAAACCCGCTCCATGGAGGGAGCCCCGTGGGATAAGGCGTGTGTGGGGGGGGTTACTTATATTCGGGCCGGGGGCGAGAACAAGAGGCGGACTGGGCGGCCCCGCGTTGCGCATGAAGCTCAGAGGCTCATTGTCCTACTCCGCCATGATGTTTCCGATCCGCATGGCGCAGGCATGGGAGGATAGATGGGATAAGAGCGGGGGTTCGGAAGGGGAAGGTCAAGGTACCGCGGTGTTCCCCAGAGGGCAGTGTACAGGCCCCGAGCGGAGATTTGTGATCTTCCTCCTCCTCAACACGTGGGCCCAGTTGCTTAACCTTGGCTCCCCGGGTGTTGCTGCACTACATCTCCCATCATGCTTCACGCCATCGTCGCCTTAACAATTGCGCCAGCTGTAGTCTAGCTGTCTAAAGCTGACAAGTGGGGTAAAATATTCAGGGCCTGCTGGTGCCTTTTATCCCCCAAGCCGTGTGAGGGCCTGTGGAGTCCTTGCTGCTTACTTGCGCTCGCAGCCTCTCAGCTGTCCTTATACTTGGGCTCCCACGTGTCCGCTCTGTTTACCCGCCATCATGTTTATACTCCCAGATGTGACCACCTGGCTGCAATTATAGGCTGTTGAGCCCTTCCACTTCTCCCGTGTTCTATTGATTTCCTATCTGGCCCGTGGATTATATGCAGGGAGGCTGCTATTCCTGTTTTTTAACACCCAACATCCCCCTTCTTAAATTTTGTGCAACTCCCAGCATCCCTGCCAATGTTGATGCAACTGTAACGTGCTGGGATGCACTGATTGCTCTCTATGCAAACTGTTCAGTTCTAGGAAATAGCTGGAAGTCCAGCTCGGTGGCTTGTATACTGTCCTGGATAGGTTTTAACCTTATCCTTTCCAGAGACATGGAATCTTTTGCAGACCAGATCTGTAGAGTTCATCGATGTTCGTTGGTTTGCAGGGTAGTGATCAAATGATTGGGGAAAGCTGTTTGCTTAATAAAGCACTTCTACTACTGGCATTGGAAAGGTTGAACAGTAGCAGGAACTAATTACAATGTTTTCAGTCCATTCCAGTAGCATCTGATTAACTTTGAGAAACCTGCACCTGAGTTGCACTCTTTCTGCAATCTCTTATTAGTAAACATGCATTATGGTACCAGGGTAACAAGCTTTATGTCCTACAGTCACTAAAAAGCTTTTGGTGTCCTGTTATGTTTTTGTAGTAATGGTATTAGCTGGTGGCCTGCAATCTGTGCCCTTGGGTAACCCAGCATGCCAAAAAGCCACACACTAGCAGACACATTTATTTTGGATCCACACATGGGGGGTATAACTATGATGATGAGTTGGCAAGTGATGCAAAAACTGGAATCGTACAAGTTCATAGTACATCAATGTTATGTTTTATCTTTTAGAAAAAGAGCAACAGGAAGCCATTGAGCATATTGATGAAGTACAGAATGAAATAGACAGGTAAGGTATAAACATTAGTAAGCTGTTCCATATTCTTGTGTTCAGCTGTTAATGTACTGTTCTACTCCATGTTAAATTTTGTGCATTTCTGCACCAAACTACTTAAAAGTCCTAGTATGTCCTGCCAAACTTTTTCTATTTTTGCTATTTCCTGCATAAGCATTTATCACACTTTACAATGTGCCATTGTTGGTATAATAGATAATTGGGACATGTTGGACAGCCTTCATCTAGAGAAATTTCACTTTTCAAAGCATTTCCTGGTTTGGCTCTCGTTTGCAAAGTGAAAGGAAGTTGCTTCCTCATTATCAGGCATGTCAGAACCTTGGGCCATGTGCTGTTGTAGCACATCGACCTGATGATGCCCACTCTGTAGTGCAGCATGGTGGCTTTGACTTCTACAAGAACTGCTGCCAATCTATATACCTGCAAGTCTGTCTTCTGTAGCATTTTGAGCTTACTAACATCTGGACCAGCCCCGTTGATGGCCCCTTCTATGGCACACCATTTCCCTGCAAAATCCAGTTACTCTTGGGAGAGAGAAATGTTTGAATGTTTGCGACAAAAATTGTTCCCGTCTTTAATAACGTCTCCTTTGTTTCCTTAGACTGAATGAGCAGGCAAGTGAAGAAATATTGAAAGTAGAACAGAAATATAACAAACTTCGTCAGCCATTTTTCCAGAAGAGGTCAGAGTTGATCGCCAAAATCCCTAATTTTTGGGTTACAACATTCGTCAACCACCCACAAGGTTAGTTTCCTGTTAAACACTTTTTGTACTGTGCAACTTAACCATACGGTCTATATTAGCAGGCTAATACTTCACTAGCAATTTGATGCAATTATTTAGTCATTTTAGAATGGTGTCATTTAAATACATTTTTTGCTACAAATGGTGGTATTTAAAGGGACTGATTTTATTTTCAATAAATATTCGGCAAAATCCATATTTATGCAAAGTGTTTAGAGTCCAGTGTGTATGCCTGTGACTATGAATATGACTGTTATGCTATACAGGCTTATGGTATTTGGGGCAGTTTTTTCATCACATCTATGTCTACAAATGCAGAAATTAATGCAACTATAGCAATCAAGAGGCAGAATGATTAAAGTCGCTTTTTACAATGTTCTGCACTACCATTATTACTTTATCACAGTTGGCATCATGCAGTGCCTTCACAAATAACCAGTTTTGCCATGCAAATTGAATATTCTAATTATTCTGCATGGAGATTTAATAGAGTAGGCCATGCCAACTTAATTCTACTGGTGACTATTTGAGACTGTTTTTATCCTGTGCGTGTATTTGAACATTGATCAATACCTACTTCTACTAACTTGGCCAGTCTGGTGTTCTTATTTTTGCATAGCTGCTATCTGTTCTGGATTGTGATTCATTTCTGCCCATGAATTGTTATTAGATGGCTGGATAATGTTATAGAAGCCCCAGGTTGTTCCTTAATCTTCACCCAGAGTTTCTTCAGATTTTAGTGCTGCTGTCTAACAAGGGAGGATGGATGGGTTATGTTCAGGCAGGGCACCAGTAGTTTTCATATGCAAAAAAAATGGCAAAATATGGTAGTGTATTCTGAATTGGGTGGTCGCTACTGCTAGTTACTATAAATGCTTGTAGCGTTGTTCTAGCCCTTATGCGTACTCTGTACAGGCAAGGTTTTGTTGTGAACAAGAGGACAATCATAGGGACTGATTGTGACCCTGAACAGATCAGTCACTTCTATCACTTTACTTTTATAAGCGTCTAAACGTTCTAAAGTTTCTCTGCTTATTGGTGAATCCTTTTTTCATTTTTCAGTATCCGCATTACTGGGCGAGGAAGATGAAGAAGCACTTCACTATCTGACTCGGGTGGAAGTTACAGAGTTTGAAGACATAAAATCGGGTTACAGAATAGATTTTGTAAGTATTCTTCAGCTAGACACACTATGGCCATTTAATCACTTTGTCAAATGCTTATTAGTAAAATTGTGTTTCCCCCTCTAGTATTTTGATGAGAATCCCTACTTCGAAAACAAAGTCCTCTCTAAAGAATTCCACTTGAATGAAAGTGGGGACCCATCTTCAAAGTCAACAGAGATAAAATGGAAAGCAGGGAAGGTAAGAAATAAACTGTAAATGAACATAGCCTGTTGTATGCAATATGCGGGCCAGCCCAATACTGGTTTTGAATTGAGCTCTTCTGCTGCTCCCCCCCACCCAAAGCAGACCTCTATAGATGTACTAAGCTGCTTCACTATGATGTGGAGTGTCAGTTCTAATAATTACATTTGGTTTATTTGTGCATTACTTTTTAGGATTTAACAAAGCGTTCTAGCCAGACACAGAACAAAGCCAGCAGGAAGAGGCAACATGAAGAGCCAGAAAGCTTCTTCACTTGGTTCACAGATCATTCTGACGCAGGGGCTGATGAACTTGGAGAGGTTATTAAGGATGACATTTGGCCAAACCCACTGCAGTACTACCTGGTGAGGAGGAAGCTCTAATAGAGAACCTATAGTGTTTGTTTTTTTGTTTTTTTTTTTTTTTTTTTTTTTACTTGGCATGATATTAATCTCTCTTTCTCAAGGTCCCTGACATGGAAGATGAAGAAGCAGAGGGTGAGGAAGAGGATGATGAGGAAGAGGAGGGACTGGAAGATATTGATGAGGAGGGTGATGAAGATGAGGTTGAAGGTTCAGAAGACGACGACGATGATGAAGAGGGAGAAGAAGCAGAGGTATGTACGTAAAATCCTATCACTTACTATGCATGCAGAGAATGTTTCTTATGGACCTCTCCATTATTGCGAGTTGATGGAGAAACGCTTGAATTCTCCTGTGCACGTTATCGCTTACTTTAATAGAAACAGTCCCCCAAAACGGCTATTGGGGAGAGAAAATGCTCCAGACGCAGTCTAATGACAAAAGAGGACTGTAGTAGACAATGTTGTCCGCCTCTGCTGCCCCATATTTTAGTATCTCTGGGCTAAAGCTCAGATACCATCAGTACAGAGCCACAAAGCGCTTCAGGTAGTAAGTGTATCCCTGGTTTCTTTCTCAGGGATCCCCAACCTTTTGAACCCGTGAGCAACATTCAGACGTAAAAGGAGTTGGGGAGCAACATTAGCATGAAAATGTTCTTGGGGTGCCAAAGAAGTGCTGTGATTGGCCATTTAGTAGCCCCTATGAGGATTGTCAACCTACATTGAGACTCTGTTTGGCAGTACACCTGGTTTTTATACAACCAAAACTTGTCCCCAAGCCTGGAATTAAAAAATAAGCACCTGCTTTGAGGCCACTGGGAGCAACATGTTGCTCACAAGCTACTGGTTGGGGATCACTGCTAGAGAATTGCCTTACATTAATGAATGTACCTATCTCTCTCCGCTCAGAAGTTAACATTAATGGCACCTTCAATGTGACATTGCAGCCTGAGTACTATTTGGACTAGTTTGTTGATTGTCTCACAGGGTTTGGTTGTACCGCTGACAACTGCAGTAAAGATTTGCATAAAGGAGATTGCCACTGTTTCTTGCTTATTACTGTTTTATGTGTTTGCAGGAAGACGAAGGTGAAGATGATTAAATGATCGCATTGTTTGGATTCCACCCTTTTCCTTTTTTTATGCAGTCCCTGGGAGCAAGATGCTGTCGTATATATAATTTCATTTTTTTTTTTTTTTTTTTTCTTGTGTGCTCGGTCGCCTTGTTCTCTTGGTCCTTTTTTCCCTCTCCATACCATGGTTTATAAATTTATTTTTTTCCTTTTTTTTTTTTTTTTGTTTTTGAGGGGTAAGAACTGAGTAAAATGCAGTGGAAATCTCTAACCATTTTTATTATTTTTTGTTCCCAAGTCCATAATGCTCTTGTCTCCAACAATAAACTTCAAACTTTGTAACATCCATGTTGTCTATGGGGCACAGCTTACCTTGGCTGTGGATTGTTGAACTGTGTGATTAGTACATAGCAATCCCACTATTTCTTTTTTTTTTACTTTTTAACATTTCCCATTCTTTTCTGTATATTGGGCTCAGAGGTTACACTCTTTCCATGTGAATATGGACAGATAGCATTTACCACCATGTATCGGTCTCGTTTTTTTTTCTTGTTAAAAAATGAATAAAGTACAAAAAAATACTGTGGGGGTGGGATAGAAGTCAGCGGGAGGGTTTTCAGTGAAAACAGGGTGGTTGGGGTGGGCAGGGTTGGGCATTTTGAAAACATGGCTTTTTCTCTTTGGCATGTTTGTGATGTTTACCAGGACATCCATGCAGGTTAAGACACTTTTAAAAATAAAAGCAAAAAAAAAAAAATCCTCCTTATAAAGGCTTTCAGGGCCAACAGCCTGCAGGGACCTTACTGGACCCTGCCGGACAATATTGGAAACGACATTCTCAGTTTTTTTTTTTTTTCTGGAAAGGAAAAATGCTCCGTTTTAAACGTTAAAAGTGTACAAGTTGCTTTGTTACAATAAAACTTAATGTGTACACGAAGGGACTGCTGGTTTTTCACTCAAATGCTACCTCCCAGCCCCCCACCCCCCTCGACTATGTTTTTCCAAAATTATCTTGCAAATTCTATTTGTTTGATGGGTCAGACTAATGTTTTTGATACTGGGCATTTTGTAGTAACCTTGAAACTATCCTGGCAGTAGTGTGGGAGCATGGCTGTCCATCTGGCATCATGCACAGTCAACATCTCCTCTTCTCCGTGTAACATGGAGCTTCTGTGGTCATTTTGTACTTTTTGCTTGGCAACAGTGATAGTCGGCACTTAATCTGATTCCTAGTCTGTTATCGATCTACATCTTTGCTGTCAGATTTTTGCCTGTCAATCAACACTACAAATAAAGAAATTGGTGTGACCTGTATGTAATATTCTCTTGAATCTTGTATGTTGGGAGGCATTTAGTGTGAGAAACTGCAAGGACCACCTCCCCATACCTTCTGTGCAGAAACAAAACTATGTAATCACTGGGGCCCATAGGGGTCAAAAGCAGAAAATCTCATTTACTTGTGTGCGGGGGTTTCAGTTTGGCTGTACATTTAATGGGGTTGTTAATCTTTAAATTATTTTTTACTATGATGTAGAGTAATATTCTGAGACAATTTGCAAATGGTTTTATTATGAAGCTCTCCAGTTTGCAGTTTTAGCAATCTGGTTGCTAGGGTCCAAATTACCCTAGCAACCATGCACTGGAATAGGAGCGGCCTGAATAGATAGATGAGTAATAAAAAGTAGAAATAATAAACTTGGAGCCTTACAGAGCATTTGATTTTAGATGGGAGTCAGTGACCCCCTACTTGAAAACTGGAAAAAAATCAGAGGAAAAAGACCATTCAAAAACTGGAAAGAATCAGAAGAAAAAGGCAAAATTCAAAAATGATAAAATATAAGTGAAAGCCATTTGAAAAGTTGCTTAACATTATTCTGTAACCTACTAAATGTTAAAGTTGAACCACCCCTTTAAGATTTTTTTACTGTGCAACACTTAATACCTAAACACCCCCGTACCTAGTTCAGTGTGAATTGTATCTAACCCCTCCCTGCAACTGGTTCCAGTTAGAAAACCTTAAAGCTACAGTGACATTCAATGACAATTCTTTCCTGTTTCAGCAAAGTAATGCCTCCATTATCAAAGCCAGCTCTGTACAGAATGGGTTGGGGGAGATGGCACTCTTAAGAACCTGACCTCAACCCAACTGAACCTCTGGTATTGATTGGTACTCTGACTGTAAGCTAGGCCTGGTTTCCAATCATAAGTGCCCACTCAGTGTTTGCTGTGGTTATGTGTTCTACCGGTTAGAGTTAGGATGGCAAGGTGAACACAGCCTAAATAATCAGCTCCTGAATAATGATCAACCCACAGCTCAAACTCTGTCTCTAACCTGAAAAAAAAGTCATGTTAGCTTTCCTTTGGGGGCTGTATAGAATTATATACATATAGCATTATGCAATAGGGCTTATAATGTATCTTGATTCTGCAGCAAAGAATCCTAAAGGCAAAAAGTAAGCTTGCATATAACCTTTCTGGCAGGTATGATTAATAGATGTACAGTATATTGTTTGAACAGCAAGGACAATATTTGTGTCAGTGGTGTAACTATTTCTCTAGTCAGCCCTCCTGTCAGTGCAGACGTATGGGTTATGTCTTCAACCACCTCTGGAGGCAGGACAGATAATTGAATCTTGGTCCCTCCTACTGTATATGTAGATTGTCGCCACCTCCTCACATCAGTTCTTTGTCCTACCTCGGAGTTGAAGGACAGTAAAAAAAATTTTTTTTTCATTTCCTCCTTTTTACTTAAGCACTTCCCTCTTACATCAGAGTTAAAGGAACAGTAACATCAAAAAATAAGTGTTTTAAAGTAATGAAAATATAATGCAGTGTTGCCCTGCACTGGTAAAACTGCTGTGTTTGCTTCAGAAATACTACTATTGTTTATATAAATAAGCTGCTGTGTAGCAATGGGGGCAGCCATTCAAAGGAGAAAAGGCTCAGATTACACAGCAGGTAGCAGATAAGATCTGTCTAATGGTGTTATCTGTTATCCATTAGTTAACCTGTGCCATATAGCCGTTTTTCAATTTCCGCCATTGCTCCACATCAGCTTGTTTATATGAACTATAGTAGTGTTTCTGAAGCAAACACAGCAGTTTTACCTGTGCAGGGCAACACTACATGATATATTCATTACTTTAAAATACTTTCAATTTTTGTTGTTACTGTTCCTTTAAGGGCACACAGAGCTGCCCTACTACAAAATTGGAGTAAGCTTCCACTAAAAAGGTGTGAGACAAGGGACACGCAGAGCTGTCCTACTAAGCTGACTCCAAGCTTGAAGGGTAACAGGAAAGGGGGGCTGCCATATCCCCTGGGGCTAAAGACACTCAGAGCTGTCTTAATAGCATCTACTCCAACACACAGTACTGAGGAGGGCAGAACTGTTACCATTATAACTGGCTCTAGAGGGGAGCCCTTAAAGTGGACCTGTCATACAGACACAAAAATCTGTATAATAAAAGTCCTTTTCAAATTGAACATGAAATCAAATTTCTATTTTTTATTAAAGCATTCATAGCTGTAAGCTCATTTAATATTCTCAGCTGTCAATTATTGTCTGCCCCTCCTCTATGCCAGTGGCATAGAGGCGGGGCAGACAATTACTTTCACTTACCATTCAGCACTTCCTAGATGTCACTGCTCTCCACACATTCCCCCGTTCTCATTACCGTTTAATTGTGTAGCCAGGGCAAGGAAATGGATATCAGGTCCCCCATTCTGGTGCACAAACAAGATTCTGAGATGATACAAGGCTTGTCTTAATAAAACTGTCCACAAAATGGCTGCTTCCTGCTTGCTATAATTATGAATTCCCAGACTGAAGGAAACAAAAGATTCAAATAATTTATATAGTGTAATTAACATTTTGCTTGACTAATGTGATAAAAAAGGATTTGGAATGTTTTTTTTTTGGGTGACGGGTCCCCGTTAAGGTGCCATGCCTATGTCACTCCAGCTTATAGGGACATGCAGAGCTGTCCACTAAGCAAACTAAGTACACTATCAGCGGAAACAGTGCAAGCAGGTACAGTAGGTGGCATAAGAGGGGAGACCACTTGAAAAGATGGCCGCAAGCCCATCGGGTTTTTCACGCCATGGTGCTTAGACGAGTGTACGTACTGATGTCACTGACGCTCTGACTATGCTTGCATCACAACGCCGTCACATACAACAGCGCAGAGACGCAATACAGAACTACTGCGGACAGGCAGCCTTAGAAAGCAATCAAGCCATGCTAACAAGGCTTCCACACTACAGAAGCATAACCTCCATGAGTACATTTTACCCACTCTCTGCATATTACAATCAGAACTCGGGGATAATACAGTCTGGTAAAAAAACAAGAAACCTAAGTAGCTTCCCCAATGCAAAGTGTGCAATCATTCCTTAAGGAAATCTGAATGTAACTTGCTCTCATTGCAAACCTGCACAAAAGATACAGTAGCTCTTAATCAGCCTTCACAGGAATTAACCTCATCACCAAACACTCCACAAACTGCGGGCTCAGGGACCTATAGATGAGAGCCCAATACCTTGGGAGAATGACCCAACTGCCTAAACATCAGAACAAGTACCAGCTCAAATTGGAGAATTCCTACAACGTTTCATGAAAACAGGGCAACCACTCCCAGTCGGAGGAGGAGGGGCCATCAGCGGCAACCCCTGAAGTGGGAGATGATTCATACTCAAAATTAAGGATGAGACGGCTGCACTCTCAAGGGCAGATAGACTTCTGGGAGTCCATAAAAAATCAAAACTATCCTGCCCAATCTTTAACTCCATTACATAGGCAATCGACATGGAGTGGGCACTGGCACGGCTATCACTGAAACGGCCCTACCTGCAGAAGAGACAGCATTTAAGGATCTGTTAGACCGACGCATGGAGTCAGTACTAAAACGATCCTACACACAGGCAGCGGCAATACAGACATTAGGTACAAGAACTGGCCCGACATCCACCAGCATCTAAACAGCTGCTGCAAAATGAGGTATAAAAGCTGACTACTGCCTTAGCATTCTTGGCAGAAGCAGCAATGGAAGTCGCATAACTGGCAGCAAAAACAACCGCAAATGTGGATCAAAGATGCTCACTGTCAATTCACGGCTCTACCCTTTGTACAGCACAACGCGTCTTTACAAAAGTTCTGACTCCTATAGTAGTACACCTGAGATCCCTCGGGGTACACGTAATAAAGTATCTGGGTGATTTCCTGATAAAGGCAGCCCACGGCAGTGCAAGCAACCAAGGACACAGACCTGTGCCTAAGGGTGCTTATACAACATGGTTGGTTAATGAACCACCAAAAGAGCTCACTCACGCCAAGCCAAATAATTATATTTCTGTGACTCTTATTCGATTCCAAGAGACAATAGATATACCTACCTTGAGGCAAAGTAAACACACTCAAAAGGAAGACCCAGACCTTCCTGACCAAAGAAAAAAAACTCTGCAGAGGACTACTTTCGACTCCTCGGACTAATGGTAGCAGCCCTAGAGGCCATACCCTTTGCCAGATTCCATCTCAAGCCACTACAACACAACTTTCTGCAATACTGGAACAAGAACTTACAGCAAATAATCCCCATCTTGCAGGGAACCAGGGACAGCCTACTCTGGTGGTTGAGAGAGGACAATTTCCAACAATGGAGGAGTTGGGCAAGAAATACCTGGAAAGCAGTGACACCGGATGCCAGCCTCAGCGGAAGAGGGGCCATATAGAAAGAGCTTATACTCCAGGGGAACTTTGCTGGAACTGCGAGTGATTGCGATGGCATTAGAAAAATGGTCCACGACCATACAATCACGGGCTGTCCGAGCGCAGACAGACAATGTGTCATACGTCAACACACGCAGCAGATCGGCCATGCAAGATGTATCACAGTTATTGACATGGGCAGAAAATACGGTCACAATCATCTCTGCAGTATTCATCCCAGGGGTGGGAAACTGAGAAGCAGACCTGAGTTGAACATCAATAGACCAGGGTGTCAGGATTTAACCCTGGTGGTCTAGTGGGCAGCGGGGTCCACCGCTGCTCCTTCGGCATGGACGCCCGATGCGCAGCTCCTCCTCTCTTCCTGGTGCCGGTTTCCCCTAAGGCGCGCGCGCCGCGCACGCTCGTTTCTTAAAGGCGCAGTGACGCTGGCGTGTGACGTCAGCGCGCAATGGCACCAAATTCAAATGTATTTAAGGGGAATTTAGGTTTCAGCAAGTTGCCCGTTGTTAGGTTCAAATTAGCTTGTTCCTGGGTGCTTATTCCTTGAGATTCCTGATTTATCTACTGTGTTTGACCCTTGCCTGCCTGATTTACTACGCTGATCTCTCTAATCCTGACCTTTGCCTGTGTGTTAACTCCGAACTCTCCAATCTTGATCCTGCCAGTCTGTGACTATTCTGACATCTCCAATCCTGAACTCTGTCCATTGACCATTCTACGCTCTCTTATTCTGATCCCGGCCTGTCTGACGATTCTACTCTGCTTGTGCTGGTCCGGCCTGCCTGCTACACGCTGTGTTGTCTGGCCTGCTCTCCTGAGGTGTTCTTCCATTCCAGTATCCTGGTGAGACGATCGTGCCCCTTTGCTCATCCAGAACCGTTAGCTTTGCTCCTCTCTCTAAGACCTGGCGGCATCCAATTAGCCGAGGGCTCCTCCCGAGGTGAAAGGCGGCGGTTAAAGGCAGAAGTGAGAGCCGAGACCAAGGAGCTTAGCTTGGGTTCTAGTCTGGATATAGGGTGCAGAAATTGACAGTACAACGGGCCCATGAGACGGAAGAAAATGGAAGAAGCTCCCGCTATTCCGCAAACCACTGAACTGTTGTATTCAACCCTCCTCCAGCGCCTTGATGAACAAGAGGGGAAGCAGAATTTTATTATTCAAGGTCTGCGGTCTCTTTCCGAGAGGTTGGATGCATAGCAATCTGAGATTCCTGAGGGGTCTGTTCCGTCAGCTACTCCGGGTAATAGAGGTTTTTCCCACGACCCAAAAATCCCCTTTCCTGATAGTTTAGTGGGGATAGGAGTAAATTTTTTGTTTTTCAAGAGGCATGTAAGTTATAACTCAGTTTTTTCCCTCACAACTTCCCTACTGGTGAGGATGAAGTAAGGTTCGTTATGACCTTACTACAAGGTGACCCACAAGTTTGGGCACTAAGATTACCCCCCTCTGACCCTGCCCGTTTATCCCTAGAAGCATTTTTTGCTACCATGGCCATGTTATACGATGACCCGGATCGTGCTAGTTCTGCCGATTCCGCTATTTGTAAACTCAGTCAAGGGAAAAGAGTTATTGAGGGGTATTGTACTGAATTCCGTCGCTGGTCAGTTGAGACGGGTGGAACCACTAGTTGTACCATGGAACTTCAGGATGGTGTACACATATCCACGACTACACATTCTACCCAGAATAATCAGGAAACTGAAGCAGTCCAACACGACCACAATACTTATTGCCTCAAATTAGCCAAACAGGGTATGGTACACAGACCTCATCAGGTTATCAATTGCCAGACCTTGACGATTACCACTCATACCAAATCTATTAACACAAGGCCCAAACACCCAAATTTGGCTATGCTCCAATAGACTGTTGAGAACGAATGGTGGACTAGGCAGGGGTTCTCACAAAATGCAATAAATATAATTTAAAGCAAGTCTATGACTAGAGCATACCATAGGGTCTGGAGAACTTTCCTTGCTTGGTGCAGTTAGAAAAGCATCCAATGGTAAAACATAAACACAATGGAGTGGGTAGAATTACTGGCAGAGGAGTTCCAGAAAGAACCAGGTTTCCGCACTCTAAAGACAGAAATATCCACACTGGCGGTACTAACACACACCAAATAAGCAGGTAATCCCACAGTACAACAGTTCATCAAGCGAGTTACCAGAGCCAGACCTCCACTTAGAGAACCACTGGCAATTTGGAGCTTACCACTCATCCTAACAGGATTACAGCAACCGCTATTTGATCCATTAACGACGTGAACTCAAATGGGTATACTTGAAGTTACCTTCTTAATTGCAATCACATCTGCAAAACGAGTATTCGAGATGGCAACTCTTTCCTGTAGGGAACCATGGCGTACTCTCCATCAGGATAAAGCAATACTGGGGGTTCCACCCAAAAGTAGTAACAGTACGTCACATGAACCAGGATATCATTTTACCCTCCTTCTGCCCAAATCCTTCTAATGAGAAGGAGAAGAAACAACATAAACTGGATGTGGTCCGTGGACTTCCCATTTACCTTAAGAGCGGCTGATTACAGATGCTCAGACGCTCTACTTGTATCCTATTCCACAACACACAAGGGTAAAGCTGTGTCAAAGAGGACTATCACCCATTAGCTAGTTGACACTATAAACAAGGTTTAGGACACTAACAGTACACACAGACCATTTGCAGTAACGCCCATTCTACAAAGGCACAAAGCACATTATGGGCTCTGCAGAAGATGGCTACACCAGAACAAATCTGCCAGGCACCTACTTGGGTATCACTCAACACATTCATGGAGTTTTATAAGTTGAACGTTTATGTTTGGCCAAAGTTCTACAGGCTGAAGTGGCATAAAAGATAAAATCAGACCAGTTATTGAAGTTACCCACCTATGAAAGGGACAGCTTTTGGATGTCCTGTAACGTCTGCACTGACAGGAGGGCCGACTAGAGAAAAACAGATTTTATACTTACCTTAAAATCCTTTTCTAGTAGGCCCTAACTGTCAGTGCAGTAAGTCCCACCCAGGCTGATTTTAGTACGGTCAGATTTATGGTTGGTGATGGGCAGGTGGTCTAAATGGCATCTCTCACAGCCCTCAGCAGAAATATTTCACCACCAGAACCCATAATAAATCTTGGACCCAGTTCTGCTGTTGCTCATAAAGGGATTTTATATGTACCGGAAAATCCTTTTCTAGTAGGCCCTAACTGTCAGTGCAGTAAGTCCCACCCTGGCTGATTTTAGTATGGGCACAGGGACCTCTTTCTCACTATCCTTTCTACCTGTGTCTCTTGGCCTTCCTTCTATCTGTACTATCTCCACCAACTGTGATAAATTGAACTGACTTGCACAGAACTGCTGTATAACCAGACATACAACAGCCCCATGGAACATGTGCATCACATGGAGCAAAACCTCTCCTAGTTGTCATTCTGCTCATTAAATGGAGGTGCTAATCAGTTATGGGTGCTGCAGTCCAACACTCCCTTCCACTCCCTGCCTCCTGCTTGGATTGAAATAAAGCTAGCTACACACTGACTGACTGACCTACAACATCTCCAAATCTGTAGAATATACACAAAGTATACATATCCCAGACAGTCACGTGACGCCAACATTTTAAAGTGGTTGTTCTTCAAAATAACATTTAGGTATGCAGACATTGGTAGGAAATCCTGATTTTCCTCCAGGATTAAATCATAAGGATTTTCAATGGTGGACTTCTCATAATGTTACTAAATTATATGATTTGTTGTCAATTACGGGTTTCAAATCTTGGATAACTCTGCAAGAAACATTAGCAATTCATTGCAGAGAATTTTTGAGATACTCCCAATTGTCTCATTTCTATTTTTCCCAATTACATCGAAAACCCTCTCTCACAGGCTCACTGTTTGAGCACCTTTGTAAAAATGCAATAGTTACTAAAGGAAATATTTCTACAATCTATTCTATGTTCATTGAGGTTACATCACCCTCTTACACTACCTTTATGGAAGCATGGGAGAAAGATTTCGCCTTAACATGGACTCCAGAACACTGGTCTAAAGCATTGCACTTAACACATAAAATATCACCTAATATTGCAATACGTGAAATGGCGTATAAAGTCCTTTCACAGTGGTATTTTACACCAACACGTAAACATGCCATTTATTCTACCTCGACCCCACAATGCTTTAGAGGCTGCGGAGAGTTCGGCGATTATAAACACTCTTGGTGGACTTGTCCGATTGTAGAAAACTATTGGAATGCCATAATACAGTTAGCGTCAGAGGTATTTAACAACCCAATAGTACGAGCCTAGTTTATTGAACTACCCATTCCCTGGTTTTGACAAATCAGCTAACTATTTATTATTGCAAATATGGTCAGCAGCACGCTGGGTTATTGCACTTAATTGGATTTCTCCGGCTCTTTCTGTGCCTCAGTTTATATTTAGACTTAACTACATCCAAGAAATGCATTATCTGACAGCGATACTTGAGAACAAAAGAGAAAACCACAACACTATATGGCAACCTTGGGATGATTTTAAGAAGTCCCCTGCTTTTCCATTACAACTTAGATAACATCACCTCCTACCCATAGGACAATTGTTGTCAAAGTGACACGGTTGGGAACAGAGATAATTGCTACCAATATATAATAGCACGATTACTTGGGATCACGGTTTAACAAAAGTTATGAAAGTTTATTTTTATGATTTATTTTTTATTTTTATTTTTCTTTAGATTAGCGGTTGAATACAATATTTTATTATCAACATTGTCTCAATAGATCAGAGAAGTAAACTGATAAAACGTATTGTTTGTAATACTATACTGATATTTTGCTTACTTTATTCAATGTTGATACATGTATCGTTTGAAGGGAAAACTAATAAACAGAGATATGTTAAAAAAAAAAACATTTAGGATGATGTAGTGAGTGAGACTGAGACAATTTGCAATTGATTTTTAATTTTTGCGATTTCTGAGTTATTTAGTTTTTTTATTCAGCAGCTCTCCAGTTTGCAGTTTTAGCAATAACATGAGCAATAACCATACACGTGCAGCCTTACAGAACATTCGTTTACTAGATGGGGGTCGGTGAACCTGCTTGAAAGCTGGAAAGAGAAAAAGAAGAAAAATAACTGACAAACTATAAAAAAAAAAGAAAAAAATGAAGACCAAATTGAAAAGTTGCTTAGAATTAGCCATTCTATAACATACTAATAGTTAACTTAAAAGTGAATTGCCCCTTTAAGTGCCAAGGGAAGCAAGTCCCTGCCCTGCAAAGCTTACAATCTAAATTAGACAGACAGTTGACCTGAGCTTCAGTCACAATTACAGTGTGAAGTATTCCTTCCGTCTAAGCCCCTGTGTAACTGCTCACAAAGCTTTATAGGGGTAATATAGCTGAAAGCCTTACAATGGAATTGCTCTGTAATGGAGTGTCCTACTCGTCCATTGGCGCTGCAACTCACTTTCTTGCCACAAGGAGACGCCAATCGGCTGCTCTCAGGGTGCCCGCCGCTTGTTGTCGTTTCCGTCCCCTTCCACTGGGTGGCGCAGCGCACCTGTAAGCGGTCCCCAGTGTACGTACTAGCCGCTGGGCGGAGCCGAATCCGTTTGGATCCCAAGTAAGCTTCCCGGGAAGTTTCAAGCGTCCGCCAACGTGCTCCGGGAGGTACCACTCGCTATCCAGACAGGGGGAGAGAGAGGTGGAGAGCGGCAGTCCGAGAGGTCAGCAGGTCAGCAGGGCAGCGGAATAACCCCGGGGCAATAGTGACAGTGGGGAGGGCTGTAGTGTGCAGTCCTTATGGGTCGGGGCAGGAGTAAGAGACTGAACAGGAAGTCAGAGGTGCAAAAGGTATTACTTCCCCCTCCCCAAACGCTTTAAAGGAGTCTTCGCAGGTAAATCATATGGGGACCCTCTAAACTTTAGAAATCAGAGATTTTTCATAAAACTGCTTATTAGTTAAATGTCCTCATGGTACCATTATACATCTTGCTCCCCCTCACCAGCAGTCACAGGCTGTGCTTCCTGTATAGTTCCACATCTGACTTTGCTCATGAACTTTAATACCTTTTTTATGTGTCCCACCCAAAAGTTTTGGCTTCTGGTGCCACCCTGGTCTCTAGGTTTAACCTTAGATTTAAATGAGATGAATATGACTGTTCCCTGCACTTCTGACTCCTGAAATAATGTAGCAGAAAGCAGCTCATACAAGGCCTGTGTTGTCCGACCCATACGTATGGGCTGCTGGTGCCATTTGATCGGATTATCTCTAGGTTTAAAGATGGATGTAATTGTGATTAAGCACTTCCGACTCCTGAAATAATGTATCTGTTTCTATTGCCTGCACTCCTGAAATTATGTAGCGAGTCAGGTGCTGGTGGTGCCATTGCATCTGATGGTATCTAGGTTTAAAGTTATGTGTAAATGTATTTGAGCTTAAAGCCAATCTCTGTCTATATTCCCTGCACTTCCGACTCCTGAAATAATGTAGGTGATGCAAGGCAGGAGGGTGTCCGACCCAGAAGTATGGGCTGTTGTTGCCATTAGAGCTGATGGTCTGTAGGTTTAAATCGGGGGTACCCAACCTTTTATACCTGTGAGCCACATTCAAATGTAAAAAGAGTTGGGGAGCAACAAAAACATGACGACAATTCCTGGAGATGCCAAATATGGGCTGTGATTGGCTATTGGTAGCACTGGCAGCCTACAGGAGTCTCTTTGGCAGTACATATTGTTTTTATGCAACCAAAACTTCAACCTCAAAGTCAGAAATTCAAAAATAAGCACCTGCTTTGGGGCCACTTGGAGCAACATTCTAGGGGTTGGGGAGCATGACCACTGGTTTAAAGTAATGTGTAAATGTAATTTAGAGTAAAGGCAATGTCTGCAGTTTCTATTTCTGCACTTCTGACTCCTAAAATAATGTAGCAGAAAGCAGCTGATACAAGATAGGTGGAAAGGACTTTGGGAGGCAGGTATTTTTACAAGCGAGTGTACTGATGAGGCTGATGCCTATATACATCCTGGCCTGCAGCCCAGGTTGGGGTTCAGTTTGGGTACTGATCTATGTGGCTAAAGAATAACCTTGTTCTCTCCTTCTCTGACTCCTCCTACTACTGTTTGTGGCCCCTCCTATAGCCCAAGAGCCCCCCCTGCTGCTGGGGCACAGAACCGGATCACATGGGGAAAGGTCAGGGCTGGTTATTAAACGGGAACTCTCACTTGTACTAAAAATCCAGCAAACGGCACAACAGTAAGGATTTGCCATGGCACCTTTGGGAGTTATTTGAAGCATTGGCTCTGGTATTTATGGGATCTAACCTTAAGGGTCAGCGGGAAGGATGCCCCGGGGAAGGAATATTCTGGGCACACGATAAATTATACCCTCATAATGTACTGTCTAAGGGAGACAATATGGCACATTCCTCCCATATCTATAAATACAAATATACAGAGAAGGAATGTTCTGGGCACTTACTATAATTGGCACTTAATGCAAATTGTAATGCTTCCTGTTTAAATATTGGCATTTATACATTGCAGGCTGCAGAAGTGAGAAGTTTTGTCTGTTAGTCTGTGTGCAGAAGAATGTTCATACCTGGCACAGTATATTACAGTTTTAGGTTCCTGGGAGGGAAGATGGGTATTTGATGTATGAGTTAATTGGCAGAGGGAAAAGCAGTTGGTCAGGGACCAGCAAACACACTGGGCCACTGTGCAAGGAGCAGTTGGATTGGCTCCCAGTATGGCAGCGCCTAGTTCAGGAAGCCGATTCAGGAAATGACTGTGTGTCGGCTCACAATTTCCCTAACCTGTGTTTTTTTCTTCTTTTTTTTGTCCCTTGCTTTGTTGCTAAACAACATCGCCCTACCCCAAACTATGACTGATAAACGTGCATCTATATACATGTCTAAATATTGATTTACAGACAAGGAATGCTCTTGGCACACAATAAGATGTACTGTCTAAGGGAAACTATATGGTACCTCCTCCCTTATGTATGAATACTAAAATACAGAGAAGGAATGTTCTGGGCACACCATAAGCTATACCCTCATACTGTACTGTCTAAGGGAAACTATATGGTACCTCCTCCCATATGTATAAATACAAATATACAGAGAAGGAATGTTATGGGCACACAAGCTATACCCTCATACTGTTCTGTCTAAGGGAAACAATATGGAAGCTTATCCAAAACATGTTTATTTATATTTGGTCAGTAAGGGTTTCACTGCTGTATTATTATTATTTCTTTTTATTGAATCTTATAATAACCCAGCAATAGACATTTCATGCAATAAATTGGCATGACTATTTCAAAACGAGTAATTAAATATAGTATATTAACCATAACTAGTAATAACTAGTAATTCAACTCTGTATTAAACAGGCTATTAAATAGTAGTGCACGAGTTCCCTCTCCTGGCTGGTAAACCATAATTCACCCTTTGAGATTTGTATTTGATTGACAGAACTAGTCCTTGTGTAAAGATTGGGTTTGTTAGCACAAGCAAATGTCAGAGTTAATGATATTTAACTTGTAAATGGTTGCTTTATGGTTGATATGTACAGTATTTATAATTGAGTCCTACACTGCAGCAACTTTATTTTTCAGTAAATAACAGGGCAAGACTGCTGCTTCCAATTGGAATCAGATGGTATCAGAAAGTATCTGTGCAGCCACTGGGACAGAATGCTCTGTTAAACAGTTAGAATCTCAGCTGCCATAAAGCAGGGCAGGACTGCTGCTTCCAATGGGGGTCAGATATGATCTGTGCAGTCACTGGGACAAATTGCTCTGTTATACAGATAGCTAGAATCTCCGCCATAAAACAGGGCAGGACTGCTGCTTCCAACGGGAATCACAAAGGATCTGTGCAGCCACTGGGACAAAATGCTCTGTTACATAGCTAGAATTTCAGCCATAAAGCAGGGCAGAACTGCTGCTTACATGTACCAAGGTGAAAGAATGCTCTGTTTTTGGATAGCCGTATTAATATACAGTCCTATATTACCACACAACTGGCTATAACATTTCATATTTGCAGTGAAAGAGCGTGAGAAGCCCAAACAAAATTTACACTTCCTTATAAATACAATGGCATGAAGGTAAAATCCGACTTTCCTGCTTTGGATCTTACTATAGGTATATTTAGTCAAAGCAAGTCTATTTAGGGATGTTCTGACCTCCAGTTTTATGATTGGTTGAAAGTTGTGGTGGCTTCTCATAGGTTTATTTCATGAGTTTTGAGGTTTGCTCACATATGATACAAGGTCATTTTTTCTTATGGTATGTAACTCCTGTCTCCCAGGTCTCTCACTGGATGGAGTTCAGAAACTCGGGGCCCCCAGAGCTCCTGGACCCCGACTTCCAACAGCAGCTGGAGGACTCCCGAGACCATCTTAAGCGGGAGATCCAGAGAGAGCTGAAGATAAAGGAAGGGGCGGAGAACCTGCGCAAGGTATCCACGGATAAAAAGCATCAAAGCCATGTTGAGAGTCAGCTGCGAGCGTCCAACCGGCACCTCCAAGAGCTCCATCAGCAGCTGCAGGAACTTAATGGGAGGATTGTCATTATGGAGAAAGACCGAAAACAAGGTTTCTGGAATAATCTTATATTTCTGTAAGAGAAATCAAAGTACCAGAGTATCTGCACCCATTTGTTTAGCCAGAAAGATGGAATGGAGATCTGGAGGGTGGTCTGGGCAGTATAAGGGAACAGTAGACTTGGCCATGGCCTACAAAGAGTCTGCAGGCAGGAGAAAATAAGGAAGCAGAATATGGTTGAATGGAATAAGCAGTTATGGAATAATCAGGGGGTAATAAAACCGTATGGACGGGATAGGGACTAGGATTAGGGAGCAAATTGATGATGTTATCAGGAGGCATCAAGGGTATGAGAGAGTGTGGTGGCAAGCAGGATCTGAATGGGAGCAGAGGACAGCAATGCCATGGCAACTGGTGGAGGCAGGAATGGAATTGGAGAAGGTTATAGTGATTAGGAATGAAATGGCAGCAAGTAGAAGTTATTAGGAGATAGGTTGGCGAAGGATAAATGAATGGAGTGGGAAAGGGTGGCAGTGATTGGATCATGGGAGTGGAAGGATAAATGAATGGGAATGGGTGGCAGTGATTGGATCCTGGAAGTGGAATAGAGTTGGAAAAGGTAGTGGAATGGGAGGGAGTGCCAGTCATTTGGTACTGGGTTGGAGTAGGGGGGTAGCATAAGAATGGCATGAGTACCAGTGACTGATTAGGAAATAGGTGCAGTAGTAAGGAATGGAATGAGAGTAGATGGCAGCAGTTAGGTACTGGTTTGGATTAGGAAACATGAATAGGCTTGGGTTAGTTGTCGGTATACAGGAATGTTGTCAGGGCAGAATGCTGGAATGATATGGTGATGGGGAGTGAATGGTGTTGGAATAGGGAGTGAGCATTAAGGATGGTGCAGATTTTTACAAGAAGGGGAGCAGACGGCAAATATCCATGTAGAATATAGTAATATCCATGAACTTTTTATAAACTGAGACCAGTGTTGTTGAAACAATGTTCCACTGTGACCCAATGTTTTCTAGATGGCACAGTGTCCCCTGATCCTTGCATATGGGATAAAAGTTTTGACCCCTGGCAACGAAGAGTGGAAGCCCTGAAGAGGCAGTTGCACATAGAAAACAAGGTGAAGCAGGGAGCAGAGAACATTATCCAGATGTTTTCCAATGGGACCTCCAAGGTGAGTGAACACAACAGAGCTGACTCTCATGGGCTTGGTATGATCTTATGAGCTATAAGATGCATTTTCTCCATTGTCACTTGGTGGACACAGGAACAGTGGGTATAGCTGGCACCACTAGGAGGCAGGACACAATAATAAAAATAAACTAGTCCCTCCCTCCTCCTGCTATATCCCCCTCTGCAGACAGACGGCTCAGTTTCGTTGTGTCCTCAGGAGGTTAGGACATTGTCTCAGGAGTTAATTAATTATGTATTTTTATTTTAATTGCTTTTATTTATCTGTATTCTTGACACTTTGTCACACTATTGAAGATGGCTGGGACAATTACACTGAGTAGATTGTCCATCTTCCAACAGGATTGTCACCGGGGTCTAGTGCAACCGGCCCAGACCACCCAGGATAACACTCCCCCTTTTTGTCTTATCAGGGGAGGCTTCTGTGGCCGGTAGATGGGCAGAAGTTTAGCCACTACCCAGGTAAGTGGCTTACCCCTATCAGACCTGCCCTAGCTGCATGTCACCCCAGTTATGCAGCAGAGGGAATGTGTCCCAAGGAACATTAGGTAAGGAGAGGGCGCAACATTAAGCAGGAGAGATTAATTCGGCAGGAGAGTGGTACTTAGATCTCCTGCACTAGCTTTCTGGAGGCTAAAATTAGAGCTGTTTTTTCCCCTCTGCATTGGCGCCAAACACACCGGCGCGTTCTCTCACGTGAACCTGGAAGAGCGGGTCATCTTACTCTCTCATCTGAACCTTCTCACTCTCTCTCATCTGAACTTTCAGATGACAACCTTTTTCCCAGGGAGGCTTCTGTCAAATTTTTAGCTTCTGCCACAAGGAACCTTTATGCTCCAAGTGCAAGAGCCTGTTTCGAAAACCCCGGGAGCCAGTCCTCTGGTAATCCAACCCCCCCTGACGGATTCCCCAGCCCAAGCTGCCCCTCCTGAGTGGGCGTCCCAATTGGCTTCCAGCATTCCTAAATTGGCCCTGTCACTAGGCAAGCTCCTTGCCCATCTAGACAACTCTAAAGCCAAGCCTTCCAAGCGCAGGACACCCTTTCCATCTGAGGGACGAGTGTGAAGAGGAGTCCAACTCTCCTTCTCCCCTGTTACCTGACTCTGGTGACGAGCAGGCACTTTCTTTCTTGAAGCAATCAACTCCCTGATTGTTTCAGTCCTGGAAACCTTACATCAGCAGGAACCTGGAACTAGCTCCAGTTCTACTCCTCGCCTTTTCAAACGCCAGAGTAGATTCTCCCCTTCTTTTCCCTCCCACAACCAATTTGATCAGCTCATACAGCAGGAGTGGGACAAACTAGAGCGACATTTCCAGGCAACTGTAGTTTTCTCAAGCTATACCCCTTTTCACCTGAACAGAAAAGTCTTCTCCGTCAGTGGACGCTTCAGTGTCACTCCTTTCTAAGAACACAGCTCTACCAGTTCCAGATGCAGAATCCTTTAAGGACTCAATGGACAAGAAGCTGGAGGGATTCTTACGATCCCTATTCTGTGCTTGAGGTACTTCCCTTCGACCAGTTTTGGCCTCGGCGTGGGTCAGTAGAGCTATTCAATCTTGGTCAGACTCTCTATGTGGAGCCATTTCCACAGGAGTTCCCGAGCATGAACTCTCCCAGTTAGCATCACAGATCAAAGAGGCCAATGACTACTTATGCGAGGCATCGCTTGATGCAACCCAGGTCATTAGCAGAACTTCTGCTCTAGCGGTGGCTGCTCGCTGCTCCTTATGGATGAAACTCTGGGTAGTGGACCTCTCTTCCAAGAAGTCTGTAACCTCTATTCCATTCAAGGGCAATCTTCTATTTGGTCCTGATCTTGACAAGATCATGGGGCAAATTCACTAAGCGCTGAAGCGCCTAACGCTAGCGTGAATTCGCTAGCGTTGGGCATTTTCGTTACTTCGCAAATTCACTAACGGACGCTGGCGTAACTTCGCTAGTGTAACTTCGCATCCTTATGCCTACGAATTTGTGCAACGGACGGAACTACGCAAATTCACTAACGCGCACATTGTTCTGAACGCTACCTTTTACACCAGACTTCCTTCGCCACCTCAGACCAGGCGAAGCGCAATAGAGTAGATGGGGATTCCTTCAAAAAAAGTTAAAAATTTTTCTAAGTCCCAAAAAACGCTGGCGTTTTTTCTTTATTATGGGTGATAGGCTGAAAAAGATCGAAAAAATTTTTGGGGCTCCCCTCCTTCCCCCCTACATTTCCTAACTCATGGCAACTTAACTATACAGTGGGCACATGTGTAGGGCAAAATAAAAATTGTATTTGATGTTTTGAAGGTTTCCCAGGCTTGTGTAGTGCTGCTACAAATACTTCCATTGAAATTTGAATTTGGCGCTGTATGCAAATTAACCATCGCTAGTGTAACTTCGCTTTGCTTGGTGAATTAACGCTAGCGCAACTTCGAAACCTTACGCTACCCCTGAGCGCAACTTCGGATTTTAGTGAATGCGCTGGCGAAAATACGCCTAGCGAAGTGCGGCGAGGCGCGGCAAAGCGGACGCCAGCGCAACTACGATTTTTAGTGAATGTCCCACTATAAGTCAAGCAACCAAGAGTAAAATCACCTTGTTGCCCCAACCAAAGGGGAAGATTTTTTTTCGTGGCCCCCAGAACAATGGCGCAAGATCATCCCCGGCATTCATCCGCAGGATGAGGACGCTACGGAGCAAAGCCTAGATCAACTTGGCAGTCACAAAAGCCGGCCGGCAAACCTGCATCTGCATGACTGTTACACTGCTGTCAATCGAATCGGTTGTAGGGGGGAGATTACATCACTTCGCCGACGCTTGGCTGACCCTGACTCAGGATTCATGGGTTCACAAGGTTGTAATCCGAGGCTACCACTTAGAGTTTGCCTCCCTCCCCGCTGTTTCTTCATGTCCTTGTTCCCTCAGGAACATCACAAATCTCAGACAACCTTCTTCAATCAAACGTCATTGTGCCGGTACCGCCTCAAGAAAGATTCAGGGGCTACTACTCAAATTTATTCGTAGTTCCCAAGAAGGACGGCTCAGCTCGCCCAATCTTGGACCTCAAGGAACTCAGCAATTTCATCCGACCATGGAGTTCAATATGGAATCTCTGAAATACGCCATTGCGGTCAATTCCTTGTATTCCTCGAAGGACGATTACCTTCATGCACAGATTTTACCACCCCATCAGAGGTTTTTGCAGTTTGTCTTTCAAAACCAACACTATCAGTTTACAGCCCTTCCATTCAGACCAACCTCAGCTCCTCGATTCTTTACCAAGATCGCGTCGGTAGCCACTGCGCTCATCCGCATCTCAGGGGTGTTCGTAACACCGTACTTGGACGACCTATTAATCAAAGCACTGACCTTTGCAGAGGCCCAACAGGAACTTCAGGTCACCATGGACAAGCTACAGGAGCTAGGCTGGTACCTCAACCTGGAAAAGTCCTCACTGATCCCGAATGAATCGATGATATTTTTGGGGATGTTCTTCAATACGCAGACACAAGCTGTCTCCCTCCAGACAAGGTTAATCACATATGGACCCTAGTATTGTCCCTTTTGTCGAGACGACTCACACAGCCAAATTCTGTATGAAGGTGCTAGGAGTCATGGTTTCGACCACAGAAGCAGTTCCCTTTGCACAACATCACCTCAGGGAGGGTCATACAAGACTTGAACATATCTTCACTGGTGGACCCAAACCAGTCATTTAACCAGAGGCAGACCCTCCGGAGTCCCCCATTGGCGCCTCCTCACAACAGACGCAAGTCTTTCTGACTGGGGAGCAGTACTAGAGGGACACTCAGCACAGGGTTTCTGGACACCAGCAGAGAAACTTATCCACATCAATCTCCTAGAGATTCGGGCAATCCGTCTAGCATTAGTCCACTTGCAACAAGAGCTATTGGGACAGGTATTGAGGATTCAGTCTGACAATGCCACAGGGGTAGCATATATAAATCAAGGCAACACAAGAAGCTGGAAGGCGTTAAACAAGGTGGGACTCCCTCTGGGCAGAGACCCACCAGTCCCAACTATCCGCCATCTACATACCAGGACTCTTAAACTGGGAGGCAGATTTTCTCAGCAGGCAGTCCCTGGATCCAGGCGAGTGGTCTCTAAACGACAGGATTTTTCAAGAGATCACTCAAAGATGGGGGATACCAGAGGTGGACCTCATGGCATCCCACCACAACCGAAAGGTACCACTCATCTTTGCACAATACTGAGATCCACTTCCTCTCCTTCCCAGAACAATCAAGAAGCTGCAGAGGGAGAGCACCACTCTCATTCTCATAGCTCCATGGTGGCCTTGTCGCACCTGCTTCTTGAACCTCATGAACCTCTCTGTGGAGGAACCATGGATTCTACCATCCACACCAGATCTTCTATCACAGGGACCAATTCATCACCTATGCCCAGAAAATCTCAGATTGACGGCATAGTTTCTGAGACCGATATACTATATAAGAAAAGAGGGATACTCTGATGCTGTGATCCTTACCATGCACGCAGCACACAAGCCTGTTTCCACCAGAACCTACCACAGAGTATGGACTATCTATCAATGATGGTGCCAAGACCATGGAGCCGAATTTCAGAAATTTTCTACTCCCAATCTACTGGCCTTCCTTCAGGAAGGTCTCTCCATGGGACTCTCCTTGGGATACCTGAAATCTCAAATATCTGCGCTTTCTATTCCAAAGACACCTGGCCTTACTTTCTGAGGTCAAGACCTTTTTACAAGGGGTAGCACACACCAAGCCCCCTCTCTGAGCACCCCAGTGCCCGCTTGGGACCTCCTCTTGTTCTGTGAACTCTCCAAGGACCTTCATGTGAGCCATCAGCTTCAGTCTCCCTTCAGTGGCTCACGTTGTTTCTCCTGGCCATACCATTAGCACGGAGGATATCAGAGCTGTCAGATCTCTCCTGTCCATCTCCTTTTCTGACCTTCCACCATGATAGGGCCATCCTCCTCACAGTTCCGTCTTTCTTGCTCAAATTTCACCTAAACCAGCAAATTACCATTCCTACCTTATGTCCTTCTCTCTCCAACTCCAAGGAGGTGGCTCTTCACTCCCTGGACCCTGTCAGGGCTCTCAAGTTTTATCTTCATCGAGTTGCGGACATCCGCAAATCGTATGCACTTTTCATTCTTCCTACAGGTCCCCGTCGGGGCACTCCAGCCTCTAAGGCATCGATTTCATGCTGGATCAAACCGGTAATTCAAAGGGCCAACACAGCACACAGTTTGTCACCCCCAGTTAGTCTCGGGGCACACTCCACCAGAGGAATGAGTACGTCCTGGGCTTTCCGGAACCAAGCTTCAGCTGAAAAATTCTGCAGGGCTGCCACGTGGACATCCATTCATATATTTGCCAAATTTTACCAATTTGACACCTTTGCGGCATCTGACACCCGCTACGGTAGGAAGGTTCTTCAAGCTGCAGTGGCTGGTTCCACCTAGGCCTCTCTTCCTGCCCATATATTCAAGGGTCAGCTTTGGTAAGTCCCCACTGTTCTTGTGTCCCCCAAGTGACAATGGAGAAAAAGAGATTTTGTGTACTCACTGTTAAATCTCTTTCTCTTCAGTCACTTGGGGGACACGACTTCCGTCCCTGGATTGAGGCCATTCACTCAGACATGGCTGGTAATGACAACCACCAGTTGTTTTTTTTTTTTTTTTTGTATATAGTTTTTCTATTAGTAACCTCCTGTTCTTGCTTTGGTACAAACTGAGCTGTCTCTGTCTGTAGAGGGGGGTATAGCAGGGAGGGACTATTTAATTTTTATTATTGTGTCCAGCCTCCTAGTAGCATTAGCTATACCCACTGTTCCTGTGTCCCCCAAGTGACTGAAGAGAAAGAGATGTAATGGTGAGTGCACAAAATCTCTTTTTCACTGGCAGCCATTGGCCATAGCTTTGCAACAGCTTCCAGGCTGCCGTTTGAGATGGTTTGAGATGAAGTCAGTCGGCTGTTCAATAATCCAAGAGGTCTGGTTTTGTTAGCTCTGCCTCCAGTAATTTTATCGAATGGCTACCGTGCCCCAAGTACTTCCTTTATGGCTTTGCTGTTGCCTCCTATAGGATCGGAAGCTCCTCTGTACAGCCCAGCAGATGCTTCAGGACAGCCGGATAAAGACGGAGTTATTGCGCATGCAGATTGTGAAGCTCACCCAGGCTCCCGGTACAACCTGTGAATCCCAAGAGGTCTCTGAGTCCCTGTCCCCTCCGGAGCTGCGCATAGAGGAGCTCAGGCATCACTTGCAGGTGGAAACGGCAGTATCGGAAGGAGCCAAAAATGTGGTTAAACTACTTGGAGGTCGGCGACTGCAAGACCGCAAGGCCCTGGCTGAGGTTTCAAAAGATTAAATCCTCTCCTTACCTACTCTTGTACAATAGTATCTGTAATATTTGCACCACTTTATTTCTAGGCCCAAGCTCGACTACACGAGTCCTGCCAAAAGATTGACCTTCTGCGCCTGTCGCTAGAGAGGTGCCTGGCAGAACTTCCCTCTGATCACCCAAAGCAGCAGCTCATCAAAGAAGAACTGAAGAACTGTCCAACCACAGCGAGGAGTAAATATCCAGGCCCCAGCCACCCCTTAACTTCACTCATTAAACCCACAGCGCTCACAGGTATTTCAATGGAAATTATACATGAAACCGACAGAAAAAAAATTAATTCAGCCAATAGCCATTATCTGGAATAGCTTGGGGTAGCCAATACCAGATTCATTTTATTGTATTAGTCTCCTTTCTGTTCCATAAGGGACTCTGGAAATTCATCTGTTGGGCTGCCAGGATCTTCTAGAGACCGTCCCTGGCCGTTCTCGAACGGCTTCCGTTCAAGGGAGTCCTGGCGAGTCCAAGAACTTTATTCGCTACCGAACTGGAGGAAGCACCCATGGATGGGGGGGATCAGGCCGACACTTGCGGTCTGATGAGCACTGCGGTTAGTTCTGGACTTTATATGTTGTGCTGATTAAGTTCCTTGGACTATCTCTGAATTGTTTTTTTTTCTCTCTCTGTTTTTTAGGAGATGTCATGTGTGTCTTGAAGGTCGATAATAAGCAGGTGGCCCACACCAGCTGGGGGCCTGTTCATAATCAGTGCTGGGACCAGCGATTCACCATAGAGTTGGAGAGGGTGAGTGTCTATGGTGAGGTGCAATAGGTGCACACCTTGTTGACCCACTAGATACTGTTCTTCAGCCACAGCAATCGAGGCAAGTTGCCATCGATAAACCATAGTGTTAATGCAGATGTGGAAGTTGCTTTTATTTTGATTTTTGGCCTTCAGTCACGGGAGCTAGAAATCGCCGTCCACTGGAGGGACTGGCGGGAGCTGTGCGCAGTACGCTTCCTGCGCCTGGAAGACTTCCTAGATAATGAGCGCCATGGAATGTGTCTGCAGCTGGAACCCCAGGGAAAGCTATTTGCAGAGGTGAGACCAGGTGGCAGAGGTATGGTGGGTTTAGGACTGAGGAGGAGGGTGCATATCTAACCTGTCCACTGTTCCTTTAGGTCATGTTCTGTAACCCAGTGATTGAGAGAAGGGGCAAAGTCCAGAGGCAGAAGCGGATATTTCCCAAGCAGAAAGGTAAAAGCCTTTCACATTGACAGGGAGAACCGTATTTATCTGCACACTTCTATCATGTTCTATCATGGTGGGAGCACCCATGATTGTTTAGATCAGCCAAGCTTCTTCAAAAAATTCACGGTTTCATAGATGTAGGATGCGTCATTAGACCTGACACTCCTTTTTGAGTTGTGATTTTGAGTTTTCTTCTCCTCTTGTTACCAGGGAAGGACTTCCTTCGGGCCACTCAGATGAATATTAACTTTGCGACATGGGGGAGGCTAATGATGAGTATTTTACCTCCATGCGGTGCCATGACCACGTTGAGCCCTCCTCTTACCATTCACACTTCCACAAACTCTCAGCCGTATGTAGCAGGTGGCAGGTTAGTACTGAGCTGTGCATAGGTCCACTTACCTGACAATAGAGAGCATTTTGTGCTTTAGACATTTGCATTGTGCAAGAGCAGAATTACTGCATACCTGCCCCCCCCCCCCCCAGGAAAGCACCCAGGGCTACTACCACCCTCATGGAGAAGAGAAATTGACTAGGCTCCTCCTCCTCCTCCCTGGGCTGATAATATCCCTTTAAAGTGAGAGCACTGTTGCAGTCTCTCTCTCTCTCTCTCGTTCATGGCATTGACCTATACGTTATTTCTGATGCAGCGATTTCCCTGTCAAAAAATTATTCAGTGAAGAACAATCACCAAAGCCTCCGCCTAAACCTCCACGACTCTACCTGAATTCAGACGGCATGACTCCCTCCCCTGTGGAATCTCCTGGCAGAGCAGCAGGGAAGGTGAGTGCAGGGGACGGTCATGTTGCATATCGAGTGTATGGTTGTAGGATTTATGGCATTCTCTCTCGCTCCTTACATGCCTTCTGTCTTTGTTTCAGAGCATGAAGCGTATCCACGGGGAAGACGGTGGGGCACAAAGCAACGTTGAGCTCACTAAAGTGCATAGGTCAGCTGTTGGGCTGTTCTCTTTGAATTGTGCCCTTTTTCCCTAGCCTACTCAATTTAATATCCACTAGCTCCTATTGACCCAAATAGATCATTGAATGGCTGTCCTCTAAGGATTGGGGTAAAGGATAAAATTTAGCGGTTTTGAGTGACCTGTCCCCGTTTTTAGGTTGCCCAGGATAAGGGGTCAGAATTGGCAAAATTGTCCCTATTAAAGGGCAGTGGAAGAGCAGTGGTTGGTGATGTTGAACATTTTGTCCGTGGGCTTGTGATGAATCCCTGTGCCATTGTCCTTACAGTAACATTAAGGAGGGCATAGAATGACTTTTGTTGAGCAAATATAAGATTGGTTTCTGTGGGTTGCTAGACCTGGAGTCTGTGCAGGGCAAAGAAAGCCCCAGTTGTTCCCTTAACTCATCCCTGTTCTATTTTATTGCAGAAGAACAACTCTGCAGGTGGAAGATTTTACCTTTATATCTGTCCTCGGTCGGGGGCATTTTGGCAAGGTACATTGCTCAGACTGAAAGGCTAGGGCTGTATTAAATGGATGCGGCCATATGTTTTCCCTAGACATCCAGCTGAACACCTCTTCTAGTGGAACCACTTCCCAGGTCATGTAGTTAATAAAAACTTTTTTCATGTGTAGAAAGACCAGCATTATTATATATCCAGGAGCACCATGTTGTGGAACAGATTTCCAGCCCCCCCACCAAGTTGTGAAAAATGTCCCCTAGGGCCACCATGTTGTGGGGTGCATCCTTGGAGACCTCCATTTTGTAAAACCCTTTGCATTTTTTACATGTCAATGCATTCACCCACTTTCCATGGCAGCTGAAGGCCTTTATTTCTTGTTTGGCATACTCTGAACAAAATGGACAGGGCGAAGTGACTTGTCCTTTATTTCAGGTGCTTCTGGCGCAATTTAAAGAGACTGGGAAAGTCTTTGCAATTAAAGCCCTGAAGAAGCGAGACATTGTGAGTAGAGATGAGCTGGAAAGGTTAGTCGGGAAAAAAATTGGTGCAGGACTTGCTAGTCTTTTTTTTCCCTAAGATAATTGTACTATGGAATCTTTCTATTTCTATAGCCTGCAGTGCGAGAAGAGGATTTTTGAAGCTGTTAATTCCTCCAGACACCCTTTCCTGGTGAATCTGTTTGGTTGCTTCCAGACCCAGGGCCACGCGTGCTTCGTGATGGAATATATGTCCGGAGGGGACCTCATGATGCACATACACAGCAATGTCTTCTCAGAGCCAACAGCAAGGTTGGCAACAGTTAAACTTCTTTATAAAGGTCTCAGGCTTCTTTTTGGGGTGCTTATTTTGTTTTAGGGGGAATTCATCTCTCCAAAGGGAGAGTTCATTTGGGAATAAATTGCAAGATCTTCTCATTCGGTGGGGTTGCAAAACAATCAGATTTCTCTAGACTGGCCCTTCCTATCAGTGCAAACACTGTGGGGTTAAGTATACACCTCTGGAGGCAGGACAGAAGAAAAAAATAGAATCTCGACTCCTCCCTCTCCATATAAGCTCCTGATTCCCCTCAGTTTTTTCTTCTGTCCTACTTGGAGGTTAGGACCACAATTTTTTCTTTCAGTTTTTTATCATTTTACATCCTAAAGAATGAGCTATCTAAGGGCAGGAGGCATCCTAGCTCAGATCACACAGGTTTCTGTGCGAAAATCCTCAGCCTCATACCAGAAATGGTTACCTATGGGGCACAGCCACTCTCTTTCAAAGACGAGTGTTGCTGCTGTTACGCTGGATCAGGAGGACCAAGGACACAAACGCGATATAAGGAACGCACAGTGTAAGGAGAACTTCCAGGTTTCGGAAGCCCTTGGCGCCAAAACGCAGCTTATAAGCGTGTGCGCCTTACAAGTGATGCGCTTGCAGGCGCCATCTTGTTTCTTACTACGCACTGGAGCAGAGCTACAAGCTGCAGAGGAGACAGCGCAAGGTAGGAAATTAATTCAGCACAAGGGTATTAACCCTGGCTGTTTTCCCTTTGGTGGCTAATATGCTAAAAAGCCTTTAGGCTCCTGAGTTTAGCAACTGTATTTCCCAGTACTAATGCCTGCATGGCAGTGGGACGTGCTTACAAGAGCCATCTTGGTTTTTCTCACTGCGCATGGAGCAGTGGCGGGACGAGAGAACAGCAGAGAATAACTGCTGACACACAAGCCCAGATTATTAAACCACAGCAGAAGGGTTTTAACCCAAGCTGTATGTTGTTATGGGGAAAAGGCATTCACACAATCACTCACTTGGTGGACATTACCTCACACCCTGTCCCCGGGCAAGACATGGACCTCACCCCACTGGCCAGTAATAACTACAGATGCCAGTCTTGACAGGTTGGGGGGCAACTTGGCCATATCGAACATGCCAAGGGACATGGTCATCAGCAGAATCAAAACTACCTATCAATGTGCTAGAGATCAGAGCAATATGGAATGCCTGCTTCATTTGTCCCGGGAGTTGACAAACCAGCCACTCCGAATTCAATCAGACAATGCCACAGCGGTAGCCTATCTAAACAAACAAGGGGGCACACGCAGCAACAGGGCAATGCGAGAGGTAGCGCAGTTCCTCAGCTGGGCAGAACTACAGGTTCCGGCCATCTCTGCAGTTTTCATTCCCGGAGTGCTATACTGGGATGCGGATTACCTCAGCCGACAGTTGATAGACCAAGGAGAATTGTCACTTCACCCAGAGGTCTTCCAACAGCTGGTAACCACATGGGGCCTGCCAGACCTAGACATGCTAGCGTCCAGACTCAATTCCAGGATACCTATGTACTACGCCAGGTCGCAGGACCAAGGGCAGCATATGTAGACGCCTTAGTCATACCTTGGACTTTCAACAGTTACACCTTTCCCCCTCTAGCTCTCTTACCAAGACTGATACGCAAAATTCAAAAAGGAGTGGAGACGATTCTAATCACTCCAGATGGCTGAGGGGAGCATGGTATTCAGACATCATCAATGTGTCAGCAGCTCCACCATGGCGGCTGCCTCTTCGACCAGACTTACTCACTCAAGAACTAATCAAACAAAACAAACTGCCAAGGTTGCATTAACGGCCTGGCTCTTGAAACCGACATTGGCACTCAAAAGGGTTTCAGGAATGGCCACCAACATATTCTTGAAGGCCAGAAAACAGTCCACAACAAAGGTCTATTATAGACTATGGAAGGCTTTCATACACTGGTGTGAGTCGCCGCAGGTTCAGTGGCAACAAGTGACAGTTCAGACAATTGTCGTATTCCTCACACAAGGGTTCCATTTAGGTATTTCATTAGCTGTTGTCTGAAAGGACAAATATCAGCCCTTTCCTTACTACTCCAACATCAGTAGGCTAGAGAGCCAGACCTTATTCAGTTATGCAAGGGGTGAGCAAAGTGAGACCACCGTTGAGGGATCCAACACCTACCTGGGATCTTACCATGGTCCTCAATGTCCTACAAGGACCCCCATTGAACCTTTAGCGACTCGTCCACTAAAATTCCTTACCTGGAATAGGATTTTTCCTTTTGGCCATTACGTCAGCAACAAGAGTATCAGACATGGCAGCCTTATCTCACAAGGAACCTTAGCTCATACTACACCAAGATAGAGCAGTTTTCAGGACTATACCTACTTTTTCTCCAAAAGTAGTATCGGCTTTCCACATTAATTAGGAAATCAACCTTCCTTCCCTATGCCCTAAGCCCTCTAACGCTAAAGCGAAGATCCACATAACTTTGATGTAGTTAGGGCAATACGTTACTATCTAGACAGGTCTAAAACTTATAGGAAGTCAAATGCTTTTTTGGTTACTTATGGCATCAATAAGGGATCGCCTGCTTCAAAGCGTACAATAGCCAGATGGCTAGTAGAGACAATAAATTGGGCTTATGACAGTCATTAAACTAGACCCTTCAAGGTCAGAGCACATTCTACCAGGGCACAAAGTACATCCTGGGCATTGCATAATTAAGCTACTAATTAAGCTACTCCAGAACTGGCAGCCACTTGGGCATTCCTAGCTACAATTGCAAAATTTTATAGACTACATGTATTTCACTCAGCATTTGGTAGAAAAGTACTTCAAGCTGCAGTGAGGCAACAGTAACTTTGACCCAACCCTAGAAATGGGGCAGCTTTGGGACGTCCCCACGGTTCTGCACTGACAGGAAGGGCTGGTCTAGAGAAATAAGGATTTTCAACTTACCGGAAAATCTTTTTATAGACGGCCCGGACTGTCAGTGCAGTAAGCCCCACCCTGGAGTTAAAGTTATATTGTTGTGAATCTCTTCTCGCTCTTTCTCTGCTATCCTTCTATTCTTCTAACTGAGCTGACAGACTAAACTGAGGGGAATCCGGAGTAGGAGCTTATATGGAGTGGGAGGAGTCGAGATTCTATTTTTTTCTTCTGTCTTGCCTCCGGAGGTGTATACTTAACACCACGGTGTCTGCACTGACAGGAAGGGCCAGTTAGAAAAAGATTTTCTGGTAAGTTGAAAATCCATATTTTTACCCGATTTGGCCATCAACATGCTTAGATGATCCAATTATTGGGTCATAATAGGGCCTAGAGAGACCCATTGGGAGAGGACTGTTGGTTCTTGTCTAACATGACTTCCATTCCTAGTAAGTTTTCGTCAAGAAGGTCATCAGAACGTTCCCATACATAGGGTGACTTGGTCTGAAGGGGCAAGCAAGCAGCATTTATTCGCCCAAGTATCTTGAGCTACTGTGTTCCACATCCAGCTTCCTTCTCATTCTATGTACTGCTTATCAAACCATTCATTCTTCAGAGACGGTAGTGGTCTTCCATGTACCCCTTGGATGCTGTTACTATTGAACAGCATGGAAGCTTCTTACGGAAATAGATTTTTTTGGATTCTAAATGTTTGAGAGTGTGGCGTGTGTGTAACATTCTCTTTCTGGCAGGTTCTATTCGGCCTGTGTGGTGCTCGGCCTCCAATTTCTTCACGAGAAGAAAATAATATACAGGTACTGAAGCCACAACAGAAAATATTCTCTTGTAACTGGCTTCCTACTATTACATACAAATATCAATATGCTTGTTTTTTACGTATATGTTATTCCAGAGACCTGAAGCTAGATAACCTCCTGATGGACTCAAGCGGCTTTGTGAAGATTGCCGACTTTGGCTTGTGCAAAGAAGGTGAGACTTAAATCAGTGCCCCAGCTTGGTGTTGGGTTGTGGCTACTAATGGAGTAGTTACAAGCATTGAACTATTATAGGCATGGGGAATGGAGACCGTACCAGCACATTTTGTGGAACCCCTGAATTCCTGGCTCCGGAGGTCCTGACTGACACGTCGTATACATACGCTGTGGACTGGTGGGGGCTTGGTGTTCTCATCTACGAAATGCTTGTAGGAGAGGTAAGGGCAAGCTAGTAAAGAATGTTATGACACTGCATGCCCCCTTTAGTGACAATTAGTATTCATATATATGTTTAGAGTGTAAGTACGTCAGGGTCTTCCAATTTGATCCAAGTGTGCTTCCTGATACCAAGTCATGAAATAGTATTTTTTGCAGTCTATCTCCACTCATAAGCCAGGGAGGACAACTGCCAACAGACAACTGGTCCAAAGCTGTGTTGATTCCATAGCTTTATGAAGTCAGTAGCATTCCCTCTACTGCTAGTCCTTAACACCGTCACTCCTGGGCCCATCAGTCTGGAGTCTAACCTCACCTAGACTTCTACTGCTCCCATATTCTCTTCTAGATCAAGAATCACCCTCGGCTACCTACTTGTCCTAATCATTTCATCCCAGTACTGGGCAGTATACGTTTTACTTTAAAATGGCAGGCCAGGAAGAATATACTTGAGGGAAGGGGCACCTGTGGTATCCTCATTCTTCCAAAATGTTTCCTTGGCATTGGTATATATGTGTATCCTAATTTTGACCACAGCCCTTGTAGCTGGTTATTAAATTGTGCTCAGATGGGTGCAATCAAGGCTGCACATGGGTACCTATACTCCCTTCAAATCCATGCCATTTACCTGATGTAACATCTAGCACCCATTAGTGCAACATGCAAAGGAGGCCACATATATGCTCTGCCTGGGCAGGTCAGGTGTAAGGTTCTAGGGCTTCTCTTGGCCTTCAGGTTGGGGAGCAACCGATAGATGGGTGCACAGGGCGTGCAGTGCTTGGAGTATTAATGGCCAAAATGTCGCATCCATTTTTGTGTTTGGTGATGCACAAACCATTAGTAGATGAGCCCTTATGCCTCCTTAGTTCCATTTGGTCGATCAGTTTAGTACATGACCTTTGGAGCATTAAAGTAAAACAGGAACAAGTTGAGGATTGGTACCACAGGGCCAAATACCTGATTACTAGTAGCAGCTAAGCATTTAAAGATACAGGCAGCCACTTTGGGATGACACCGTTTCTATTTCAGTGTCCCTTTCCTGGCGATGATGAAGAAGAGGTGTTTGACAGTATTGTCAATGAAGAGGTGCAGTATCCTCGCTTCCTATCCACCGACGCAATCAACATTATCCGCAAGGTTTGACTTCACTTCTGATTTCCCCTTCTCTAGGAGCTCTAACTATGAGAATTGCAGCTCTACAGCATGGAGCTAGCAAACTTCATTGAATAGATGGCCTATGCTACCATGATGTAATAATTTTAGTCGTTTAGATCAGGGTCTCGCCAAAACCAAATAAAATATAGAAAACTCAATTATGGTCAGGTAGGACCTCTTAAAGTAGTTCCATATGGATTGTTGATAATCAAGCCTGTGTTCCTCAGAGGTGTTCCTCAGAGGTGTTTGACAGTATTGTCAATGAAGAGGTGCAGTATCCTCGCTTCCTATCCACCGACGCAATCAACATTATCCGCAAGGTTTGACTTCACTTCTGATTTCCCCTTCTCTAGGAGCTCTATGAGAATTGCAGCTCTACAGCATGGAGCTAGCAAACTTCATTGAATAGATGGCCTATGCCACCATGATGTAATAATTTTACAGTCGTTTAGATCAGGGTCTCGCCAAAACCAAATAAAATATAGACAACTCAATTATGGTCAGGTAGGACCTCTTAAAGTAGTTCCATATGGATTGCTGATAATCAAGCCTGTGTTCCTCAGACCTTTAATATGTCTTCTGTTTAACCTTCTTTAGCTTTTGAGAAAGTCCCCGGAACGTCGTTTAGGGGCTGGTGCTGGTGATGCTGAGGAGATAAAGCCACAGCCCTTCTTTCAGGTACTGTAAATTCCTTTAAGCAGAGAATTGCCGGCTATCAGTGGTGCACCCTTAACTCTCTTTGCTCCCCACCCATTACAGGAGATGGACTGGGATGCGCTTTATGCCCAACAGATGAAACCCCCCGTTGTTCCTGTATTAAGTGAACCCTTTGACATCAGGAACTTTGATGAGGAATTCACTGGGCAGAAGGCCATACTCTCCCCTTCTGATGACCCTCGTCCTCTGACTTCTGCCGATCAGATTCTCTTTCAGGATTTTGATTTTGTCTCTGAACTTCTCCTTGCTCCCTAGCAAGGCCCTTCTCTTTATTTTGCTTTACATTCTAAAACTACTTTGCTTAAATCTTCAGTGAATGTATATCTCTGCACTTTGTTACTTCTTAAGTTATCTTAAAGGTCACCCCAATACCTCCCAGTTCTCTGTTCCTATTAATGTGATTAATTGAGACACTGACACTCCATCCCATTCTACCTACTCCAGGCTACTGGAATGAAATTTAGGAAGACATGATGTCATTTAGGAGTGTTTGATGTCATCCTCTGCTGGCTGCTTTGTCCTGAAGACCTCTGCAAATTCTAACAAGAGGCAAAGCAGCCTGAAGCGCGTGAAGTAAAGGGTTTAATGTGAGTACAGAGTCTGCCTGTTTGGATGCTGTATGTACAGGAGGAATCCCCCCTATCAGGAGCTGTAGCATTTTCTCCACTCCATACAGGTTTCCTTTTATCTTTCCCTTTTATAACGGCATTCCTCAGGTTTCCGTTATGTCATAAACAGGTACTGCTATTTGTTTGTGCCTGAATATGAAGTAAAGCAGTTACTGTAGCATCAAGCAGGACGTGGGAGATGTAGGAGGTTATTAGTCATAAATGAATATATGAAGAAGTAGACTCCATTTCTAGCCAGATGTAATGTAATATATATATATTTGTTAGACCCCGTTTCTGTTTTTACAGATTGATATGTTTGTTTATTTATCAATGTTTGTACGGGAACTAGAGGTGCAAAATATAAGGAACTTGTCCAGTGAAATTTGTGTGCGTTTCTCATTCTACCAGTGGCGTTGCCTTGGCCTCACCCGCTTCAGCTGGATCATGGAAAGGTGCTCACTAGAGATGAACTGGACAGTCAGATGCACAACATAGACTCCTTGTTATTCAACTGGGGGGGGGGGTGTCCTGGTTACATGCACATAGTTACCCACAGTCTCTCACTGCAATTGTTGTTTCAAATGGGTTAGTGTTGGATGAACCTCAGTGGAAGCTGCTAGATTGTCTATCCAGCTGTCCATAGAATCTGAATGAAACAGTGACCCCCAGTGGCCACAATGAACATTAAATAAATGGTGGCGGCTTTATTGAGGAAGCAAGCAACTGCATTATGGATATGTTATCTTAGCCCCCCCCCTGCCAGATTTGATCTGCTATTACTCCTCTCTTCCCGTGCCATTTTGCACCCTTCCACCTCCTTGGGACTATCACAGTTCTGAATGGCAGAAAAGTTGGATGTGCATGAGGATTCCCAGCTTAACCTTCTGGGTCATGATCGTCAGGCAGGGGCTGGATTAGCACATAAGCCAATTGCAATGTGGTTGGGATTGATCCCCCATTGACACACAGACATGCACAATGCAACCATTTGGAGTGGACCACTTTCTCCTTGAAACATTGTACTGCACCCACACTCACCACTATGAAGCTGAGCTTACCTGCTTGATTATGGTGTTGCATAACGTCTGTGTGAGCTGAAAGCCCCTGGGTGTATGTAGCTTTAAAGTGATGGACCAGTACATATCTACAGGTAACCTAACACCTGGGCCAGTAGGTGCAGGTAAGGTGGTAAAACAAAAAAATCCAGAAGGTACATACATGATGAGGACCACTTGATGGTATAGCAAGGCATGGGATCTACACTGTAATGACATAGGAATCCAGTAGCACATTAAAGGGCTCAATTATGAATGTACATACAAAGCACAAGTGTACCCTGAATGTAAACTCCTTCCTTCTAGTGCTGTGTCCTACATAACTCATTAAGGCAATATGTTAAAGTCTTAGCCTAAAGCACAAGCATTGGATGTTCAGATGCACAGGTCCAGGATCCTTGAATGGATTATATTTGGTGATAATAAACCATAACGGTAATTGTTTCTTTTTTCTTACAAATCAGAATGTTATTATACATTGCCCTGGTTCTCTCACCTTATTCCCAGCCGGTGGTACAGAGATCAAATGCAAACAGAAACAAAATGCAACCACAGGATCGCAGGGGGCAGTACAAGACTTGGCATAATCTTGGATCCATGAATAAAAAGGTGATGTTTCTCTAAGATGGTTGGGAGATACGGAGTGGAAAAAAAAGTCAAAAAAGTCTGTCTTTCATGGATGGAAATCTCCTGCTTAAACACTACAAATGCAAACACTGCCCCAGCTCTCTAATGCCCATAGCCAATCAAATGTTTACTTTCATTATTCAATGCGTTAATTGAGTAAAACTCTGGCGAAGAACCAGGGCCAATGTTACTAGTGATTGTGCAGAATAGAACCCCCCCCCAAATACGATTTGAATTTTCGGAACCATTCAATTGAATATTAGTCATTCACATTTTTCTTTAAAAAATTGCGAGTATATTCAAATAAAAAAGAAAATTCACATGAATTCGACCTTTGATAAATGGGCCTCTAGGTCTAAGGCTACCAGCATTATCCGCAAGTGAAGACTGCACTTGGAACAATACATGAAATAAGAGAGAAACCAAACAAAACAACAAGCAGCAGAGATACAGTATATATAAAATATACTAAACATTAAGAAAAAGGGGCAAATTATATTCTACACACATACATACAGACTATGTGAAAAGTTTGCACGTATCCTTGATCAAAGTGCTGCGCCATCAGTAACCAAACCATTCTGCCTTTTCAGCAGCGAGAGAACAGACTAAGGCTTAGCCAGGAATACTGATGATAAACTTGAAATGTTAGAACACTTGAAGCCCATTCGGCAGCTTATGGCTGCTTTCATCCTGCAGTCTTTACAGAGAGTACAATTTAGACAGCCCCTATGACTCTTCATGATGACATAATCGTTATGATCACATCCTTTTATGCATATTAATGTCTGTTGTTTGGTTGTTTTAAGAGGCAGTTACAAAGACGCTGAACCTAAATATGTATAGATCACACTGAAAACGAATATATTTCAATAGGATGTTGATCTGCTCCATGTTGCCCTCTTTGTGTACTTGCAAGCCTCTTGTGGAGGGGCTCCTAGGGAAGAGAGCTCAAAGATAACACCTGGTGCCACGCATAGTGCAGGCTGCAGATAGATGTCTTTGGAAAGGATTGGCTGAGATCCTTTCTGAAAGAGGTCTTTCCTGGGTTCCCCATGGCAGCAACTATTGGGTTAATCTCCCTATCACGCAAATGGACAGGCTTAATAAGTGACCAATTACAGAAGACTTAAGAACCCTTCCCAGCCCCCTGTACGCTCTGTTTTTTCCCCCTGTCCGCTGGTTTGGATAGGCTTTTTTCTTTTGTTCTCACCTGGATCATAGTTGGCCTGTTCCACCTCGGTGAAGCATCTGCAAAAGGTATCCACTCTGCACTCTGCCTATAAGAGGGTCTCCCCCCCTCCTAATTATTAGCCATGGGGGAGACATTAGTCATTCTAAACATGCAGTGGGGGAAGATGGAGTTGTGTTCCAAATGTGATCTGATGCGTTCCATTAAGAAGAAGTGACAACACTTCCGGGTTCCAGGTTTCTTTGGCTTCAAAGTTAGGTTTAAAAGACAGTCTAAAGTAGCAGTTCGGGTTAAGAGCTTAATGCCTGCTCCTGACTGTCTGGCGTCCGCTCTAGTTATCCTGGGTATGTACCACAGGCTCCCATGTATTAGTGTGTTGTGCCTGGCTTTTCCTAAAAAAATGATGTCTCAGGAGGAGCAAGGGAGTGAGGAAGACTCGGAGTTTGAGACTGATGAATCTTTAATCCAGTCTGAAGCTGAATCGGATGAGGATTTGACTTCAAGATGGTTGACCCTTTGGTAAGGACCATTAGAGGCGTTGAATTGTGGGGAAGAGAAAGAAGAAGCCCCTACTTTCAAAAAGTTGTTTATCTCCAAGCTTAAGAAATCAAATTTCTTTCTTTCCAGTCTTTGAGGAGGTCAAGGAAATCATAGCCTCAGAATGGAGCATGATGGAAAAGAAACCATCTGTCAGTAACAGGTTGTCTAAACTTTATCTGTTTTCATCTAAAGATGCTAAACAGTGGTATAGGAGACCTTTTGCAACCTGCAGGTCACTAGTTCAGACCCAGGCAGTATGTTAAACAGCCTCCACCAAACACACAGGCAGGCAAAGGGAATGGCAATGTTTCCTACTGTCCTCACTGTCAGCAGCGCAAGAGAGTTATTGTGGGCTTAGCACCGTTTGTGCACCTCTATTTTACGAGCGACTTCACCGGGGCTGTCTTTCACTCTACCTGGGGAGGCAACGGCTGGGCCAGATTTTGCGCTTACTGTACGCGAACCCGGTGCGCAACCCGGAAGTGCTTGCCGGTGCCTTAGGCGACATTTTTCTAAGGCGCGCTTCGGCACCATACGTCACTGCTAGGGGAGGGGCTATTCTACGCGCTCTCCATTTCGCGCCTATATATATATATATATATATATATATATATATATATATATATATAAAACCTACATTATATATATTGTTAACTTAATTCCTCTCTTACAGGAACAGTTTGTGTACACCATGTCTGAAGGTAACCTTTTGAATCCCTCATCTCCTCAGTATTAGAGACCCTTCACTTACAGGAGCCTGAACCTAGTTCCAGTACTTCCACCTCCTTGTTTAAGGAGGTTTCCTCTTCGGTCCAGACCTGGACAAGATCATCAACCAGGCCATCGGGGGTAAGAGTACTCTACTCTCACAACCAAAATCTCGCCCCTCCTTTCGTCTGAACCGTTTTTTTTCGCGGCTCCCAGCACAAGGGCTGCGACATCATCTCCTCCCGACACTCCACCACCGGCAGAGGATGCTTCAGTGGAAAGTCCAGGCCATCCTGGCAGTCCTGCAAGCCGCCCAGCAAGCCCACATCTCCATGACTCACCCCTTCTTCCCTCCGGCGACTCAGCCTTAGGGGGGAGACTTCACAGGTTTGCCGACTCCTGGAAGAATCTGACTCAAGACGCCTGGGTACATGAGGTCGTGAGTCAGGGCTACCACCTAGAATTCACTTCTCTCCCATCCCGCCGGTTCTTCATGTCCAGATATCCTCAGGGGCATCAAAAGGCTCAGGCGCTGCAAGATGCGATCAACAAACGTATACCTTCCGAGGTCATCATCCCTGTTCCAACCAAGGAGAGATTTCGAGGCTATTACTCAAACTTGTTTATAGTTCCCAAGAAAAAGGATGGATCTGTTCGGCCAATCCTGGACCTCAAGGAACTCAATACATTCATTCGACCGCAAAAGTTCAAGATGGAATCCCTCAGGTCTGTCATTGCGGCCATGTCCCCAGGCCAACGATTCTTGTGACTTGCCTTCCAAAGTCGCCACTTCCAATTCACGGCCCTTCCCTTTGGCCTGACTTCGGCCCCTTGTGTCTTTACCAAGATCATGTCGGTGGCCACTGTTCTAATCCGCACCAGGGGGCTCTCCATAACTCCTTATCTAGACAATCTCCTGATCAAGGCACCTTCCTTCGCAGAGGCCCAGCAGGCGTTGCACTTGTTGGTTCGGTTACAGGAGTTGGGTTGGTTCATCAACCAGGACAAGTCCTCGTTAACCCCGAGCCAATCCATGGTCTTCCTCGGGATGCAGTTCAACACCCAGACACAAACTGTCCCAGCGACAAGGTCCAGCATCTACAGATCCTCGTGCGGTCTCTCCTCTCCCACACCGTGAGATTCTACATAAAGGTGTTGGGAGTAAAAATTTCAACAATAGAAGCAGTTTCCTTTGCCCAGCATCACCTCAGGGAGCTTCAGTGGAATATTCTTGCGGCCTGGAGGCGCAAATCCCTTCTCCTGGAATTTCACAGGACTTGAGTCTCTCTTCTCTGGTGGATGCAAACCAGTCACCTGACCAGGGGCAGACCCCTAGGGGATTCACAATGGCGACTGCTCACCACAGATGCAAGCCTCTCAGGTTGGGGAGCAGTGCTGGAGGGTTGGTCAGCGCAAGGTCGCTGGTCTCTATCGGAATGACGTCTTCACATCAACCTCCTTGAGATACGGGCAATCCAACTCGTCAGCCATCTTCATTCCAGGTCTCTTAAACTGGGAAGCAGATTATCTCAGCAGACAATCCCTAGATCCGGTCTCTAAAGGACGACATCTTCCAAAAGATAACTCAAAGATGGGGGACGCCAGAGGTCGATCAGATCACAATCGAAAAAGTCATCTCTTCTTTGCAAGGTCCAGGGACCCTCTGGCGCTGGCGGCAAATGCCCTCACCTCTTCCCATGGGTGTCCACAGAGGGGGGCAAGAGGGGGCAGTGCCCCTCCCTGGGACTGTGCACATAAGTTTCCACCTGTTTGTGCATTGGCACCAGCTTACTGTGGTTTCTGTCGCGATCCCTCAAAGATTTTTCTTCTGTGCAGCAGAGTTTTCTTTTAGCTCCTTCCCTAGGTGCTCGCACCCCCCTCCCTTGTCACGGTGCTGCAGGATCATATTACTTCAGGCAGCTGTGACAGAGAGAGAGAGCAGCCAGGGAGCATCTGATTGGCCAGTAGCACAGATTGCAGCGCCAGAGAAAATGAAGGAAGGAAAGCCCTATCTATAGCAGTCTGCAGCCTTGTACTTGTGAGTTCTGGGGGTATTTATACAATTACTTGCCCCTGTGCCATCTGTTTGTGTGTTCTGCTGGTATTTATGTATGTACTTGCCCCTGTACCATCTGTTTGTGAGTTCTGGGGGTATTTATACATGTACTTGCCCCTGTGCCATCTGTTTGTGAGTTCTGGGGGTATTTATACAGGTACTTGCCCCTGTGCCATCTGTTTGTGAGTTCTGGGGGTATTTATACATGTACTTGCCCCTGTGCCATCTGTTTGTGAGTTCTGGGGGTATTTATACAGGTACTTGCCCCTGTGCCATCTGTTTGTGAGTTCTGGGGGTATTTATACATGTACTTGCCCCTGTGCCATCTGTTTGTGAGTTCTGGGGGTATTTATGTATGTACTTGCCCCTGTGCCATCTGTTTGTGAGTTCTGGGGGTATTTATACATGTATGTGCCCCTGTGCCATCTGTTTGTGAGTTCTGGGGGTATTTATGTATGTACTTGCCCCTGTGCCATCTGTTTGTGAGTTCTGGGGGTATTTATACATGTACTTGCCCCTGTGCCATCTGTTTGTGAGTTCTGGGGGTATTTATACATGTACATGCCCCTGTGCCATCTGTTTGTGAGTTCTGGGGGTATTTATACAGGTACTTGCCCCTGTGCTATCTGTTTGTGAGTTCTGGGGGTATTTATACAGGTACTTGCCCCTGTGCCATCTGTTTGTGAGTTCTGGGGGTATTTATACATGTACTTGCCCCTGTGCCATCTGTTTGTGAGTTCTGGGGGTATTTATGCATGTACTTGCCCCTGTGCCATCTGTTTGTGAGTTCTGGGGGTATTTATACATGTACGTGCCCCTGTGCCATCTGTTTGTGAGTTCTGGGGGTATTTATACATGTACATGCCCCTGTGCCATCTGTTTGTGAGTTCTGGGGGGTATTTATACATGTACTTGCCCCTGTGCCATCTGTTTGTGAGTTCTGGGGGTATTTATGCATGTACTTGCCCCTGTGCCATCTGTTTGTGAGTTCTGGGGGTATTTATACATGTACTTGCCCCTGTGCCATCTGTTTGTGAGTTCTGGGGGTATTTATGCATGTACTTGCCCCTAAGCCATCTGTTTGTGAGTTCTGGGGGTATTTATGCATGTACTTGCCCCTGTGCCATCTGTTTGTGAGTTCTGGGGGTATTTATGCATGTACTTGCCACTGTACCATCTGTTTGTGAGTTCTGGGGGTATTTATGCATGTACTTGCCACTGTACCATCTGTTTGTGAGTTCTGGGAGTGTTTATACATGTACTTGCCCCTGTGCCATCTGTTTGTGAGTTCTGAGGGTATTTATACATGTACTTGCCCCTGTGCCATCTGTTTGTGAGTTCTGGGGGTATTTATACATGTACTTGCCCCTGTGCCATCTGTTTGTGAGTTCTGGGGGTATTTATGCATGTACTTGCCCCTGTGCCATCTGTTTGTGAGTTCTGGGGGTATTTATGCATGTACTTGCCCCTGTGCCATCTGTTTGTGAGTTCTGGGGGTATTTATGCATGTACTTCCCACTGTGCCATCTGTTTGTGAGTTCTGGGGATATTTATACATGTAATTGCCCCTGTGCCATCTGTTTGTGAGTTCTGGGGGTATTTATACATGTACTTGCCCCTGTGCCATCTGTTTGTGAGTTCTGGGGGTATTTATACATGTACATGCCCCTGTGCCATCTGTTTGTGAGTTCTGGGGGTATTTATACATGTACTTGCCCCTGTGCCACCTGTTTGTGAGTTCTGGGGGTATTTATACATGTACTTGCCCCTGTGCCATCTGTTTGTGAGTTCTGGGGGTATTTATACATGTACATGCCCCTGTGCCATCTGTTTGTGAGTTCTGTGGGTATTTATACAGGTACTTGCCCCTGTGCTATCTGTTTGTGAGTTCTGGGGGTATTTATACAGGTACTTGCCCCTGTGCCATCTGTTTGTGAGTTCTGGGGGTATTTATACATGTACTTGCCCCTGTGCCATCTGTTTGTGGGTTCTGGGGGTATTTATACATGTACTTGCCCCTGTGCCATCTGTTTGTGAGTTCTGGGGGTATTTATGCATGTACTTGCCCCTGTGCCATCTGTTTGTGAGTTCTGGGGGTATTTATACATGTACGTGCCCCTGTGCCATCTGTTTGTGAGTTCTGGTGGTATTTATACATGTACATGCCCCTGTGCCATCTGTTTGTGAGTTCTGGGGGGTATTTATACATGTACTTGCCCCTGTGCCATCTGTTTGTGAGTTCTGGGGGTATTTATGCATGTACTTGCCCCTGTGCCATCTGTTTGTGAGTTCTGGGGGTATTTATACATGTACTTGCCCCTGTGCCATCTGTTTGTGAGTTCTGGGGGTATTTATGCATGTACTTGCCCCTAAGCCATCTGTTTGTGAGTTCTGGGGGTATTTATGCATGTACTTGCCCCTGTGCGATCTGTTTGTGAGTTCTGGGGGTATTTATGCATGTACTTGCCACTGTACCATCTGTTTGTGAGTTCTGGGGGTATTTATGCATGTACTTGCCACTGTACCATCTGTTTGTGAGTTCTGGGGGTGTTTATACATGTACTTGCCCCTGTGCCATCTGTTTGTGAGTTCTGAGGGTATTTATACATGTACTTGCCCCTGTGCCATCTGTTTGTGAGTTATGGGGGTATTTATACATGTACTTGCCCCTGTGCCATCTGTTTGTGAGTTCTGGGGGTATTTATGCATGTACTTGCCCCTGTGCCATCTGTTTGTGAGTTCTGGGGGTATTTATGCATGTACTTGCCACTGTGCCATCTGTTTGTGAGTTCTGGGGATATTTATACATGTAATTGCCCCTGTGCCATCTGTTTGTGAGTTCTGGGGGTATTTATACATGTACTTGCCCCTGTGCCATCTGTTTGTGAGTTCTGGGGGTATTTATACATGTACATGCCCCTGTGCCATCTGTTTGTGAGTTCTGGGGGTATTTATACATGTACTTGCCCCTGTGCCACCTGTTTGTGAGTTCTGGGGGTATTTATACATGTACGTGCCCCTGTGCCATCTGTTTGTGAGTTCTGGGGGTATTTAAACATGTACATGCCCCTGTGCCATCTGTTTGTGAGTTCTGGGGGTATTTATGTATGTACTTGCCCCTGTGCCATCTGTTTGTGAGTTCTGGGGGTATTTATACATGTATGTGCCCCTGTGCCATCTGTTTGTGAGTTCTGGGGGTATTTATGTATGTACTTGCCCCTGTGCCATCTGTTTGTGAGTTCTGGGGGTATTTATACATGTACTTGCCCCTGTGCCATCTGTTTGTGAGTTCTGGGGGTATTTATACATGTACATGCCCCTGTGCCATCTGTTTGTGAGTTCTGGGGGTATTTATACAGGTACTTGCCCCTGTGCTATCTGTTTGTGAGTTCTGGGGGTATTTATACAGGTACTTGCCCCTGTGCCATCTGTTTGTGAGTTCTGGGGGTATTTATACATGTACTTGCCCCTGTGCCATCTGTTTGTGGGTTCTGGGGGTATTTATACATGTACTTGCCCCTGTGCCATCTGTTTGTGAGTTCTGGGGGTATTTATGCATGTACTTGCCAATGTGCCATCTGTTTGTGAGTTCTGGGGGTATTTATACATGTACGTGCCCCTGTGCCATCTGTTTGTGAGTTCTGGTGGTATTTATACATGTACATGCCCCTGTGCCATCTGTTTGTGAGTTCTGGGGGGTATTTATACATGTACTTGCCCCTGTGCCATCTGTTTGTGAGTTCTGGGGGTATTTATGCATGTACTTGCCCCTGTGCCATCTGTTTGTGAGTTCTGGGGGTATTTATACATGTACTTGCCCCTGTGCCATCTGTTTGTGAGTTCTGGGGGTATTTATGCATGTACTTGCCCCTAAGCCATCTGTTTGTGAGTTCTGGGGGTATTTATGCATGTACTTGCCCCTGTGCCATCTGTTTGTGAGTTCTGGGGGTATTTATGCATGTACTTACCACTGTACCATCTGTTTGTGAGTTCTGGGGGTATTTATGCATGTACTTGCCACTGTACCATCTGTTTGTGAGTTCTGGGGGTGTTTATACATGTACTTGCCCCTGTGCCATCTGTTTGTGAGTTCTGAGGGTATTTATACATGTACTTGCCCCTGTGCCATCTGTTTGTGAGTTCTGGGGGTATTTATACATGTACTTGCCCCTGTGCCATCTGTTTGTGAGTTCTGGGGGTATTTATGCATGTACTTGCCCCTGTGCCATCTGTTTGTGAGTTCTGGGGGTATTTATGCATGTACTTGCCCCTGTGCCATCTGTTTGTGAGTTCTGGGGGTATTTATGCATGTACTTGCCACTGTGCCATCTGTTTGTGAGTTCTGGGGATATTTATACATGTAATTGCCCCTGTGCCATCTGTTTGTGAGTTCTGGGGGTATTTATGCATGTACTTGCCCCTGTGCCATCTGTTTGTGAGTTCTGGGGGTATTTATACATGTACATGCCCCTGTGCCATCTGTTTGTGAGTTCTGGAGGTATTTATACAGGTACTTGCCCCTGTGCTATCTGTTTGTGAGTTCTGGGGGTATTTATACAGGTACTTGCCCCTGTGCCATCTGTTTGTGAGTTCTGGGGGTATTTATACATGTACTTGCCCCTGTGCCATCTGTTTGTGAGTTCTGGGGGTATTTATGCATGTACTTGCCCCTGTGCCATCTGTTTGTGAGTTCTGGGGGTATTTATACATGTACATGCCCCTGTGCCATCTGTTTGTGAGTTCTGGGGGGTATTTATACATGTACTTGCCCCTGTGCCATCTGTTTGTGAGTTCTGGGGGTATTTATGCATGTACTTGCCCCTGTGCCATCTGTTTGTGAGTTCTGGGGGTATTTATACATGTACTTGCCCCTGTGCCATCTGTTTGTGAGTTCTGGGGGTATTTATGCATGTACTTGCCCCTAAGCCATCTGTTTGTGAGTTCTGGGGGTATTTATGCATGTACTTGCCCCTGTGCCATCTGTTTGTGAGTTCTGGGGGTATTTATGCATGTACTTGCCACTGTACCATCTGTTTGTGAGTTCTGGGGGTATTTATGCATGTACTTGCCACTGTACCATCTGTTTGTGAGTTCTGGGAGTGTTTATACATGTACTTGCCCCTGTGCCATCTGTTTGTGAGTTCTGGGGGTATTTATACATGTACGTGCCCCTGTGCCATCTGTTTGTGAGTTCTGGTGGTATTTATACATGTACATGCCCCTGTGCCATCTGTTTGTGAGTTCTGGGGGGTATTTATACATGTACTTGCCCCTGTGCCATCTGTTTGTGAGTTCTGGGGGTATTTATGCATGTACTTGCCCCTGTGCCATCTGTTTGTGAGTTCTGGGGGTATTTATACATGTACTTGCCCCTGTGCCATCTGTTTGTGAGTTCTGGGGGTATTTATGCATGTACTTGCCCCTAAGCCATCTGTTTGTGAGTTCTGGGGGTATTTATGCATGTACTTGCCCCTGTGCCATCTGTTTGTGAGTTCTGGGGGTATTTATGCATGTACTTGCCACTGTACCATCTGTTTGTGAGTTCTGGGGGTATTTATGCATGTACTTGCCACTGTACCATCTGTTTGTGAGTTCTGGGGGTGTTTATACATGTACTTGCCCCTGTGCCATCTGTTTGTGAGTTCTGAGGGTATTTATACATGTACTTGCCCCTGTGCCATCTGTTTGTGAGTTCTGGGGGTATTTATACATGTACTTGCCCCTGTGCCATCTGTTTGTGAGTTCTGGGGGTATTTATGCATGTACTTGCCCCTGTGCCATCTGTTTGTGAGTTCTGGGGGTATTTATGCATGTACTTGCCACTGTGCCATCTGTTTGTGAGTTCTGGGGATATTTATACATGTAATTGCCCCTGTGCCATCTGTTTGTGAGTTCTGGGGGTATTTATACATGTACTTGCCCCTGTGCCATCTGTTTGTGAGTTCTGGGGGTATTTATACATGTACATGCCCCTGTGCCATCTGTTTGTGAGTTCTGGGGGTATTTATACATGTACTTGCCCCTGTGCCACCTGTTTGTGAGTTCTGGGGGTATTTATACATGTACGTGCCCCTGTGCCATCTGTTTGTGAGTTCTGGGGGTATTTAAACATGTACATGCCCCTGTGCCATCTGTTTGTGAGTTCTGGGGGTATTTATGTATGTACTTGCCCCTGTGCCATCTGTTTGTGAGTTCTGGGGGTATTTATACATGTATGTGCCCCTGTGCCATCTGTTTGTGAGTTCTGGGGGTATTTATGTATGTACTTGCCCCTGTGCCATCTGTTTGTGAGTTCTGGGGGTATTTATACATGTACTTGCCCCTGTGCCATCTGTTTGTGAGTTCTGGGGGTATTTATACATGTACATGCCCCTGTGCCATCTGTTTGTGAGTTCTGGGGGTATTTATACAGGTACTTGCCCCTGTGCTATCTGTTTGTGAGTTCTGGGGGTATTTATACAGGTACTTGCCCCTGTGCCATCTGTTTGTGAGTTCTGGGGGTATTTATACATGTACTTGCCCCTGTGCCATCTGTTTGTGGGTTCTGGGGGTATTTATACATGTACTTGCCCCTGTGCCATCTGTTTGTGAGTTCTGGGGGTATTTATGCATGTACTTGCCCCTGTGCCATCTGTTTGTGAGTTCTGGGGGTATTTATACATGTACGTGCCCCTGTGCCATCTGTTTGTGAGTTCTGGTGGTATTTATACATGTACATGCCCCTGTGCCATCTGTTTGTGAGTTCTGGGGGGTATTTATACATGTACTTGCCCCTGTGCCATCTGTTTGTGAGTTCTGGGGGTATTTATGCATGTACTTGCCCCTGTGCCATCTGTTTGTGAGTTCTGGGGGTATTTATACATGTACTTGCCCCTGTGCCATCTGTTTGTGAGTTCTGGGGGTATTTATGCATGTACTTGCCCCTAAGCCATCTGTTTGTGAGTTCTGGGGGTATTTATGCATGTACTTGCCCCTGTGCCATCTGTTTGTGAGTTCTGGGGGTATTTATGCATGTACTTACCACTGTACCATCTGTTTGTGAGTTCTGGGGGTATTTATGCATGTACTTGCCACTGTACCATCTGTTTGTGAGTTCTGGGGGTGTTTATACATGTACTTGCCCCTGTGCCATCTGTTTGTGAGTTCTGAGGGTATTTATACATGTACTTGCCCCTGTGCCATCTGTTTGTGAGTTCTGGGGGTATTTATACATGTACTTGCCCCTGTGCCATCTGTTTGTGAGTTCTGGGGGTATTTATGCATGTACTTGCCCCTGTGCCATCTGTTTGTGAGTTCTGGGGGTATTTATGCATGTACTTGCCCCTGTGCCATCTGTTTGTGAGTTCTGGGGGTATTTATGCATGTACTTGCCACTGTGCCATCTGTTTGTGAGTTCTGGGGATATTTATGCATGTAATTGCCCCTGTGCCATCTGTTTGTGAGTTCTGGGGGTATTTATACATGTACTTGCCCCTGTGCCATCTGTTTGTGAGTTCTGGGGGTATTTATACATGTACATGCCCCTGTGCCATCTGTTTGTGAGTTCTGGGGGTATTTATACATGTACTTGCCCCTGTGCCACCTGTTTGTGAGTTCTGGGGGTATTTATACATGTACGTGCCCCTGTGCCATCTGTTTGTGAGTTCTGGGGGTATTTAAACATGTACATGCCCCTGTGCCATCTGTTTGTGAGTACTGGGGGTATTTATACATGTACGTGCCCCTGTGCCATCTGTTTGTGAGCTTTGGGGGTATTTATGCATGTACTTGCCCCTGTGCCATCTGTTTGTGAGTTCTGGGGGTATTTATGCATGTACTTGCCCCTGTGCCACCTGTTTGTGAGTTCTGGGGGTATTTATGCATGTACTTGCCACTGTACCATCTGTTTGTGAGTTCTGGGGGTATTTATGCATGTACTTGCCCCTGTGCCACCTGTTTGTGAGTTCTGGGGGTATTTATGCATGTACTTGCCACTGTACCATCTGTGTGTGAGTTCTGGGGGTGTTTATACATGTACTTGCCCCTGTGCCATCTGTTTGTGAGTTCTGGGGGTATTTATACATGTACTTGCCCCTGTGCCATCTGTTTGTGAGTTCTGGGGGTATTTATACATGTACTTGCCCCTGTGCCATCTGTTTGTGAGTTCTGGGGGTATTTATACATGTATTTGCCCCTGTGCCATCTGTTTGTGAGTTCTGGGGGTATTTATACATGTACTTGCCCCTGTGCCATCTGTTTGTGAGTTCTGGGGGTATTTATACATGTACTTGCCCCTGTGCCATCTGTTTGTGAGTTCTAGGGGTATTTATACATGTAAGTGCCCCTGTGCCATCTGTTTGTGAGTTCTGGGGGTATTTATACATGTACGTGCCCCTGTGCCATCTGTTTGTGAGTTCTGGGGGTATTTATACATGTACTTGCCCCTGTGCCATCTGTTTGTGAGTTCTGGGGGTATTTATACATGTACTTGCCCCTGTGCCACCTGTTTGTGAGTTCTGGGGGTATTTATACATGTACGTGCCCCTGTGCCATCTGTTTGTGAGTTCTGGGGGTATTTATACATGTACTTGCCCCTGTGCCATCTGTTTGTGAGTTCTGAGGGTATTTTTTGTATGTATAAATATCCCCATCTGTTTGTGAGTTCTGGGGATATTTATACATGTAATTGCCCCTGTGCCATCTGTTTGTGAGTTCTGGGGGTATTTATACATGTACTTGCCCCTGTGCCATCTGTTTGTGAGTTCTGGGGGTATTTATACATATACTTGCCCCTGTGCCATCTGTTTGTGAGTTCTGGGGGTATTTATACATGTGCGTGCCCCTGTGCCATCTGTTTGTGAGTTCTGGGGGTATTTATACATGTACGTGCCCCTGTGCCATCTGTTTGTGAGTTCTGGGGGTATTTATGCATGTACTTGCCCCTGTGCCATCTGTTTGTGAGTTCTGGGGGTATTTATACATGTACTTGCCCCTGTGCCATCTGTTTGTGAGTTCTGGGGGTATTTATGCATGTACTTGCCCCTAAGCCATCTGTTTGTGAGTTCTGGGGGTATTTATGCATGTACTTGCCCCTGTACCATCTGTTTGTGAGTTCTGGGAGTATTTATACATGTACTTGCCACTGTACCATCTGTTTGTGAGTTCTGGGGGTATTTATGCATGTACTTGCCACTGTACCATCTGTTTGTGAGTTCTGGGGGTGTTTATGCATGTACTTGCCACTGTACCATCTGTTTGTGAGTTCTGGGGGTGTTTATACATGTACTTGCCCCTGTGCCATCTGTTTGTGAGTTCTGGGGGTATTTATACATGTATTTGCCCCTGTGCCATCTGTTTGTGAGTTCTGGGGGTGTTTATAAATGTACTTGCCCCTGTGCCATCTGTTTGTGAGTTCTGGGGGTATTTATGCATGTACTTGCCCTGTGCCATCTGTTTGTGAGTTCTGGGGGTATTTATGCATGTACTTGCCCCTAAGCCATCTGTTTGTGAGTTCTGGGGGTATTTATGCATGTACTTGCCCCTGTGCCATCTGTTTGTGAGTTCTGGGGGTATTTATACATGTACTTGCCACTGTGCCATCTGTTTGTGAGTTCTGGGGGTATTTATACATGTACGTGCCCCTGTGCCATCTGTTTGTGAGTTCTGGGGGTATTTATACATGTACATGCCCCTGTGCCATCTGTTTGTGAGTTCTGGGGGTATTTATACATGTACGTGCCCCTGTGCCATCTGTTTGTGAGTTCTGGGGGTATTTATACATGTACATGCCCCTGTGCCATCTGTTTGTGAGTTCTGGGGGTATTTATGCATGTACTTGCCCCTGTGCCATCTGTTTGTGAGTTCTGGGGGTATTTATGCATGTACTTGCCCCTGTGCCATCTGTTTGTGAGTTCTGGGGGTATTTATGCATGTACTTGCCCTAAGCCATCTGTTTGTGAGTTCTGGAGGTATTTATGCATGTACTTGCCCCTGTGCCATCTGTTTGTGAGTTCTGGGGGTATTTATGCATGTACTTGCCACTGTACCATCTGTTTGAGTTCTGGGGGTATTTATGCATGTACTTGCCACTGTACCATCTGTTTGTGAGTTCTGGGGGTATTTATACACATACGTGCCCCTGTGCCATCTGTTTGTGAGTTCTGGGGGTATTTATACATGTACATGCCCCTGTGCCATCTGTTTGTGAGTTCTGGGGGTATTTATACATGTACGTGCCCCTGTGCCATCTGTTTGTGAGTACTGGGGGTATTTATACATGTATGTGCCCCTGTGCCATCTGTTTGTGAGCTCTGGGGGTATTTATGCATGTACTTGCCCCTGTGCCATATGTTTGTGAGTTCTGGGGGTATTTATACATGTACTTGCCCTTGTGCCATCTGTTTGTGAGTTCTGGGGGTATTTATGCATGTACTTGCCCCTGTGCCATCTGTTTGTGAGTTCTGGGGGTATTTATGCATGTACTTGCCCCTGTGCCACCTGTTTGTGAGTTCTGGGGGTATTTATGCACGTACTTGCCACTGTACCATCTGTTTGTGAGTTCTGGGGGTATTTATACATGTACGTGCCCCTGTGCCATCTGTTTGTGATTACTGGGGGTATTTATACATGTACGTGCCCCTGTGCCATCTGTTTGTGAGTTCTGGGGGTATTTATGCATGTACTTGCCACTGTACCATCTGTTTGAGTTCTGGGGGTATTTATGCATGTACTTGCCACTGTACCATCTGTTTGTGAGTTCTGGGGGTATTTATGCATGTACTTGCCCCTGTGCCACCTGTTTGTGAGTTCTGGGGGTATTTATGCATGTACTTGCCACTGTACCATCTGTTTGTGAGTTCTGGGGGTGTTTATACATGTACTTGCCCCTGTGCCATCTGTTTGTGAGTTCTGGGGGTATTTATACATGTACTTGCCCCTGTGCCATCTGTTTGTGAGTTCTGGGGGTATTTATACATGTACTTGCCCCTGTGTCATCTGTTTGTGAGTTCTGGGGGTATTTATACATGTATTTGCCCCTGTGCCATCTGTTTGTGAGTTCTGGGGGTATTTATACATGTACTTGCCCCTGTGCCATCTGTTTGTGAATTCTGGGGGTATTTATACATGTACTTGCCCCTGTGCCATCTGTTTGTGAGTTCTGGGGGTATTTATACATGTACGTGCCCCTGTGCCATCTGTTTGTGAGTTCTGGGGGTATTTATACATGTATGTGCCCCTGTGCCATCTGTTTGTGTGTTCTGGGGATATTTATGCATGTACTTGCCCCTGTGCCATCTGTTTGTGAGTTCTGGGGGTATTTATACATGTACTTGCCCCTGTGCCATCTGTTTGTGAGTTCTGGGGGTATTTTTTGTATGTATAAATATCCCCATCTGCTTGTGAGTTCTGGGGATATTTATACATGTAATTGCCCCTGTGCCAACTGTTTGTGAGTTCTGGGGGTATTTATACATGTACTTGCCCCTGTGCCATCTGTTTGTGAGTTCTGGGGGTATTTATACATGTACTTGCCCCTGTGCCATCTGTTTGTGAGTTCTGGGGGTATTTATACATGTACGTGCCCCTGTGCCATCCGTTTGTGAGTTCTGGGGGTATTTATACATGTACTTGCCCCTGTGCCATCTGTTTGTGAGTTCTGGGGGTATTTATACATGTACTTGCCCCTGTGCCATCTGTTTGTGAGTTCTGGGGGTATTTATGCATGTACTTGCCCCTAAGCCATCTGTTTGTGAGTTCTGGGGGGATTTATGTATGTACTTGCCCCTAAGCCGTCTGTTTGTGAGTTCTGGGGTTATTTATGCATGTACTTGCCACTGTACCATCTGTTTGTGAGTTCAGGGGGTGTTTATGCATGTACTTGCCACTGTACCATCTGTTTGTGAGTTCTGGGGGTGTTTATACATGTACTTGCCCCTGTGCCATCTGTTTGTGAGTTCTGGAGGTATTTATACATGTATTTGCCCCTGTGCCATCTGTTTGTGAGTTCTGGGGGTGTTTATAAATGTACTTGCCCCTGTGCCATCTGTTTGTGAGTTCTGGGGGTATTTATGCATGTACTTGCCCTGTGCCATCTGTTTGTGAGTTCTGGGGGTATTTATGCATGTACTTGCCCCTAAGCCATCTGTTTGTGAGTTCTGGGGGTATTTATGCATGTACTTGCCCCTGTGCCATCTGTTTGTGAGTTCTGGGGGTATTTATGCATGTACTTGCCCCTAAGCCATCTGTTTGTGAGTTCTGGGGGTATTTATGCATGTACTTGCCACTGTACCATCTGTTTGTGAGTTCTGGGGGTGTTTATACATGTACTTGCCCCTGTGCCATCTGTTTGTGAGTTCTGGAGGTATTTATACATGTATTTGCCCCTGTGCCATCTGTTTGTGAGTTCGGGGGGTGTTTATAAATGTACTTGCCCCTGTGCCATCTGTTTGTGAGTTCTGGGGGTATTTATACATGTACTTGCCCCTGTGCCACCTGTTTGTGAGTTCTGGGGGTATTTATACATGTACTTGCCCCTGTGCCATCTGTTTGTGAGTTCTGGGGGTATTTATACATGTACATGCCCCTGTGCCATCTGTTTGTGAGTTCTGGGGGTATTTATACAGGTACTTGCCCCTGTGCTATCTGTTTGTGAGTTCTGGGGGTATTTATACAGGTACTTGCCCCTGTGCCATCTGTTTGTGAGTTCTGGGGGTATTTATACATGTACTTGCCCCTGTGCCATCTGTTTGTGGGTTCTGGGGGTATTTATACATGTACTTGCCCCTGTGCCATCTGTTTGTGAGTTCTGGGGGTATTTATGCATGTACTTGCCCCTGTGCCATCTGTTTGTGAGTTCTGGGGGTATTTATACATGTACGTGCCCCTGTGCCATCTGTTTGTGAGTTCTGGTGGTATTTATACATGTACATGCCCCTGTGCCATCTGTTTGTGAGTTCTGGGGGGTATTTATACATGTACTTGCCCCTGTGCCATCTGTTTGTGAGTTCTGGGGGTATTTATGCATGTACTTGCCCCTGTGCCATCTGTTTGTGAGTTCTGGGGGTATTTATACATGTACTTGCCCCTGTGCCATCTGTTTGTGAGTTCTGGGGGTATTTATGCATGTACTTGCCCCTAAGCCATCTGTTTGTGAGTTCTGGGGGTATTTATGCATGTACTTGCCCCTGTGCCATCTGTTTGTGAGTTCTGGGGGTATTTATGCATGTACTTGCCACTGTACCATCTGTTTGTGAGTTCTGGGGGTATTTATGCATGTACTTGCCACTGTACCATCTGTTTGTGAGTTCTGGGGGTGTTTATACATGTACTTGCCCCTGTGCCATCTGTTTGTGAGTTCTGAGGGTATTTATACATGTACTTGCCCCTGTGCCATCTGTTTGTGAGTTCTGGGGGTATTTATACATGTACTTGCCCCTGTGCCATCTGTTTGTGAGTTCTGGGGGTATTTATGCATGTACTTGCCCCTGTGCCATCTGTTTGTGAGTTCTGGGGGTATTTATGCATGTACTTGCCACTGTGCCATCTGTTTGTGAGTTCTGGGGATATTTATACATGTAATTGCCCCTGTGCCATCTGTTTGTGAGTTCTGGGGGTATTTATACATGTACTTGCCCCTGTGCCATCTGTTTGTGAGTTCTGGGGGTATTTATACATGTACATGCCCCTGTGCCATCTGTTTGTGAGTTCTGGGGGTATTTATACATGTACTTGCCCCTGTGCCACCTGTTTGTGAGTTCTGGGGGTATTTATACATGTACGTGCCCCTGTGCCATCTGTTTGTGAGTTCTGGGGGTATTTAAACATGTACATGCCCCTGTGCCATCTGTTTGTGAGTTCTGGGGGTATTTATGTATGTACTTGCCCCTGTGCCATCTGTTTGTGAGTTCTGGGGGTATTTATACATGTATGTGCCCCTGTGCCATCTGTTTGTGAGTTCTGGGGGTATTTATGTATGTACTTGCCCCTGTGCCATCTGTTTGTGAGTTCTGGGGGTATTTATACATGTACTTGCCCCTGTGCCATCTGTTTGTGAGTTCTGGGGGTATTTATACATGTACATGCCCCTGTGCCATCTGTTTGTGAGTTCTGGGGGTATTTATACAGGTACTTGCCCCTGTGCTATCTGTTTGTGAGTTCTGGGGGTATTTATACAGGTACTTGCCCCTGTGCCATCTGTTTGTGAGTTCTGGGGGTATTTATACATGTACTTGCCCCTGTGCCATCTGTTTGTGGGTTCTGGGGGTATTTATACATGTACTTGCCCCTGTGCCATCTGTTTGTGAGTTCTGGGGGTATTTATGCATGTACTTGCCCCTGTGCCATCTGTTTGTGAGTTCTGGGGGTATTTATACATGTACGTGCCCCTGTGCCATCTGTTTGTGAGTTCTGGTGGTATTTATACATGTACATGCCCCTGTGCCATCTGTTTGTGAGTTCTGGGGGGTATTTATACATGTACTTGCCCCTGTGCCATCTGTTTGTGAGTTCTGGGGGTATTTATGCATGTACTTGCCCCTGTGCCATCTGTTTGTGAGTTCTGGGGGTATTTATACATGTACTTGCCCCTGTGCCATCTGTTTGTGAGTTCTGGGGGTATTTATGCATGTACTTGCCCCTAAGCCATCTGTTTGTGAGTTCTGGGGGTATTTATGCATGTACTTGCCCCTGTGCCATCTGTTTGTGAGTTCTGGGGGTATTTATGCATGTACTTACAACTGTACCATCTGTTTGTGAGTTCTGGGGGTATTTATGCATGTACTTGCCACTGTACCATCTGTTTGTGAGTTCTGGGGGTGTTTATACATGTACTTGCCCCTGTGCCATCTGTTTGTGAGTTCTGAGGGTATTTATACATGTACTTGCCCCTGTGCCATCTGTTTGTGAGTTCTGGGGGTATTTATACATGTACTTGCCCCTGTGCCATCTGTTTGTGAGTTCTGGGGGTATTTATGCATGTACTTGCCCCTGTGCCATCTGTTTGTGAGTTCTGGGGGTATTTATGCATGTACTTGCCCCTGTGCCATCTGTTTGTGAGTTCTGGGGGTATTTATGCATGTACTTGCCACTGTGCCATCTGTTTGTGAGTTCTGGGGATATTTATGCATGTAATTGCCCCTGTGCCATCTGTTTGTGAGTTCTGGGGGTATTTATACATGTACTTGCCCCTGTGCCATCTGTTTGTGAGTTCTGGGGGTATTTATACATGTACATGCCCCTGTGCCATCTGTTTGTGAGTTCTGGGGGTATTTATACATGTACTTGCCCCTGTGCCACCTGTTTGTGAGTTCTGGGGGTATTTATACATGTACGTGCCCCTGTGCCATCTGTTTGTGAGTTCTGGGGGTATTTAAACATGTACATGCCCCTGTGCCATCTGTTTGTGAGTACTGGGGGTATTTATACATGTACGTGCCCCTGTGCCATCTGTTTGTGAGCTTTGGGGGTATTTATGCATGTACTTGCCCCTGTGCCATCTGTTTGTGAGTTCTGGGGGTATTTATGCATGTACTTGCCCCTGTGCCACCTGTTTGTGAGTTCTGGGGGTATTTATGCATGTACTTGCCACTGTACCATCTGTTTGTGAGTTCTGGGGGTATTTATGCATGTACTTGCCCCTGTGCCACCTGTTTGTGAGTTCTGGGGGTATTTATGCATGTACTTGCCACTGTACCATCTGTGTGTGAGTTCTGGGGGTGTTTATACATGTACTTGCCCCTGTGCCATCTGTTTGTGAGTTCTGGGGGTATTTATACATGTACTTGCCCCTGTGCCATCTGTTTGTGAGTTCTGGGGGTATTTATACATGTACTTGCCCCTGTGCCATCTGTTTGTGAGTTCTGGGGGTATTTATACATGTATTTGCCCCTGTGCCATCTGTTTGTGAGTTCTGGGGGTATTTATACATGTACTTGCCCCTGTGCCATCTGTTTGTGAGTTCTGGGGGTATTTATACATGTACTTGCCCCTGTGCCATCTGTTTGTGAGTTCTAGGGGTATTTATACATGTAAGTGCCCCTGTGCCATCTGTTTGTGAGTTCTGGGGGTATTTATACATGTACGTGCCCCTGTGCCATCTGTTTGTGAGTTCTGGGGGTATTTATACATGTACTTGCCCCTGTGCCATCTGTTTGTGAGTTCTGGGGGTATTTATACATGTACTTGCCCCTGTGCCACCTGTTTGTGAGTTCTGGGGGTATTTATACATGTACGTGCCCCTGTGCCATCTGTTTGTGAGTTCTGGGGGTATTTATACATGTACTTGCCCCTGTGCCATCTGTTTGTGAGTTCTGAGGGTATTTTTTGTATGTATAAATATCCCCATCTGTTTGTGAGTTCTGGGGATATTTATACATGTAATTGCCCCTGTGCCATCTGTTTGTGAGTTCTGGGGGTATTTATACATGTACTTGCCCCTGTGCCATCTGTTTGTGAGTTCTGGGGGTATTTATACATATACTTGCCCCTGTGCCATCTGTTTGTGAGTTCTGGGGGTATTTATACATGTGCGTGCCCCTGTGCCATCTGTTTGTGAGTTCTGGGGGTATTTATACATGTACGTGCCCCTGTGCCATCTGTTTGTGAGTTCTGGGGGTATTTATGCATGTACTTGCCCCTGTGCCATCTGTTTGTGAGTTCTGGGGGTATTTATACATGTACTTGCCCCTGTGCCATCTGTTTGTGAGTTCTGGGGGTATTTATGCATGTACTTGCCCCTAAGCCATCTGTTTGTGAGTTCTGGGGGTATTTATGCATGTACTTGCCCCTGTACCATCTGTTTGTGAGTTCTGGGAGTATTTATACATGTACTTGCCACTGTACCATCTGTTTGTGAGTTCTGGGGGTATTTATGCATGTACTTGCCACTGTACCATCTGTTTGTGAGTTCTGGGGGTGTTTATGCATGTACTTGCCACTGTACCATCTGTTTGTGAGTTCTGGGGGTGTTTATACATGTACTTGCCCCTGTGCCATCTGTTTGTGAGTTCTGGGGGTATTTATACATGTATTTGCCCCTGTGCCATCTGTTTGTGAGTTCTGGGGGTGTTTATAAATGTACTTGCCCCTGTGCCATCTGTTTGTGAGTTCTGGGGGTATTTATGCATGTACTTGCCCTGTGCCATCTGTTTGTGAGTTCTGGGGGTATTTATGCATGTACTTGCCCCTAAGCCATCTGTTTGTGAGTTCTGGGGGTATTTATGCATGTACTTGCCCCTGTGCCATCTGTTTGTGAGTTCTGGGGGTATTTATACATGTACTTGCCACTGTGCCATCTGTTTGTGAGTTCTGGGGGTATTTATACATGTACGTGCCCCTGTGCCATCTGTTTGTGAGTTCTGGGGGTATTTATACATGTACATGCCCCTGTGCCATCTGTTTGTGAGTTCTGGGGGTATTTATACATGTACGTGCCCCTGTGCCATCTGTTTGTGAGTTCTGGGGGTATTTATACATGTACATGCCCCTGTGCCATCTGTTTGTGAGTTCTGGGGGTATTTATGCATGTACTTGCCCCTGTGCCATCTGTTTGTGAGTTCTGGGGGTATTTATGCATGTACTTGCCCTAAGCCATCTGTTTGTGAGTTCTGGAGGTATTTATGCATGTACTTGCCCCTGTGCCATCTGTTTGTGAGTTCTGGGGGTATTTATGCATGTACTTGCCACTGTACCATCTGTTTGAGTTCTGGGGGTATTTATGCATGTACTTGCCACTGTACCATCTGTTTGTGAGTTCTGGGGGTATTTATACACATACGTGCCCCTGTGCTATCTGTTTGTGAGTTCTGGGGGTATTTATACATGTACATGCCCCTGTGCCATCTGTTTGTGAGTTCTGGGGGTATTTATACATGTACGTGCCCCTGTGCCATCTGTTTGTGAGTACTGGGGGTATTTATACATGTATGTGCCCCTGTGCCATCTGTTTGTGAGCTCTGGGGGTATTTATGCATGTACTTGCCCCTGTGCCATATGTTTGTGAGTTCTGGGGGTATTTATACATGTACTTGCCCTTGTGCCATCTGTTTGTGAGTTCTGGGGGTATTTATGCATGTACTTGCCCCTGTGCCATCTGTTTGTGAGTTCTGGGGGTATTTATGCATGTACTTGCCCCTGTGCCACCTGTTTGTGAGTTCTGGGGGTATTTATGCACGTACTTGCCACTGTACCATCTGTTTGTGAGTTCTGGGGGTATTTATACATGTACTTGCCCCTGTGCCATCTGTTTGTGAGTTCTGGGGGTATTTATACATGTACTTGCCCCTGTGCCATCTGTTTGTGAGTTCTGGGGGTATTTATACATGTATTTGCCCCTGTGCCATCTGTTTGTGAGTTCTGGGGGTATTTATACATGTACTTGCCCCTGTGCCATCTGTTTGTGAGTTCTGGGGGTATTTATACATGTACTTGCCCCTGTGCCATCTGTTTGTGAGTTCTAGGGGTATTTATACATGTAAGTGCCCCTGTGCCATCTGTTTGTGAGTTCTGGGGGTATTTATACATGTACGTGCCCCTGTGCCATCTGTTTGTGAGTTCTGGGGGTATTTATACATGTACTTGCCCCTGTGCCATCTGTTTGTGAGTTCTGGGGGTATTTATACATGTACTTGCCCCTGTGCCACCTGTTTGTGAGTTCTGGGGGTATTTATACATGTACGTGCCCCTGTGCCATCTGTTTGTGAGTTCTGGGGGTATTTATACATGTACTTGCCCCTGTGCCATCTGTTTGTGAGTTCTGAGGGTATTTTTTGTATGTATAAATATCCCCATCTGTTTGTGAGTTCTGGGGATATTTATACATGTAATTGCCCCTGTGCCATCTGTTTGTGAGTTCTGGGGGTATTTATACATGTACTTGCCCCTGTGCCATCTGTTTGTGAGTTCTGGGGGTATTTATACATATACTTGCCCCTGTGCCATCTGTTTGTGAGTTCTGGGGGTATTTATACATGTGCGTGCCCCTGTGCCATCTGTTTGTGAGTTCTGGGGGTATTTATACATGTACGTGCCCCTGTGCCATCTGTTTGTGAGTTCTGGGGGTATTTATGCATGTACTTGCCCCTGTGCCATCTGTTTGTGAGTTCTGGGGGTATTTATACATGTACTTGCCCCTGTGCCATCTGTTTGTGAGTTCTGGGGGTATTTATGCATGTACTTGCCCCTAAGCCATCTGTTTGTGAGTTCTGGGGGTATTTATGCATGTACTTGCCCCTGTACCATCTGTTTGTGAGTTCTGGGAGTATTTATACATGTACTTGCCACTGTACCATCTGTTTGTGAGTTCTGGGGGTATTTATGCATGTACTTGCCACTGTACCATCTGTTTGTGAGTTCTGGGGGTGTTTATGCATGTACTTGCCACTGTACCATCTGTTTGTGAGTTCTGGGGGTGTTTATACATGTACTTGCCCCTGTGCCATCTGTTTGTGAGTTCTGGGGGTATTTATACATGTATTTGCCCCTGTGCCATCTGTTTGTGAGTTCTGGGGGTGTTTATAAATGTACTTGCCCCTGTGCCATCTGTTTGTGAGTTCTGGGGGTATTTATGCATGTACTTGCCCTGTGCCATCTGTTTGTGAGTTCTGGGGGTATTTATGCATGTACTTGCCCCTAAGCCATCTGTTTGTGAGTTCTGGGGGTATTTATGCATGTACTTGCCCCTGTGCCATCTGTTTGTGAGTTCTGGGGGTATTTATACATGTACTTGCCACTGTGCCATCTGTTTGTGAGTTCTGGGGGTATTTATACATGTACGTGCCCCTGTGCCATCTGTTTGTGAGTTCTGGGGGTATTTATACATGTACATGCCCCTGTGCCATCTGTTTGTGAGTTCTGGGGGTATTTATACATGTACGTGCCCCTGTGCCATCTGTTTGTGAGTTCTGGGGGTATTTATACATGTACATGCCCCTGTGCCATCTGTTTGTGAGTTCTGGGGGTATTTATGCATGTACTTGCCCCTGTGCCATCTGTTTGTGAGTTCTGGGGGTATTTATGCATGTACTTGCCCCTGTGCCATCTGTTTGTGAGTTCTGGGGGTATTTATGCATGTACTTGCCCTAAGCCATCTGTTTGTGAGTTCTGGAGGTATTTATGCATGTACTTGCCCCTGTGCCATCTGTTTGTGAGTTCTGGGGGTATTTATGCATGTACTTGCCACTGTACCATCTGTTTGAGTTCTGGGGGTATTTATGCATGTACTTGCCACTGTACCATCTGTTTGTGAGTTCTGGGGGTATTTATACACATACGTGCCCCTGTGCCATCTGTTTGTGAGTTCTGGGGGTATTTATACATGTACATGCCCCTGTGCCATCTGTTTGTGAGTTCTGGGGGTATTTATACATGTACGTGCCCCTGTGCCATCTGTTTGTGAGTACTGGGGGTATTTATACATGTATGTGCCCCTGTGCCATCTGTTTGTGAGCTCTGGGGGTATTTATGCATGTACTTGCCCCTGTGCCATATGTTTGTGAGTTCTGGGGGTATTTATACATGTACTTGCCCTTGTGCCATCTGTTTGTGAGTTCTGGGGGTATTTATGCATGTACTTGCCCCTGTGCCATCTGTTTGTGAGTTCTGGGGGTATTTATGCATGTACTTGCCCCTGTGCCACCTGTTTGTGAGTTCTGGGGGTATTTATGCACGTACTTGCCACTGTACCATCTGTTTGTGAGTTCTGGGGGTATTTATACATGTACGTGCCCCTGTGCCATCTGTTTGTGATTACTGGGGGTATTTATACATGTACGTGCCCCTGTGCCATCTGTTTGTGAGTTCTGGGGGTATTTATGCATGTACTTGCCACTGTACCATCTGTTTGAGTTCTGGGGGTATTTATGCATGTACTTGCCACTGTACCATCTGTTTGTGAGTTCTGGGGGTATTTATGCATGTACTTGCCCCTGTGCCACCTGTTTGTGAGTTCTGGGGGTATTTATGCATGTACTTGCCACTGTACCATCTGTTTGTGAGTTCTGGGGGTGTTTATACATGTACTTGCCCCTGTGCCATCTGTTTGTGAGTTCTGGGGGTATTTATACATGTACTTGCCCCTGTGCCATCTGTTTGTGAGTTCTGGGGGTATTTATACATGTACTTGCCCCTGTGTCATCTGTTTGTGAGTTCTGGGGGTATTTATACATGTATTTGCCCCTGTGCCATCTGTTTGTGAGTTCTGGGGGTATTTATACATGTACTTGCCCCTGTGCCATCTGTTTGTGAATTCTGGGGGTATTTATACATGTACTTGCCCCTGTGCCATCTGTTTGTGAGTTCTGGGGGTATTTATACATGTACGTGCCCCTGTGCCATCTGTTTGTGAGTTCTGGGGGTATTTATACATGTATGTGCCCCTGTGCCATCTGTTTGTGTGTTCTGGGGATATTTATGCATGTACTTGCCCCTGTGCCATCTGTTTGTGAGTTCTGGGGGTATTTATACATGTACTTGCCCCTGTGCCATCTGTTTGTGAGTTCTGGGGGTATTTTTTGTATGTATAAATATCCCCATCTGCTTGTGAGTTCTGGGGATATTTATACATGTAATTGCCCCTGTGCCAACTGTTTGTGAGTTCTGGGGGTATTTATACATGTACTTGCCCCTGTGCCATCTGTTTGTGAGTTCTGGGGGTATTTATACATGTACTTGCCCCTGTGCCATCTGTTTGTGAGTTCTGGGGGTATTTATACATGTACGTGCCCCTGTGCCATCCGTTTGTGAGTTCTGGGGGTATTTATACATGTACGTGCCCCTGTGCCATCTGTTTGTGAGTTCTGGGGGTATTTATGCATGTACTTGCCCCTGTGCCATCTGTTTGTGAGTTCTGGGGGTATTTATACATGTACTTGCCCCTGTGCCATCTGTTTGTGAGTTCTGGGGGTATTTATGCATGTACTTGCCCCTAAGCCATCTGTTTGTGAGTTCTGGGGGGATTTATGTATGTACTTGCCCCTAAGCCGTCTGTTTGTGAGTTCTGGGGGTATTTATGCATGTACTTGCCACTGTACCATCTGTTTGTGAGTTCAGGGGGTGTTTATGCATGTACTTGCCACTGTACCATCTGTTTGTGAGTTCTGGGGGTGTTTATACATGTACTTGCCCCTGTGCCATCTGTTTGTGAGTTCTGGAGGTATTTATACATGTATTTGCCCCTGTGCCATCTGTTTGTGAGTTCTGGGGGTGTTTATAAATGTACTTGCCCCTGTGCCATCTGTTTGTGAGTTCTGGGGGTATTTATGCATGTACTTGCCCTGTGCCATCTGTTTGTGAGTTCTGGGGGTATTTATGCATGTACTTGCCCCTAAGCCATCTGTTTGTGAGTTCTGGGGGTATTTATGCATGTACTTGCCCCTGTGCCATCTGTTTGTGAGTTCTGGGGGTATTTATGCATGTACTTGCCCCTAAGCCATCTGTTTGTGAGTTCTGGGGGTATTTATGCATGTACTTGCCACTGTACCATCTGTTTGTGAGTTCTGGGGGTGTTTATACATGTACTTGCCCCTGTGCCATCTGTTTGTGAGTTCTGGAGGTATTTATACATGTATTTGCCCCTGTGCCATCTGTTTGTGAGTTCGGGGGGTGTTTATAAATGTACTTGCCCCTGTGCCATCTGTTTGTGAGTTCTGGGGGTATTTATACATGTACTTGCCACTGTGCCATCTGTTTGTGAGTTCTGGGGGTATTTATACATGTACTTGCCCCTGTGCCATCTGTTTGTGAGTTCTGGGGGTATTTATACATGTACATGCCCCTGTGCCATCTGTTTGTGAGTTCTGGGGGTATTTATACATGTATGTGCCCCTGTGCCATCTGTTTGTGAGTTCTGGGGGTATTTATGCATGTACTTGCCCCTGTGCCATCTGTTTGTGAGTTCTGGGGGTATTTATACATGTACTTGCCCCTGTGCCATCTGTTTGTGAGTTCTGGGGGTATTTATGCATGTACTTGCCCCTAAGCCATCTGTTTGTGAGTTCTGGGGGTATTTATGCATGTACTTGCCCCTGTGCCATCTGTTTGTGAGTTCTGGGGTTATTTATGTATGTACTTGCCCCTGTGCCATCTGTTTGTGAGTTCTGGGGGTATTTATGCATGTACTTGCCACTGTACCATCTGTTTGAGTTCTGGGGGTATTTATGCATGTACTTGCCACTGTACCATCTGTTTGTGAGTTCTGGGGGTATTTATACACGTATGTGCCCCTGTGCCATCTGTTTGTGAGTTCTGGGGGTATTTTTTGTATGTATAAATATCCCCATCTGTTTGTGAGTTCTGGGGATATTTATACATGTAATTGCCCCTGTGCCATCTGTTTGTGAGTTCTGGGGGTATTTATACATGTACTTGCCCCTGTGCCATCTGTTTGTGAGTTCTGGGGGTATTTATACATGTACTTGCCCCTGTGCCATCTGTTTGTGAGTTCTGGGGGTATTTATACATGTACGTGCCGCTGTGCCATCTGTTTGTGAGTTCTGGGGGTATTTATACATGTACGTGCCCCTGTGCCATCTGTTTGTGAGTTCTGGGGGTATTTATGCATGTACTTGCCCCTGTGCCATCTGTTTGTGAGTTCTGGGGGTATTTATACATGTACTTGCCCCTGTGCCATCTGTTTGTGAGTTCTGGGGGTATTTATGCATGTACTTGCCCCTAAGCCATCTGTTTGTGAGTTCTGGGGGTATTTATGTATGTACTTGCCCCTGTGCCATCTGTTTTTGAGTTCTGGGGGTATTTATGCATGTACTTGCCACTGTACCATCTGTTTGTGAGTTCTGGGGGTATTTATGCATGTACTTGCCACTGTACCATCTGTTTGTGAGTTCTGGGGGTGTTTATACATGTACTTGCCCCTGTGCCATCTGTTTGTGAGTTCTGGGGGTATTTATACATGTACTTGCCCCTGTGCCATCTGTTTGTGAGTTCTGGGGGTATTTATACATGTATTTGCCGCTGTGCCATCTGTTTGTGAGTTCTGGGGGTATTTATACGTGTACTTGCCCCTGTGCCATCTGTTTGTGAGTTCTGGGGGTATTTATACATGTACTTGCCCCTGTGCCATCTGTTTGTGAGTTCTGGGGGTATTTATATATGTACTTGCCCCTGTGCCATCTGTTTGTGAGTTCTGGGGGTATTTATACATGTACTTGCCCCTGTGCCATCTGTTTGTGAGTTCTGGGAGTATTTATACATGTAAGTGCCCCTGTGCCATCTGTTTGTGAGTTCTGGGGGTATTTATACATGTATGTGCCCCTGTGCCATCTGTTTGTGATTTCTAGGGGTATTTATACATGTATGTGCCCCTGTGCCATCTGTTTGTGAGTTCTGGGGGTATTTATGCATGTACTTGCCCCTGTGCCATCTGTTTGTGAGTTCTGGGGGTATTTATACATGTACTTGCCCCTGTGCCATCTGTTTGTGAGTTCTGGGGGTATTTTTTGTATGTATAAATATCCCCATCTGTTTGTGAGTTCTGGGGATATTTATACATGTAATTGCCCCTGTGCCATCTGTTTGTGAGTTCTGGGGGTATTTATACATGTACTTGCCCCTGTGCCATCTGTTTGTGAGTTCTGGGGGTATTTATACATGTACTTGCCCCTGTGCCATCTGTTTGTGAGTTCTGGGGGTATTTATACATGTACGTGCCGCTGTGCCATCTGTTTGTGAGTTCTGGGGGTATTTATACATGTACGTGCCCCTGTGCCATCTGTTTGTGAGTTCTGGGGGTATTTATGCATGTACTTGCCCCTGTGCCATCTGTTTGTGAGTTCTGGGGGTATTTATACATGTACTTGCCCCTGTGCCATCTGTTTGTGAGTTCTGGGGGTATTTATGCATGTACTTGCCCCTAAGCCATCTGTTTGTGAGTTCTGGGGGTATTTATGTATGTACTTGCCCCTGTGCCATCTGTTTTAGAGTTCTGGGGGTATTTATGCATGTACTTGCCACTGTACCATCTGTTTGTGAGTTCTGGGGGTATTTATGCATGTACTTGCCACTGTGCCATCTGTTTGTGAGTTCTGGGGGTGTTTATACATGTACTTGCCCCTATGCCATCTGTTTGTGAGTTCTGGGGGTATTTATACATGTATTTGCCGCTGTGCCATCTGTTTGTGAGTTCTGGGGGTATTTATACGTGTACTTGCCCCTGTGCCATCTGTTTGTGAGTTCTGGGGGTATTTATGCATGTACTTGCCCCTGTGCCATCTGTTTGTGAGTTCTGGGGGTATTTATGCATGTACTTGCCCCTGTGCCATCTGTTTGTGAGTTCTGGGGGTATTTATGCATGTACTTGCCCCTAAGCCATCTGTTTGTGAGTTCTGGGGGTATTTATGCATCTACTTGCCCCTGTGCCATCTGTGTGTGAGTTCTGGGGGTATTTATACATGTACTTGCCCCTGTGCCATCTGTTTGTGAGTTCTGGGGGTATTTATACATGTACTTGCCACTGTGCCATCTGTTTGTGAGTTCTGGGGGTATTTATACATGTATGTGCCCCTGTGCCATCTGTTTGTGAGTTCTGGGGGTATTTATACATGTACATGCCCCTGTGCCATCTGTTTGTGAGTTCTGGGGGTATTTATACATGTACGTGCCCCTGTGCCATCTGTTTGTGAGTTCTGGGGGTATTTATGCATGTACTTGCCCCTGTGCCATCTGTTTGTGAGTTCTGGGGGTATTTATACATGTACTTGCCCCTGTGCCATCTGTTTGTGAGTTCTGGGGGTATTTATGCATGTACTTGCCCCTAAGCCATCTGTTTGTGAGTTCTGGGGGTATTTATGCATGTACTTGCCCCTGTGCCATCTGTTTGTGAGTTCTGGGGGTATTTATGCATGTACTTGCCACTGTACCATCTGTTTGTGAGTTCTGGGGGTGTTTATACATGTACTTGCCCCTGTGCCATCTGTTTGTGAGTTCTGAGGGTATTTATACATGTACTTGCCCCTGTACCATCTGTTTGTGAGTTCTGGGGGTATTTATGCATGTACTTGCCACTGTACCATCTGTTTGTGAGTTCTGGGGGTGTTTATACATGTACTTGCCCCTGTGCCATCTGTTTGTGAGTTCTGAGGGTATTTATACATGTACTTGCCCCTGTGCCATCTGTTTGTGAGTTCTGGGGGTATTTATACATGTACTTGCCCCTGTGCCATCTGTTTGTGAGTTCTGGGGGTATTTATGCATGTACTTGCCCCTGTGCCATCTGTTTGTGAGTTCTGGGGGTATTTATGCATGTACTTGCCCCTAAGCCATCTGTTTGTGAGTTCTGGGGGTATTTATACATGTACTTGCCCCTGTGCCGTCTGTTTGTGAGTTCTGGGTGTATTTATGCATGTACTTGCCCCTGTGCCATCTGTTTGTGAGTTCTGGGGGTATTTATACATGTATGTGCCCCTGTGCCATCTGTTTGTGAGTTCTGGGGATATTTATGCATGTACTTGCCCCTGTGCCATCTGTTTGTGAGTTCTGGGGGTATTTATACATGTACTTGCCCTTGTGCCATCTGTTTGTGAGTTCTGGGGGTATTTATGCATGTACTTGCCCCTGTGCCATCTGTTTGTGAGTTCTGGGGGTATTTATGCATGTACTTGCCCCTGTGCCACCTGTTTGTGAGTTCTGGGGGTATTTATGCATGTACTTGCCACTGTACCATCTGTTTGTGAGTTCTGGGGGTATTTATGCATGTACTTGCCACTGTACCATCTGTTTGTGAGTTCTGGGGGTGTTTATACATGTACTTGCCCCTGTGCCATCTGTTTGTGAGTTCTGGGGGTATTTATACATGTACTTGCCCCTGTGCCATCTGTTTGTGAGTTCTGGGGGTATTTATACATGTACTTGCCCCTGTGCCATCTGTTTGTGAGTTCTGGGGGTATCTATACACGTACGTGCCCCTGTGCCATCTGTTTGTGAGTTCTGGGAGTATTTATACATGTATGTGCCCCCTGTTTGTGAGTTCTGGGGGTATTTATACATGTATGTGTCCCTGTGCCATCTGTTTGTGAGTTCTGGGGGTATTTTTGCATGTACTTGCCACTGTGCCATCTGTTTGTGAGTTCTGGGGGTATTTATACATGTACTTGCCCCTGTGCCATCTGTTTGTGAGTTCTGGGGGTATTTATACATGTACTTGCCCCTGTGCCATCTGTTTGTGAGTTCTGGGGGTATTTATACATGTACGTGCCCCTGTGCCATCTGTTTGTGAGTTCTGGGGGTATTTATACATGTACGTGCCCCTGTGCCATCTGTTTGTGAGTTCTGGGGGTATTTATGCATGTACTTGCCCCTGTGCCATCTGTTTGTGAGTTCTGGGGGTATTTATACATGTACTTGCCCCTGTGCCATCTGTTTGTGAGTTCTGGGGGTATTTATGCATGTACTTGCCCCTAAGCCATCTGTTTGTGAGTTCTGGGGGTATTTATGCATGTACTTGCCCCTGTGCCATCTGTTTGTGAGTTCTGGGGGTATTTATGCATGTACTTGCCACTGTACCATCTGTTTGTGAGTTTTGGGGGTATTTATGCATGTACTTGCCACTGTACCATCTGTTTGTGAGTTCTGGGGGTGTTTATACATGTACTTGCCCCTGTGCCATCTGTTTGTGAGTTCTGGGGGTATTTATACATGTACTTGCCCCTGTGCCATCTGTTTGTTAGTTCTGGGGGTATTTATACATGTACTTGCCCCTGTGCCACCTGTTTGTGAGTTCTGGGGATATTTATGCATGTACTTGCCCCTGTGCCATCTGTTTGTGAGTTCTGGGGGTATTTATACATGTACTTGCCCCTGTGCCATCTGTATGTGAGTTCTGGGGGTATTTATACATGTACGTGCCCCTTTGCCATCTGTTTGTGAGTTCTGGGGGTATTTATACATGTACATGCCCCTGTGCCATCTGTTTGTGAGTTCTGGGGGTATTTATGCATGTACTTGCCCCTGTGCCATCTGTTTGTGAGTTCTGGGGGTATTTATACATGTACGTGCCCCTGTGCCATCTGTTTGTGAGTTCTGGGGGTAAGGAAGGAGGATTGCTGGCTCCAGTGTGTCCTGGTCATTAAAAGGTACTGCTGTAGATTCCCTGGAGTCTGTGTCACACTCCCGAAGTACATATATCATAGAGAAGAAAGGAATAAACAGCTTCAGGCAGTACTTAATAAACTGCAAGTGTTCATTTATTAGCAGTGTGCAACCATGTACTTGCCACTGTACCATCTGTTTGTGAGTTCTGGGGGTATTTATGCATGTACTTGCCACTGTACCATCTGTTTGTGAGTTCTGGGGGTGTTTATACATGTACTTGCCCCTGTGCCATCTGTTTGTGAGTTCTGGGGGTATTTATACATGTACTTGCCCCTGTGCCATCTGTTTGTTAGTTCTGGGGGTATTTATACATGTACTTGCCCCTGTGCCACCTGTTTGTGAGTTCTGGGGGTATTTATACATGAACTTGCCACTTTGCCATCTTTGTGTGAACTAGACTTGTCAGACAACCGGTATTTTGAAGGGTTGCCCGAGTCAAAACTTCCTGGATGGTTTTTCAAATTAGGGAAACTGTGCAGGATTCCCTTGATTGACCCGGCGATCGGCTGATCGCTGTGGCATAGCTCCACCACGTGATGGCAGTGACACACCCACCTATTTTACAGGCCCGCCCACAGATGCCTCCTTGCCCCACCCTGGAAAATTTTCTGCGGACACCCATGCCTCTTCCTGGAACTTCCATCTCGCGTTCTCCAAGAACGTTCAAGAAGCTTCAGAGAGAACACACTACTCTCATCCTCATAGCTCCAAGATGGTCCAGTCGATCCCGGGTCTTGGATGTAGTACATCTCTCAGGAGAGGAACCTTGGACTCTGCCTCTCATCCCGGACCTTCTCTCTCAGGGTCCAATCCTTCATCCTTGTCCTGCCAACCTCAATTTGATGGCGTTGCTACCGAAACCGTGATCCTGAGACGGAAGGGGTTCTCTGACGCTGTCATTCTACCATGCGTACAGCCCGCAATCCAGTCCACCAAGACGTATCATCAGGTCTGGTCCTCTTACCATCCGTGGTGCAAAAGTAATGGCTTCCATTCACTGAAGTTTTCCACTCCACACCTTCTGGCCTTTATACAGGAGGGACTGTCCCTGGACATGTCCCTCGGGTTGCTGAAATCTCAGTTTTCGGCACTTTCCATCCTGTTCCAAAGCCTTGCTTCCCGATGTTTTTCTTCAGGGAGTGGCCCACATAAAGCCCCCGGTACGTTCACCGGTACCCAACAATTGGGACTTAACCTTAGTCCTACGTGCCCTGCAACGCGCTCCTTTTGAGCCCATGGATTCTATTCCACTTCAGTGGCTCACATGGAACCGTTTTTCTGCTGGCTATTGCCTCAGCATGGAGAGTATCTGAGATTTCTGCCCTCTCCTGTAGGTCTCCTCTGTTGACCTTCCACAACGACAGGGCAGTACTTCATACTTCTCCCTCTTTTCTTCCCAAGGTGGTTTCCACTTTCCACCTCAAACAGGAAATTATGATTCCTACCTTCTGCCCATCCCTTTCCAATGTGAAGGATGCGGCACTGCACACCCTCAACCCCGTTAGCGCCCTCAAGTTTTACCTGCACCAGGTCGAGGAGATCCGTCAATCTGACTCCTTGTTCATCCTTCCCTGAGGCCCGCTCAGGGGCACACCAGCTTCTAAGACTACCATATCCTGCTGGATAAAACAGGCCATCCAGAGATCCTATTCATCACAGGGTCAGGTTCCCCCAGACTCAATCAGGGCACATTCCACCAGAGGAATGAGAGCGTCCTGGGCTTTTCTAAACCAAGCCTCAGCGGAACAATTGTGCAAGGCTGAAACGTGGACTTCAATCCATACTTTTGCCAAATTTTACCAGTTTGGCACCTTTACGGCATCTGACACCAGCTACGGCAGTAAGGTACTTCAGGCTGCAGTGGCTGGTTCCACATAGGCCTCTACTTCCCGCCTTTGATTCAGGGGACAGCTTTGGTACAAACCTGTGTCCACCAAGCAGACCTAGAGAAAAGTAGATTTTATGTACTCACCGTTAAATCTCTTTCTCTTCAGTCGCTTGGGGGACACAGGGCTTCCCTCCCCGGATAGAGGCCTTCTCTTGACTTCAGACTTGGTTGACGCAACCATCTGTTCTTCTATTATTAATTAGAAGATAATTATTATTAAAGGAGAAGGAAAGGTATTTTGCAATACTCAACTTTAATTGTTGCCTGTGTGCACCCCTCCTGAACCGCATTATTTTCACTGCCCAAATCGGTCTGGAGCTCTCATACCATTGCGTCGAAGTTTTCAAACGTTTTATTCTTTGCGGCCGCCATTTTGGCCGTGTCAACGTCATTTCCTCTCTCTCCTATTTTCAAATGCGCATGCGCTAAATTAAGCCCTCCCCTTGACCCCCGCGCGGCGCGTCACACACGCGTCCCCTGTTTCAGGGGAACAAAGGAGTGAAACTAATACAGTGAGTCTGAATACCCAAAAACTTACACATGGTAATCAGCCACAGCTGGGTGTCAATTACAAGGGAGGAACACACTGTGAGGGGGACAATGGAGTGAAACTAATACAATGAGTCTGCATACCCAAAAACTAACACATGGTAATCAGCCACAGCTGGGTGTCAATTGCAAGGGAGGAACACACTGTGAGGGGGACAATGGAGTGAAACCATTGCAGTGACTATAAACTATACTCAATACTCAGTACTTATAGCAAATAATCTGCTCAGCAAGCTGCACAACTCTGCTCTGCACACTTCTGACAATTTCAAACAATCAAATTTAAAAAACGAGTGTTGCTATGGCAACCCGTTTTTCTGCAGTGTGATTCCTATCTATAAAGTCTATAAAGTGCAGAGCTGTAATTACACATAACATGCCTGTACTGAAGATAATCCGTTTTGAAACAAGGAACAGTTCCTTCAATCCGTTTTGCATATAGCAAATATGTCCTGCACACTCACTAGCTGGCAGTGACTGATTGCAAATCGGAGCTAGCGCAGGAGAAAAAGAAACGTTCCTTTGTTGCTTAGCAACGTGTAAGCAGGAGCGCTATTGGCTACTTAGAGAATGGGGCTGGATTAGAGAGGTCAGCGATGACGTCAGCATGGATCACGTGATTAAACCTTCAGCACTGAACACGGAACCTTGAAGTTTAAACTGCGCATGCACAGGGCACTGGAGATCCATTCTGCGCATGCGCATGCCCTATTCTGAGCGATTTCTGGACAGCAGACAGGGTATGTGATTTTATACATGTTGAAACTTATTTTTACATCGATTGCTGCTAAAATATTTATGTCAAAACTAAGGAGGGAAAGGATACTGGCACAGATACATATTTATCATTGGCAATACTTGGAGCATAACATTGTTTTTGACTTTCCTTCTCCTTTAATAACCTCCGGTTTCTCCTTTGGTACGAACGGAGTGTCTCTGCCTACAGAGGAGGGGTATAGCAGGAGGAGGAGGGATCAAGTTTCTATTTTTTTTATTGTGTCCTGCCTCCTAGTGGTACCAGCTATACCCCACTGTCCCTGTTTCCCCCAAGCGACTGAAGAGAAAGAGATTTAATGGTGAGTACACAAAATCTCCTTTATTCACAGAAGGTTTTAGCTGATCCTTTGTCCACAGTGTTAAAGTGCCTTATTGCAAGAGCATTCCAGAAAGATTTTCGCCCACCGTCAAAAAAAAAAATCACACATGACATTACTTTAACTCGAGAAGTACAGTAAGTACCAATACGGTTTACCACATTGGACACACAACTTTACATCCTTACCAGGAACTATGAATCTCACGACATATGGGGTACTCTTCTCTCTAACCATACATTTTTCCTATACCATAGTCACACAAGTGCCTTAATCTCAGTGGCACAAAGTCATGCTGGAATATGTACCTGAGTGTATCAGCACAGCGGAATTAAAGGGGTCAGGAAAAAAGCAAAATAGGAATTAGAGGAGAAGCAAAACAGACAGGTGGAGGCAGAGAAAGAGTACACAGCCCATATAGGGCCAGATACCCTACAAAAGCTTAAAGCGGCACAAACCATATTAGAAGAAATGTTACTCTTTGCCACGTAGAGAACATTTGACAAAGGGGGGAAAATCCTTGCGTATTTTTCCAAAGCCCAGACACCCTCCAGCACTATCACTAAGCTCAACTCTACAAATGGGGACACAGTTACTGAGGTAGATCATATAGTTAATAATTTTTGGACACAGAAGGAGCTAAGTGCCTATATTCTGAACAATCTAGATCCCACTCTCAAAGCCATGAGTGAGAAACTGTTGATATGTGCTAAACTAATTTTACTGAAGATGATACTTCTTCCTAAATTTCTCATCACAGCTCACATGGTCTGTCATCAAGACCTACCAAAGCTTGAAGACGAGGACTGGGAGGAAGCAACAGGTAGAGCCTATGACTATTTGATCTCCACAAGAGACAAATTAATCCAATTTAAATTGGAAATCATCCATAGGCTCCACCTGACCCCCTTACAGCTACACCCCATGGGAATTCGTGACTCCTCCCATTGCCCTAAATGTGGTGCCTCTGAGGTAGAGGCCTGCACGGGTCCATTTTTTGGGACCCGTACCCGCAACCTGCAATCCAGACCCGCAACCCGCATTCTTACCCGTTTGGGGTACTCTTCTCTCTAACCATACATTTTTCCTATACCATAGTCACACAAGTGCCTTAATCTCAGTGGCACAAAGTCATGCTGGAATATGTACCTGAGTGTATCAGCACAGCGGAATTAAAGGGGTCAGGAAAAAAGCAAAATAGGATTTAGAGGAGAAGCAAAACAGACAGGTGGAGGCAGAGAAAGAGTACACAGCCCATATAGGGCCAGATACCCTACAAAAGCTTAAAGCGGCACAAACCATATTAGAAGAAATGTTACTCTTTGCCACGTAGAGAACATTTGACAAAGGGGGGAAAATCCTTGCGTATTTTTCCAAAGCCCAGACCCCCTCCGGCACTATCACTAAGCTCAACTCTACAAATGGGGACACAGTTACTGAGGTAGATCATATAGTTAATAATTTTTGGACACAGAAGGAGCTAAGTGCCTATATTCTGAACAATCTAGATCCCACTCTCAAAGCCATGAGTGAGAAACTGTTGATATGTGCTAAACTAATTTTACTGAAGATGATACTTCTTCCTAAATTTCTCATCACCGCTCACATGGTCTGCCATCAAGACCTACCAAAGCTTGAAGATGAGGACTGGGAGGAAGCAACAGGTAGAGCCTATGACTATTTGATCTCCACAAGAGACAAATTAATCCAATTTAAATTGGAAATCATCCATAGGCTCCACCTGACCCCCTTACAGCTACACCCCATGGGAATTCGTGACTCCTCCCATTGCCCTAAATGTGGTGCCTCTGAGGTAGAGGCCTGCACGGGTCCATTTTTTTGGGACCCGTACCCGCAACCTGCAATCCAGACCCGCAACCCGCATTCTTACCCGTTTGGAACGGCTACACGACCCTACCCGCAAGTACCTTATCCACAACCCGGACCCGCTGATCATCAAGAATCGGGAAAATGCCGTCATTGTAAACCGGAAGTGACATCATCGGAAGTAGACGTGATCAGAAAAAAGGAGTAAATATCACTATTGAGAAGACCCGTGGCCCGACCTGCAGGACCGCGTCTTAACCCATACCCAGAACTTCTCCCCTCAATCTGCAAGGTACCGCAGGTTTTTGCAGGTAACCCGCGGGTACCCGACCCGCTGCAGGACTCTACTCTGAAGTCAACTAACTCCATCTAATATAGTTATGCCCACAAATCTACCATTTTTGGGAACGAGTCCTAAACTACATCCAGAACCCAACGTCCCTGCCTAAAATACTTGCACCCAAAACGTGCCTTTTTGCCATTGTAGATGATATCGGTCTCGATTTAGCAACACATATTCTTTTTAGAACACTGTTGTTCTTTGCCAGGAAATCTATTCTTCTTTAATGGATGGTGCACTCCTCTCCAACACTTACCAGCTGGCTTAATCTAAGCAGGGCGCACCTCCCACTGATACAACTTACTTTGGTAAGAGGGTGCCCACACAAATATGACAAAGTTTGGGGGGAATGGGTTGAAGCTATAAACTAATACCACTTGCTCACCCCCCCCCTAAGATTAAGAAGGGTAGCAGGGTCCTCCTCCCAACCTACTAGTTTGCTAAACGCCATTATGAGTAGGCTGTTAATACAGGTGTATTGGAGGTACCTCAGACACAAGAATGCAATACGTTGTAGAACCAATATTGTATTGTTTAATGTTTTTTTATGTTATAAATGCATAAATAAAAACCTTTAAAAAAAAAAAAAAAATCAACAAATAAATGAATGAAACGATGGAGATCTCCTCTACTGTCAACATACGGGGCTCCTCCACGCTGATAAGCAGCAAGTGAAACAGCCTTGCCAACGTCTTCCTATAGTGATGTGTCCATGGTGTCTTCATTATAATTACCACAATGTTCAAGGACTTTCCTGGAATTCCCAAAAAAAAAGAAAAGGCCAAGTAGCAAAAATAAAAATTGTGTAGATGAGGGTGTGGCTTTAATATACATTTTATATAGTGGAACATGGGTTTGAATGATTAATCTGCTCCTATATGCCATATAATATTTACAGGGTTTAACCATGAATATGCCTTTCATTAATACCTTGCCATGTTCTTGGTTTCCTCATGGGCAGAAGGCATATTGATCAAGTCCATGAGGAGAGGGAGCCCTCCTTCTTTGATCAGCAGGGGGCAGTATTTTTCCGCTGAAATGATAATGGTATTGGTAATAGTCACATGACATCAAATGAAATTCTCTTCTTTACCTTATGGGGGGGGGCACTGTTTTTTTTTAACAGCATTTTATACCTTGCTATACCTATGCCCACTACATAGATAGCCCACTACATAGATACTCACGGTACACAGACACCAGGTTATACAAGGCCCAGGTTGCCCAGTGCTGACTGACAGGGGAAACGCTCTGAGGGAGGAGGCGGAGAATTGGTTCAAAAGACCTGCCAATGAAAATAAAAGGTATCCGGGTCAGAGAGTCGATTTAAAGAAAAAGCAATGAGCAAGTCGAGAAATTTCAGGTGAAGAGGAAAGACTTGTGATGTCGCTCCTGTCAAAAAGTGACGTCAGCAGAGGAGAGTCATCTGACGTTTCCCTGGTTAGTTCTAAGCAGAGCAACATCACAAGACGTTCCTTTTCTCAAGAGATTCATTTTCAACCAACTGTAGCCAGTTGAGCCAGTTGTTTGCTCGTGCATGTTTTAGGTTTACATTTCCTTTAAAGGAATTGTTCAGTGTAAAAATGAAAACTGGGTAGATAGATCGGCTGTCCAAAATGTTTCTAATATAGTTAGTTAGCCAAAAAATTTAATGTATAAAGGCTGGAGTAACTGGATGTCTAACATAATAGCCAGAACACTACTTCTGCTTTGCAGCTCTCTTGGCTTCCACTGATTGATCATGGTTCATAACTTACATAACTTATAGTTACATAGTTACATAGTTAAATTGGGTTGAAAAAAGACAAAGTCCGTCAAGTTCAACCCCTCCAAATGAAAACCCAGCATCCATACATACACCCCTCCCTACTTTTAATTAAATTCTATATACCCATACCTATACTAACTATAGAGCTTAGTATCACAATAGCCTTTGATATTATGTCTGTCCAAGAAATCATCCAAGCCATTCTTAAAGGCATTAACTGAATCAGCATCACAACATCACCCGGCAGTGCATTCCACAACCTCACTGTCCTGACTGTGAAGAACCCCCTACGTTGCTTCAAATGAAAGTTCTTTTCTTCTAGTCTAAAGGGGTGGCCTTTGGTACGGTGATCCACTTTATGGGTAAAAAGGTCCCCTGCCATTTGTCTATACGTCCTCTAATGTACTTGTAAAGTGTAATCATGTCCCCTCGCAAGCGCCTTTTTTCCAGAGAAAACAACCCCAACCTTGACAGTCTACCCTCATAATTTAAGTCTTCCATTAAAGTCTTGGTCTTAGTTGCACGTCTCTGCACTCTCTCCAGCTCATTTATATCCCTCTTAAGGACTGGAGTCCAAAACGGCACTGCATACTCCAGATGAGGCCTTACCAGGGACCTATAAAGAGGCATAATTATGTTTTCATCCCTTGAGTTAATGCCCTTTTTTATGCAAGACAGAACTTTATTTGCTTTAGTAGCCACAGAATGACACTGCCCAGAATTACACAACTTGTTATCTACAAAGACCCCTAGATCCTTCTCATTTAAGGAAACTCCCAACACACTGCCATTTAGTGTATAACTTGCATTTATATTATGTTTTGTTGATTTTGAATCTGAGCTGAATGCTGAGGATCAATTGCAAACTCACTGAACAGTTATGTCCCATGTGGCCCCTTCTGAAAAGCAGGAGTTCTGTTCTCTTATGTTAGACATCCACTCACTCCAGCCTTTATACATTACATTTTTGGCTAACTAACTATATTAAAAACATTTTTTTATTTTGCACAGCCTATTTACCCAGTTTTTATTTTTAGAATGAACTGTTCCTTTAATGGATTTAGACCAACATGATTGGTTGCTACAGATTGGTACAATGATCTTCTACTAAATGAGGGTCACTATCTTGTTATAGTGCATTCTGCACACCTGTGTATGCCTGGAGAAATGGGTGGGTGACAATGAATAACGTCAATAAATAAAGTCAATGAGCTAATTCAGTAGCACACATGGGACATATGGAGCATTCTCTCTAACCTGTAGTTAATATTTCGTCTTGAGCTGATGTCCCAGCTACAGATTGCACTCCACATCCGTTCATGCACCTCTTGTCGGGTTGGCTCAGCATTGAACCAGGCTTGAGGCCCATCGAACATGATGTGAGACAGCACCCCGCAGGCGTTGTACGACACCTCTATCCCATCTGCTTTGCTGTCCAGGAGGTTACTAAAGGAACAGAACACCACTGGCCTATCACCCGCTGCCATGCTAATTGCCGTATAGGCCCAAACCTGTCGTGTAGTAGATTGGAATACCTGAAAACTGTGATGAACTGCGATGTCATCAGCTGAGGACGGAGTTCACGCACCTCTGCTACATTTCCCAGAAGTCCCAGCATGTTTCGGTGCAGCTCTTGCTTTTCTGGGAATTCCTAAAGCAAAGTTAAAGGGTTTTTTCCCACCCAGTAATAGAAAAAGAGAAGTGATTTTAAAGAGGCAGTTCACTTTCGTCTTCCTTTCACTGACCCCGGCAGCCAGATGGCTATTGGTCTTTTGAGGCTACAATTTAAATGTTATCGTTACAGTGTAATCCTATTTGGTCAGGTCTGTCATTCAAACCAACGCCTGGTTGCTAGGGTAAATGAAAGGTGTAACTGGAGATCTGTGAAACAAAAAAGCGAAATAATCCAAAAAAAAAAAGGAAAACCTGAAGACCAATTAACAAAATGTTTTCGAATTCTACTGCCTACATCATACTAGAAGTTAATTTAAAGGTGAACTACCCCTTTCACGGGATGGCTCCCCCTTATGTTAACCTTTAGTATGTTATAGAATGGCTAATTCTAAGCAACTTTTCATTTGGTCTTCATGTTTTAGTTTTTATAGTTTTTGAATTGTTTGCCTTTTTCTCCTGACCCCATCTAAAACAAATTATTTTGAAGGCTACACGTATTGTTATTGCTAATTTTTATTACTGATCTTTCTATTCAGGTCCTCTCCTATCCAAATAAGTGCATGGTTGCTAGGGTAATTTAGATCCTAGCAATCAGATTGCTGAAATTGCAAACCGGCAAACTGCTGTATAAAAAGCTAAATAATTCAAAAAATAATAAAGAATGAAAACCAATTGCAAATTGTCACAGAATATCCCTCTCTACATCATACTTTAAGGCAGCCAGTCAGACACTATTTACATGTACCGTCTCTCATGCACCAAAGCAATGCATGACTTGGGCCAGCTCTTACTTTGAGGCACTCCAAAAACAGCTTCATGCCATTGTAGTTAAGGAACATCTCACAGTTGTCGGGAGTTTCGTCAGTAATATTCCACAAGGCGCTCCAGGAGAACTCCATCACCTGATCGCACTGTCACGACGAAACATGAAGAGGGGGGGTATTTACTGGGGCACCATTAACCATACTACATCTTAAACCTGTACTTGCCGCTGGAATCCATTGCAATCATCTCCTGTTCTGTTTATGCCTGACATGTTCCATTACTCACCATCTTATCCTGCAGTTTCTTCTGTATTAGTTTAAGCATTGTCTGCGGCAGAGAGGAAACAGGGTTATCCTTGTTGGTTACGCCCCCTATATACTAGGCTCAGATCTACAATAACAAGGGCACTTATTAGTGCATGTACTTACCATGACAAAGCCCATCTTGCCAACAGCCTCCTTATGGTCATTGTCCACCTGGCAGACCAAGGCGTTGCAGAGATGCACAGCAATGCGCTGGATGGACTCATCCTGCCTCGTAGGGATCAGTATGTTGAGCAGCAGTTCATTGACCCTTTGGTATTGGAACTCTAGTTCTTCTGGGATGCTAAAATTGCACAGGGTGAGGCAACAGTTTCTCTGCACCTAAACAGGAACCAAAAGACTTAAATCCTCTTCTCAGCCAGTGGCTATAGTTTAGGGAATAGTGGAATAGAAGTATTATCATATCCCTCACCGTCACTTCCTGATATGACTCCATGCCGTTTAGCACCACTTGGATGACCTGCTGTCTTAAGCGGACACTTTGCTCGCTGCGGTAATCGGAGTTTGTCAGGTAGAAAAGGGCGGCACTCCCTGTCACCTGGATGGTTTTGTCGTACTTGTGACACTTCAGAGCAGCGATGACCAACTACAAACAGGACAATTATCAACTGGTTGAAAGCACAAGCCACAGCATGGTACACTCCTCAATATTCACACTGTGAGTATCACATGCAATAATTACCTGCAGGGCTCTTAGTGGCTTGTGACATCGCTCAATACGGGCAATGTCAAAGAGCAGATTGATAGCACGGGAGGTAATCTCAGGACGATGCTCTGTGTAGGCCTCTATTGCGTTCAGGACTTGCTCTTCATTCTTGTCCCCGCTCACCTGTGAAATGGTACATAATGTAAGATGAAGGGCATTATTACACCAAGGGATGATCTATGTCATAGTTTTATGGGATCTCTCTGTACAGGCTATAAGTAAACTTAGGGGGCTGTTCCCTGCTGAATTGTGATTAGTACGGGGGAATATTTATGCTGCCATAGTTTTATGGGGTCTCTCTGTACAGGCTATGAGCAAACTTAGGGGACTGTTCCTGCTGAATTGTGCTTAGTACAGGGGAATACCTATGCTGCCATAGTTTTATGAGATCTCTCTGTACAGGCTATGAGTAAATTTGGGGGGCTGTTCCTGCTGAATTGTGACTAGTACGGATAAATACCTGCCCATTTTTGCTGCTCATTCTCCCAGTTATGTCATACCAGCCCCCTTAATTTAACAGAAAGACAATAGCAGATGGTTGTGGCCAACTCGCCTGTGACAAAACCATCTTTGGTTTATTTTAAGGCTGTACATGAAGAACATGCAAGCTTGGGAAGCTGAGTAAGAAACAACTATATAGAAGCTAAGGGCAACAAAGCACACAGCCTCTATAAGGATAGATTTACCTGTTGATATCTTCATTACAAATGCAAAGTAAAACTTGACAATGAAGGTACAATGAACATTTAAAGAGCAATCAGAATCCATTTACCTTGTAGGCTGGGATGTGTGTCAGATGATATAGAGATGTTTCAAACAAGCCCAAGAACTGCAGGGGCCTTTTCATTGCACGGAAGGGACTGATGCTGCTTTTTGTGGGATTGTTGCTACATGGAGAAATTAGATGGAAAGGCAAACAGATGATCCTAAATATCACAAAGAGAATCCACTGTATTCTGTGCTCTAGTTTATCAAAGGGACACAGAAGTAAAAGGGGACATTGAAAGATTGGTTTATATTCACTCTACACATGATTGTTGCCTCTACTGAACTACAGAATTTCTGACCAGTTGCCCTTTGACAACAGGTTTTCACAATTGTGCTGGGGTAACCTTTCCTCTTTAGACGTTTCTGTTTTGTTTTAGTTTCTTAACTCCAAGCCATTGGCGTTGTACCCTAGTTGTGCTTGTGTTCCGTAAATGTCATTATTACATGAGGCTTATAGATGTTTTGTTTCGACATGGTTTATACTCACTGTGCCTGACACTGAGATGCCTACCGTTACTGCTTCAAATGGTGTGGTTTGGAGACTTAGGTTCAAGCGCCTGATCGTATGGACGCTTTGCTAATAATGAGATTATAATTTCAGTGCAATGGCCATAATTTTATAGGTATCCAGTGTAGCAAATAAACACTCACCTAAGATCTTTCCCTAACTGGCCTTCAGGCTGGGCCCCCTTAGCTCATAACAAGGTTACAGATATATAGAAACATCTGGGTAACAGTCACCCTGCTATAGTTCCAGGGGTGCTCAGGAAACAAATAAGCAATCACCCTAAATCTCCGACTAACTGGCCTTAAGGCTGGGCCCCCTTAGCTCATAACAAGGTTACAGTATATAGAAACATTGGGGTAACAGTCACCCTGCTTTAGTTCTAAGGGCACAAATAAGCACTCACACCAAATCTCCCCCTAACTGGCCTTCAGGCTGGGCCCCTTAGCTCATAACAATGTTACAGATATATAGAAACATTGGGGTAACAGTCACCCTGATATAGTTCCAGGGGTACCCAGGATGGCACAAATAAGCACTTACCCCAAATCTCACCCTAATTGGCCTTCATTAACAAGGTTACAGATATATAGAAACATTGGCGTAACAGTTATCGTGCTACAGTTCCAGGGGTACCCAGGGCACAAATAATCACACACTCCTTGCTCAGCTTTCATAATAAGCAACCTCAACCACTGCTTAGGGAATTCTCCCACAGTACTGTTCGAATACCTGGGAGGTCCGAGCTCGTCATCCATTTTCGAGACGGCACAATTCTCCAGGGTCAGGTGGCCAGAGATATCCAAAGAGACAAGTTCGTCGAGATTTTGTACAAACAGGCACAGAACTTTGCGGGTCAGCTTGAATTTGTAGTAGCTGGAATGCTTGTCACGGGAGATATCCAGATGCCTGTAGGAATAGAGGGAAAGCTGAGAGCACAGATTTGCATAGGAATGTATATTCCAGCAGAACAATCCATTATCACAGAAATCTGGGGCCACTGAAGCCTTTAAGACAAGATTCTACTCTGGCTCTATTGGCTAATACACATGGAAGATGTGAAGCAATTGCTCAGTGCAAAATGAATGCTTGGTGGGTCAGGTAGGGTATGGGTTGGGAGCGGGTAGGATAGGGTCACTAGTTGAATGAAAAACTGTGGTGCTTTAACCATCATTACCAAACCTGAAATATGCTGCATATACTGTCTATCTGGGTTCTGCACTTGTCTCACTGTAACTCTTGTAGGCTGAGTAAATAGCCTCATCTGATAAAGACTTAAGGTGTGGAAACAAAAAATGTTGATCATGTGTCTCACTAAAACCTGTTTCAGCCACTTGCCAGTGACGGAAATGCAAAAAGGTACAGAAAGCCTTGCCAGTGTTATTAAGTGCGGAAAATGTAAGAATATTAAAACTGGAAACTTAAAGGGATTCTCTTATGATTTTTATGGTGTTATTCTTATTCCTAAATCACAATGTTTACACAACAAATAACTCACTCTACCATATAAAGTATAATTCCTGAAACAATACGTGTATATAGAGTGACTGAAGTTTATCAGAACACAAGTCACATGACTGAGGGCTCCTGGGAAACTGACAATATGTCTAGCCCCATGTCAGATTTTAAAATTAAAAAATCAGTTTACTCTTTTGAAAAATGGATTTCAGTGCAGAAGTCTACTGGAGCAGCACTATTAACTGTAGGGATGCACCGAATCCAGAATCAACAGGATTCAGATTCGGCCGAATCCTTGTCCCTGGCCGAACCGAATCCTAATTTGCATAAGCAAATTGTAGGGAGGGCGGCATTTCACCTGGCTTTTTGTTACAAAACAAGGAAGCAAACCATTTTTTTCCACTTTTTCCTTTCCTGCCCCTAATTTGCATATCACATCTGTGGATGGCACCAAAGAGCCTAGTTATTTATTGCTAGTTATTTATGCTGGTACAGAAGACCTGCCAGTACATGGTTACGGAAAGCCTTGGCTCTAAAGAACTGCTTCTGCCCAAAGATGATTTACTTCAGTTTGTGTAGCTGCACTATGACCCGGATGTGTTCCTCAGACAGGTCCATATTGTACAAGACTAGAGACACCAGACTGTCCTTCCACTGTGTAAGGAAGCCAATGTCATTCAGCTGGATTCCAGAGAGGTTCAGGGCTTTCAAGCAGATGAGGGGGCACAGCATCTGTTCCACATCCACCACTTTGGTGATGCACCCGAGGTTGAGGAAGCGCAGGTGCTGGAATCCTTGGAATGTAAAGTCCCTGACAAGGACCTGCCTAGTGGGGTTTACCAAGCGGTCAGTCTCATCATAACCCCCCAGGCTCTCCTCCTCATAGAATATGTTGCTACATCCAAAAAGGCTGAGGGACACGAGGGTTTGGCGGAAGTTTGCCAGTGTCTGTAAGCTCTTTGCCGTTAGCCTTTCACAGTTAGTAAGGTAGAGCTCAACCAGATCCTGCAAGGTAAATGAAAAAGCCTCAGGTTGCTGTTTTTTATCTGGACCTGAGTCAGTACAAGTAATACGGCCACTGGGTTCTCAGCCATGTAAATAAAGATTTAATTTTGCCAGACCCATTAAAGGGAAACTAAAATGATCTTGTCGAGAATACTTTGGCCATAGCATGTAATATGGCACCTCCCTCCCATATGTATAAATACAAATATACAGAGAAGGAATGTTCTTGGCACACAATAAGCTATACCCTCATACTGTACTGTCTAAGGGAAACAATATGGCACCTCCCTCCTCCCATATGTATAAATACAAATATACATAGAAGAAATGTTCTGGGCACACAATAAGCTATACCCTCATACTGTACTGTCTATGGGAAACAATATGGTACCTCCCACCCATACAAATATACAGAGAAGGAATGTTCTGGGCACACAATAAGCTATATTACATAACAGTAGAATCAGAAAAACATGGTGTCCCAGAATATATTGTAAATGACTCACCAAAAAGTAAATGTGGTCCGGGTGCACTAGCCCCAGACCCACAGCTTTACGGAGCAGTACGGCACATCATTTGAAGAAGAAACAGGGCCGACCAGCACTCAAACGGATCAACAGGACCAATGTTTCTTCTTCAAACACAATAAGCTATACCCTCATACTGTACTGTCTAAGGGAATCAATATGGCCCCTCCCTCCTCCCGTATATATCTAAATACAAATATACAAAAGAGGGAATGCTCTGGTCACACAATATGCTATACCCTCATACTGTACTATCTCAATATGACACCTCCCTCCCATATGTATAAATAAAAATATACAGAGAAGGAATGTTCTGGGCACACAATAAGCTATATCCTCAACTGTACGGTCTAAGGGAATCAATATGACACCTCCCTCCTCCCATATGTATAAATACAAATATACAGAGAAGGAATGATCTGGGCACACAATAAGCTCATCCCTCATACTGTACTTTCTAAGAGAAACAATAAAGCAGTCTCCACTGGTCCAAATAAAAATGTAGAAATAAGACATGAGCGTAAATGCATGCAATAAGCTACAGCTTAAAATTCTACGGTCTACTTAAGAGAGAAAATTGATAGATAAGCCCTGCTAATGAATAAGGAATATATGTCCCTTCCGTACCCATAACATCACCCCCTACTACTCACTTGTTTCCTTAGGGCTTCCAAATCGTGATCTTGAACAATGTCTTCTCGCAGGTGGAGGCGCGTGAGCCGTGTGCTTTGTGGCTCCGAGAAGAGAGTGAAAAAACTGTCGTGAGGCTCAAAGCTGCTGTCAGCATTAACCAACTCAATGTACCTGAAACAAATAATAGAAGCTAGTCAACATATTCCCAACAAAACACACATGTATATAAGATAAATAGGGCACCCTCCCTGGACTTGTGTTAACACAACATCAACGTTTTGGTTCAGGTTCTACAACCTTTTCCCAGGCTCCCAATCAATCACCTGAAGACTTGGTAACAGAGCCAAATCCCCAAAGTTTGATAACGCATGTCATTAGCACTCATTTAGTTTCATAAACAGCCCTGATTCCCTAAAGCCCTCAGAATACCCAGCTCATGTCACCCTTCATCTTGTTACGTACTCATTCACAAGCCTGTCACAGATCTCACTGGGCAGAAAGATGTCTGGGTGCAAGTGAAGGATTTCATTGTCTAGGAGGTAGCAGAGGGTACCCTTTAAGTTACGGAGGCAGAAGTCAGTACAAATGCTCAAGAGTGAGTCTGGGCTGTCAGATGCCATCTTGGTCGGTGTTGATCAGCATACAAAAATCTGAATAGATGGCTTCCTTTTTAGCTATGCTTCCTGAATCATGAGGGCATCAGATTTCTAGGAGAAAAAGGAAAGAAAGAAAAATGTTAAACGCGGGATGATATATGTTGTACAGTTTATATTAACAATAGGCAGTCACAGGTCTTATGGGAGAAGGTAACCAATAACTGGTTGCACTACCAAGGATACCAGTGCAGTCAGCACTCTTGTGTGTTGGTGGGCAACCCTAAGCACAGAAAAGGTCACTCATGAAATTCTACCTGTTGTGCACTGCACTGTGAGTGTAAAGCTGCAAGCACAGCCTGATGCAGTTATTAGGTTACATGTAATGCATACGCTGTTGTTCCTTTTAACATAAAATTACTCTACGCAGGGGTAAAGCCCCAGCCTTATCCTCTATTTATTCAATTCTGTATGACTAGAGCCTTGAATCTGAACAACTGCAGGTGTCACTGGGACCCAATATTGATTGTTTAGCAACAAATACAGCACAAAGGCTTACAGTGTAGCAGAGCTACGAATATGACAATGGTTGGGGGGGGTGACGGAATTCCTTTTATTGTAACACCTTAGGGACTCCCTATTTTTAAGTGAGGGAAATGTAGGTACATTTTACTGTTGACAAGAATTCTGGGGCATTGGAACAGTTTCTGTTTCAGTATCAGTAAGTAGATCTATATAGTTATTTTAACCTTGAAATCACTGACATTGTACAAAAAGTACAAGCAATGTAATAAAGGCCAATGACACTGAAAAAAAGCAATATCTTATAAGTGTTCATGTATGGTGACCACATATGAGCAGCTACACTAGAGTAATTATAAGTTAATGTGCCATAACAATCTGTTTCCAGGCCCCTGATCTTCAAAGCCTTATGGAGGATGAAGTGAACAGTGTATTACTATCAATAATGTATTCATCCTGTTTTCCAGAAACAGAAGACTCATTAGCCACGTGTAGCCACATGCAATTACACAGGTGCACTGCAGATCTGTGCCTTCCACACTACAGCAATGCAAGTGTTAAACGAGAACTAAAGCCAACACAGCGAGTATTTTAAATTTAGCACAATTTGCCTGGCCTCAAGACTCCCTCCCAAATGGCAACACTGCCAGTACTTTGCTTGTGCCCCTGTATGGCTAAAATAACTGCTAACTTACACTGCCAGCATCAGGATTATGGCAATACTGATACTAAATCAGAGTTTGCATAAGTCAATAATACCATGGCCCTGGGCCCCACCAACCTGCCCCCTGCACACTCAAAAACCTACTTTTCTTGTGCCCGCAAGCTGACACTCACACCTCTTCCCCCCTCCCCACACCTCCATTCCCCTAAGGTGTCATTCACTCCTCTGCTGTTGGTACGCAGGAAACTGTGCCCAAGGCAGGTGCCTACCCCTATATCCAGCCAAACAAGTGGCCCTTTAGTTCTAGTTAAAATACAGTTGACATTGTATTCCATTAAAGGAGTTGTTCACCTTTGCGGTAACTGTTGTATGATGTAGAAAATTCTTCAATTCTTATCGTTTGTGGTTTTTGAGTTATTTAGCTTTTTATTCAGCAGCTCTCCAGTTTGCAGTTTCAGCAATGTGGTTCTAATTACCAGAGTAACCATGCATTTATTTGAATAAGGGACTGGAATATGAGTAAGACAGGCTCTGAATAGAAAGATGAGTAATAAAAAGCAGCAATAACATTTGTAGCCTTACAGAGCATTGGTTGTTTAGATGGGGGTTAGAGACCCCCTATTTGAAATCTGGATGGAGTCAGAAGTTGCTTAGTTGGCCATTCTAACATACCAAAAGTTAACCACAATTTAAAATCATGGGTCCTAACACTGAACTGTTGGGACTTCAGATCCATAGACAATCCCAAGAAATCCCTGGATGTGTGTGAGCCCTATTATTGTATATAAACAGGGCCCCAAAGAAAGAACTTTCATATCAACGCAGATAAATATTTATTGAAACATAAGCTGGACACTATGCAACATGCTTCAGTGCGTATTTATTCACATGGATGCAAGGGTGTGCTGGTCCTGCACTGAACTTAATACACACAGCCAGGTAGGGAATCTGTTACCTGGAAACCCGTTATCCAGAAAGCTCCAAGTTACGTAAAGGCCGTCTCTCATAGACTCCAATTTATCAAAATAACCCAAATTTTTAAAAATTATTTCCTTTTTCTCTGTAATAATAAAACAGTACCTTGTACTTGATCCCAACTAAGATATAATTCATCCTTATTGGAAGCAACACTAGCCTATTGGGTTTATTTCATGTTTACATGATTTTCTTGTAATCTTAAAATATGGAGATTCAAACTACAGAAAGATCCATTATCCAGAAAAACCCAGGCGCTGAGCATTCTGGATAACTGGTCCCTTACCTGTATATAAATATATATCTCATTGTAGGTGTTGCTGCAGCACCGGGTAAATTGATTTGCCATGCAGTAAAATGCACCTGGATAAAGTACAGTACCAGCCTGTCAACCTATTTGATAAAAATGGCATCACAGCAGAAGGAGATTCAATCTCACTCTGTGTCACTAAGTCTTTCTGTTCCTCTCCCGACCCCATATATCGAGACAGTCACCCTCTCTTACAAGGTAGGCACCGCATCCTGCCTGACCCCGACCCCTGGCTCCTTACTACCCTGGGTTACGATTCAGGCATCCTTCACAGTAGTGCCTCCTACTCACCAGGCATCCTCCAAACTCCGCTGTCAACAAATTCCAATGTCACTGCCGGGCAGACGGCATAGCGACCGGGCAGCTACATTCGCATCAACAAGCCAGCAGGAAACTGCAGCCGCGCAATTAGGTTTCGCCTAAGAATAAATAAAATAAAACAGAAAAAATGCTGTGGGCTGAGTTCCAGGAAATGAATGCTAAATAGATATTTGATTTTGTATTTTTTTTTTAAAGTTTTCCATTTTCAAAACACAAATAAAACAAAACTTAACAATAGGAAGAAGGACAGAAAGGAAAAGATAGAAAATGTGAGGAGGTGAGGTAAAGAGGCTCAGGCAAGGGTTATTTCATATCATGTTAACACTCGGGGCCAGATTTATCAAGGGTTGAATTTCGAGTTTACGGGAGTTTCTAAAAGCTCCCATCAATTCCCATTGATGTTTATCACCCAAAAAAAAATAATTTGGATTCAATTTTGAATCCATTTGGATTCAAACCCCTCTGGGCAACCTCTTGCTAAATACCGTAGGTACGTTTTTATCATGGGGGGGCGAGTAATTTACCAATTTCAACCAGAGCTGCAGGGAAGGAGGGTCCAAAGACTTCCAAGACATTAATATTGCCTTTTTTTGCATGGTATAGCAACTGCAAATAGCATGTAGTGGAGTAGGCCTGGAGCTGTAGATCACCCATTAAACCCAACAAACATAGCTCTGGGGAGCGGGTATTTGGGAGAGCAAGTTTTTCATTTATGTATTGTAGAACATTACTCCAGAATCTCTGTATCATCGGGCAGGTACAAAACACATGGACACAAAGACACATTGCCATAGATTTTTGCTAAACGGTATGGGGTTAAGTATGTTTAGGAACTTTATTTGTACATACCTATCCTTCATTGAAATAGTAATTTCTGGGACCAACTTAAAGGGGAAGTAATGTCTAAAATAGAATGAGGCTAGAAATGCTGTATTTTGTATACTAAACACAAACATGAACTTACTGCACCATAAAACCATTAATAATCAGAATATACAGACTGCACTGGGTCCTGTGTTGTCATGAATCTAATGTGTATTTTATAGTTTTTGTATTGTTTAATACAAACTTTCTCCAACTCTGCAGAACCAGTGGCTGCAGCAAAATAAACCTCCAAATAGAATCCCAGTTTATCTGTTTCAATATGGCTCCATGATCTTTGTCTCTGCAGCTGGAGTTGGAAACAGTAAAGGGGATGAAAAGGTGAAAATAAAATCCAATACAAATCTCTACACAGTCGCCAACTGCTCTGCACGGCTGGTATGTAAGGAGGGGGCTCCCCCTGCTTTTCATAAGTATGATTGTTTCCCTGCAGAGCACTTAGGGACCATCTGACAATTCCTATCCACATCAGAAAATGAAGGGAGAATTTGACTGCATACAGTCAGGTTTCTTATAAAAAACGGTACACATTTATTAAAGTATTTTGGAGATAGGTTTCTTTTTCATGCCTTTTAAGAGCATCCTTCCATATCTCCTGATAAAGCTCAGGAATTTTGATGCCACTGCATCTTAGCCTTCTCAAAGGGTGCTGGGCCCGCTGTGGTAAGTATGATGTATAGCCAGGACAAAGGTTTGGCCATGTCCTGTCTATGCAAGTACAATTCAAGTGTTGTTTCCACCAGGGTTATGGGTCTAGTGGAGAATTGTACCGATAAAGCATGTCGTATTTCCATATATCTCAGGCTCTCTTGGGGGGGGGGGGTGAAGCTCTTGCCTTAAAATGTCATAACTTTTACATTCACCACCATAAATAAAATCTCCCAGAGTTGTTATTCCCAACTTGGCCCATCTAGCAATATCTGGTATGGAGTGAAAGTGAGGAAGATGGTTATTAGTCCACAAGGGGGTTCAGGGAGACCAGACATCCGAGGAACCCCTGAACTAGCTTCTGGGATTTTTGAAAAGCCTGTATAACAGTTGTCATAGCCGGGGCTACTACATATTGAGAGGAGGCTCCACAGTAGGGTCGTTTTGCAAGAGCTGCAAAGGAGCCTACTATCGCAGCCTCCAGTACCACTGATGGGTTATTTACTTTGGGGGTCAGCCACCAGTAATTGAGCATATACTAGTTGAGCAGCCAGGAAGTATGATCTGAGATTGGGCAGAGCTAGACCTCAGAGCTGTGATGCCCAGAGATCTGCAATAAAGGCATTTTTATCTTGAGAAGATTGAGTGGTGCTGTTCTATTCTACTGTTGTCAGAGCTAGACCTCCGCCCGAGGCTGGCACTTGTAATACTCAGAAGTTTGATTGTGGAGGCTCCCACAAGAAGCCCCTTATTATTTTTTCTATTCCAGCAAACCACTGTATCCTAGGGGCAATGGGGACGTTTTGCAGGACATATAAAAACTTTGGCAGGAAAATCACCTTAAAAATGTTTATCCTGCCTGGAAGTGTGAGTGGTAGATTTTCCAAAATAAATACTTTTTTGTTTAGTGCATGCACAACGGGACTTAGGTTTAATTGTTCATATTTACTGAGATCCATATGAATTATTATGCCCAGATGTTTAAATGATGACACTACCTTGAGTTGCAAAATAGTTTCGAAAGTCTTGAGGAAGGGGATCAATGGGGGTATATGACTGACTTGGAATGGTTGATTTTGAGTCCTAAGTATTGACCAAACTCAGCAGCCACCTTAAGGAGGTTGTCTAGAGCTTGGAGTGGATTAGCTAAGTATAACAACATGTCATCTGCGTATAGCGATGGTATTCAATTACATTCCCTAGTCGTAGTCCCTCAATTCCTGGATTTGGCATAATTTGAATGGTCAGGGGCTCAATGGCCAAAGCAAAGAGGATTGGGGAGAGTGTACAACCCTGTCGGGTGCCTCTCTTCATCTGTATGTTTGCCATTTACCAGGATCTTTTTGGGACAAAGCTATAACGGGTTAATACTTCCCAAAGGTACTGCCCCTGGATTGTGTCAAAGGACTTGGCTGTATCCAAGGACACCAAAATCCTAGTCCCTATGTTATCACGTTGAATAGACAAGTTATTAAAAAGTCGCCTTATAATTATGTTGCTTTATGGGGCATGAAACCCATCTGATCTGGGTGAATCAGCTCTGGAATAACTAACTTAAGCCTTTTGGCCAGAACTTTGGCAAATATCTTCGTATCTGAGTTAAGTAGGGATATGGGATGATATGATTTGCAGCGGTCAGGGAGTTTGCTCTCATTAAGATTAGAGTGACATGAGCATCATAGCAAGAGTCAGGTAAAGTGTTAACCTCTTTGGTTTCATTGAATAAAGTTGCCATTTTTGGGGCTAAAAATCTGGCCAGGTCTGGGGGAACCATCTAGGAAATCTACAGCATCTAAGTACTCATTCACTCCTTCTAGTGGAGTGTCCTGGGAAGTTGATATGTCAACTGGAAATATTCTTTGAAGTGCTCAGTCAAAGACTGATCTGTAATCTGTTTCATCTCACATTTTTTGTATCACAGTTCTGGGCCAATGTCCCCTCTGGAAAATAGTGCCAGCAGTTTTCCATTTTTGTCCCCCTTGTCATACCAAGCCGCAGCTCTATAGAGTTCCTTTTATGAATATTTCTCCATCAGACTTAGGTCAATATCCCTCTGAGCTATTTGCATGGCATACTTGTTCTCATCAGACTGGTCTAATGCTAACGCAACTTCTGCTTTTATCAGTGAGTCTCATGCAAGAGTAAGAAAATATTCACCAGCTTGCCTCACATGTGCTATTAAAGAGATATAGGATTCCCTGACATACGCCTTGCCAGCATCCCATAGCATCCGGTTATCAGCCGTGCCCTGGCTTATTTCCCAATATTGTGTTAGCTGGGGGAGAAATTGTTCACTTACTTTGGGGTTAACTATCCATTTTGAAGGTAGTCTCCATTGTTCCCTGGGCCTACAGGGAGCTTGATTTATAGTCATCAATAGCGGGGCATGGCCAGAGCACATTCTAGTCAAAAATTCTATGGTGCTAATCTGGGGTTGTACATAAGCGGTTCTGAGACACAGCTCTATCCATGTCATTGCTGAAGAGGTTACTATTGTTTACACGGAGGGAGTCTCCACCTCCAGATGTCTATTAACCCTGTGGTCTCAACCCAGTTGACATGGGATGAGGGATGTAACCTATCCATTCATGGGACTCATATAGAAGGCAAATCACCACATTCGAACACTTTTTGTAGGATTTCGTTTAGTATTCGGATGTCAACCGGAGGAGGCAGATAGACATTAACTACTATACAAACTTTTCCGGAAAATTGACCTTTTAGTATTAAATATCTCCTCCTCTATAAGTGCTTCCAAGTAGAAGTTCAAAGTTTTCCTGATTATTATTGCGACTCCCCTGGAGTAAGTGGAGAAGAGACCCAGTTTCACTTCAGAGCTCGTGATTTCTAGTGGCCATCAAGGAGAGGAGAGGGAAATGCAAAAGAATGAACTATAAATACCAGTAGCGTCAAACTAGTTTCCCCAAAAGGAGGTTTACTCAGCAAGGAACATCCCACCATGGACAATCCTACCCCTAAATCACTATAGCCTCACCCCTGTCAAACCCTACTGCCCTACAGATACTGCCAAACTCCTCCTCCCATCTGAGTTTTACAGGGGATGCTGAAAGTCCTGAATATGTTTGAAATGACATCAATACTTTTCTGGCATTACATCTTTTGAAAGCCAGAATGCCTTTGGTCAGGCTCCAAGCTAAAAGCCTAGAAAAGTGCTGATGTATAATCCCACAGATACAGTGTCTCTATGGTAATAAAATTCTGTCCACGTCTCTGTGTGAGTTGCTTTTCATCCGTCTTATTGCTGGCATCTCTTCCAGGGTACCCAGCACAGGCACCATTGACATCATCAGTAGGGGACAAAGAGCAGGTCAAAATAGGCCATGGAATTTCAAGTACACAGAGGCCCAAACAGTCCCTGCCAGCCCAGAAAATAGTGACTGTCTATGGCATTTGCCAGAATCCACAGATTGTCAGTCCAGGTCTGGTAAAGAGGATGCAATACAACACAGAGGCAACAAAACGTATGTCTTGTATTGCGAAAGGGAGGCGTGCCCCATAAACATTGAAATAAGATGGAATCAAAATACAGGGTTGATCCCTGCTTGCACGTGTTCTTGTCATTTTTATACAGATATCACTAGAAACTGGTGCTGAACCCTACCTAACCAAGCAGAAGGATTCGGAGAGGACAAGGGGTGCTGGTGATGTTGTACAATTCTACCTCCAGCTACAACCCATACCCAATTATAACTTCAGCTCCAAGTTTACTGAAACAGAGCCCAGTTCTGCACTAAGAATGAAAACAAGCCTGGCATTTCAGGTAGACAGAGGCCCAAAAAGTCCACATGGAGGGCCAAAATTCCACATTGAGGACCAAAAAGTCCACACAGAGCACCCAACAGCCCCCACCAGTCCTATAAATAGTTACTGTCTATGGTAACTTAGGGCAGCCCCTTTGGCATTTGCCAGAACCCACAGATTGAATGCCTCACATGACAAGACAAAAGACTTGAGTGTCTCATAACTATGGTGGCGGCCTTGGAAATAACACAGGAGGCCGGGTGCCATGGGGGGGGGGGGGCGCATGGCCGGTCACATGCACATATCATTTTGAACTTAGTAGTTAGTTCCACCACTTGTTCTGAACTACAACCTCCCAGAGTCCATACTAAAATATGTTGAGTTCTTATTTCCATAAGCTGGAGGGCTGCCAATTGAAAGCACTGGAGGTTTTTGTGATACCCCACCTTTGTCTTTAAGCAGATCACCCAAAGAAACCTATACTATACTATAGTAGCTATAGTAACTATAAAACAAAAATGAAAGGTGACACAATTCAGCACACAGGAACGAAATAATAAAGGTGCAACTACATCTTCCTCCTCCCAGGATTGGCTGCTTGCAACCTGACAATTGCAGACAAATATACGACTACCTTCTTTCATCCCTGAAATTCACTTAATATAATCTGTATCTCCCGGTCAGCTAACCAACCATCTGCCACAAATTAACTGTATAATTACTCACTGATACCTAGTATTACAAATAACATTAAAGCATTTGTCAAGCTTTTGTCTTGCAATAAATTCAGTTCAATACATAGAAACATACATTGGTGTGCAAAACTATTTGCCCCCTTCCTGATTTCTTATTCTTTTGCATGTTTGTCACACTTAAATGTTTCTGCTCATCAAAAACCGTTAACTATTAGTCAAAGATAACATAATTGAACACAAAATGCAGTTTTTAAATGAAGGTTTACGTTATTAAGGGAGAAAAAAAACTCCAAATCTACATGGGCCTGTGTGAAAAAGTGATTGCCCCCCTTGTTAAAAAATAACTTAACTGTGGTTTATCACACCTGAGTTCAATTTCAAAGGTTATAAAGCCATTTCTAAAGCTTTGGGACTCCAGCGAACCACAGTGAGAGCCATTATCCACAAATGGCAAAAACATGGAACAGTGGTGAACCTTCCCAGGAGTGGCCGGCCGACCAAAATTACCCCAAGAGCGCAGAGACAACTCATCCAAGAGGCCACAAAAGACCCCAGGACAACATCTAAAGAACTGCAGGCCTCACTTGCCTCAATTAAGGTCAGTGTTCACGACTCCACCATAAGAAAGAGACTGGGCAAAAATGGCCTGCATGGCAGATTTCCAAGGCGCAAACCACTTTTAAGCAAAAAGAACATTAAGGCTCGTCTCAATTTTGCTAAAAAACATCTCAATGATTGCCAAGACTTTTGGGAAAATACCTTGTGGACTGACGAGACAAAAGTTGAACTTTTTGGAAGGTGCGCGTCCCGTTACATCTGGCGTAAAAGTAACACAGCATTTCAGAAAAAGAACATCATACCAACAGTAAAATATGGTAGTGGTAGAGTGATGGTCTGGGTTTGTTTTGCTGCTTCAGGACCTGGAAGACTTGCTGTGATAGATGGAACCATGAATTCTACTGTCTACCAAAAAATCCTGAAGGAGAATGTCCGGCCATCTGTTCGTCAACTCAAGCTGAAGCGATCTTGGGTGCTGCAGCAGGACAATGACCCAAAACACACCAGCAAATCCACCTCTGAATGGCTGAAGAAAAACAAAATGAAGACTTTGGAGTGGCCTAGTCAAAGTCCTGACCTGAATCCTATTGAGATGTTGTGGCATGACCTTAAAAAGGCGGTTCATGCTAGAAAACCCTCAAATAAAGCTGAATTACAACAATTCTGCAAAGATGAGTGGGCCAAAATTCCTCCAGAGCGCTGTAAAAGACTCGTTGCAAGTTATCGCAAATGCTTGATTGCAGTTATTGCTGCTAAGGGTGGCCCAACCAGTTATTAGGTTCAGGGGGCAATTACTTTTTCACACATGAAAATGTAGATTTGGATTTCTTTTCTCCCTAAATAATAAAAACCCTCATTTAAAAACTGCATTTTGTGTTTACTTGTGTTATCTTTGACTAATAGTTAAATGTGTTTGATGATCAGAAACATTTTGTGTGACAAACATGCAAAAGAATAAGAAATCAGGAAGGGGAAAATAGTTTTGCACACCACTGTAAGAGGAGTTTTAAGCAACAAAAACAAATGCACATTGCATGATCTGGATTTGATAGTCATAGATCCCTACGCAAACTGTGACACGCCTTATAAAAACTATATTGTGACAAATATTCTGCTCTTTAACAGGCTGGAACAAGCAATTGTTCTGCATGCCTGGTCAGTAAATATATTACTTGATTACTAGACTTAGATTATATAACTATTTTATAAGTTATTATAGTCATTAATAGGGAAAGCTTTTGTTTTTCTTTTTTATAGAAAAGGTGTGAGTGGTACACAACAGTTTATTAACTACATACAGGTATGGGATCTCTTATCTGGAAACCCATTATTCAGAAACTTTCGAAATTATGGAAAGGCCACTCCCTTTTATCCAAATAATCCACATTTTTAAAAATATTTTTTTTTCTGTAATAGTAAAACAGTAACTTGTTCTTGATATAATTAATCCTTATTGGAAGTAGAACCTGCCTATTGGGTTTATTATCCAAATTACAGAAAGATCTGTTATCTGGAAACCCCAAGGCCCATAGCATTCTGGATAACAGGTCCCATGCCTGTACAACTCCCAGCATTCTTTAAGTAAATGTTATCAGCAGTTTGTTGGGACTTACAAGTCAGAAGGCAGACACTAGATAAAATGTAATTAATAAATGATGGATAAATGCAGATAAAAGAAAACACTGGAGACAAATACTAAAATCCCATAATAGACGCTAGATATAAATAGAAGTCAGATGCAGCTAAGTGTATAGAAGAATAAACAACACAGCTAGAGGATGAACACATTACACATACACAGATTTGCAGACAGAGACGTAAGGGGAGCCATATACAGTACCTACTGGGGAGTCAGTAGATGGGGAGCATCCCCAGTCCCAAGGAGTAGGACAGTAGATTAGGGGAGTGGGAGTAGCTGGCAGGTTCCTGTTTCCTGCCGGAATGTTCCCTCCCTCCCCCCGTATTCGAGTGGCCACAGGAAGTCACCATGTCGAGTGCGCACAAGAGCAAGTAAGACAGCTCTGAGCTCCCGTCTCCTGTACCGGCTTGGGGGGGGGGGGTATTTCTTTTGCACAAGCGGTATGTAGTCCGTAGTCTTTTGTCTGGTACCCGGACACTGTGTCAGTCACAGGGATAAGTTAGCAAATGGCTGTGCTGGGCTGCCTCAGGTATTGCCATTACTGGGAGATAAACCAGGGAGCTCCCTGAGGATGTAGGTGCGAGGTCAGTAGGGTAAGTGAGTATAATTGCTGGAGTATCAGTAGGGTAAGTGAGTATAATTGCTGGAGGGTCAGTAGGGTAAGTGAGTATAATTGCTGGAGGGTCAGTAGGGTAAGTGAGTATCATTGCTGGAGGGTCAGTAGGGTAAGTGAGTATAATTGCCGGAGGGTCAGTAGGGTAAGTGAGTATAATTGCTGGAGGGTCAGTAGGGTAAGTGAGTATCATTGCTGGAGGGTCAGTAGGATAAGTGAGTATCATTGCTGGAGGGTCAGTAGGATAAGTGAGTTTCATTGCTGGAGGGTCAGTAGGGTAAGTGAGTTTCATTGCTGGAGGGTCAGTAGGATAAGTGAGTATCATTGCTGGAGGGTCAGTAGGATAAGTGAGTATCATTGCTGGAGGGTCAGTAGGATAAGTGAGTATCATTGCTGGAGGGTCAGTAGGATAAGTGAGTATCATTGCTGGAGGGTCAGTAGGATAAGTGAGTATCATTGCTGGAGGGTCAGTAGGGTAAGTGAGTATCATTGCTGGAGGGTCAGTAGGATAAGTGAGTATCATTGCTGGAGGGTCAGTAGGATAAGTGAGTATCATTGCTGAGGGGTCAGTAGGGTAAGTGAGTATAGTTGCTGGAGGGTCAGTAGGGTAAGTGAGTATAATTGCTGGAGGGTCAGTAGGGTAAGTGAGTATTATTGCTGGAGGGTCAGTAGGATAAGTGAGTATCATTGCTGGAGAGTCAGTAGGATAAGTGAGTATCATTGCTGGAGAGTCAGTAGGGTAAGTGAGTATCATTGCTGGAGGGTCAGTAGGGTAAGTGAGTATCATTGCTGAGGGGTCAGTAGGGTAAATGAGTATCATTTTCCTGGGGTCAGTAGGGTAAGTGAGTATCATTGCTGGGGGTCAGTAGGCTAAGTGAGTATCATTGCTGGAGGGTAATAAAGTATAATTGCTGTGGGGTCAGTAGTTTAAGTGAGTTCCATTGCTCGGAGTTGAAAACCAGTATTTTCAGGAAGGGGGATGAGTAGGGATGAGTATTACTGTGGGGATATAATCTTGAGATGCTGAGATGAGACCCCTCAAGTGATATTTGTTTTTGTGCTATAATGAGAGAAACTGTGTGTGAGCTGTTGGTACAGATCCTTACTGAGCTGCAAGGGTTATTGGAGTAAATAAACAACAGCTGACTTGTGAGCCTTGATTGGGTGACCAGAGTTAGTATCATAAGAATGTGAGCACGTATATGTAGGCATTCTAAGCCTGGTGCCCAGTACAGTGCCTACGCATGCACAACACTTCGATATGCCCTACACAGCTAAAGGCAACCCCAGCCTTACTGTAAGCACAGCCCCTGCACATGATGGGAGAGATAATTGTACAGCAGCAGGGAGGAGGCTTCCTAAACTCCAGCACACAGGATGTGGCTCTGATAGTCAGGGCTGTCATCAGAAATCGTTGGGCCCCATACGAATAAATTCCTGGGCCCCATGGGCTGCGCCCACCACAAGCCCCACCTACAGGTCCACCATCCCCATCCCACAGGTCCACCACACACTAAAAAAAAAACATTGGTTGCTAGGGTTCCAACATTAATAAAAAAAATATTGGTGGTCAGGGCCCCCCCATTGAAAAAAACATTTGTGGTCAGGGCCCCCCATTAAAAAATATTGGTGGCTAGGACACCAGATGGGGAAAAAAAAATTGGTGACCAGGCCCCTACCCCCCCCCGATATAAGAAAATTGGTGGCCAGGGCCCCCTTAAATGTCCATGTAAAAAAACTGCCCTGCTGATAGTACAGTAGTAACACATGACTTGTTGGTTGTTGCACACTTCGCAATATCAGGTGCCGCTCTCATTGCAGAATTCCAGAGCATTATAAGTGAGTCACATATCAACCTGAAAGTGCTGCGAGAGCTCTGCTTCAATGGTGAGCTCTGCCCCTGCCCTCCTGCAGAGCATCATGCTTCAGCTTCCACTTGCCTCTTCTGTTTTCTTTTCAGCAGCCGCGCAAGCTTCCTCCTTGTAATTGGTTTAATTTGTGAGGCATTAACTGGTATGGAAAGCAGTTGTAATTAGGGACTTTCTGGAACCTGTTATCCATGTCCATTAAGCAGGACTGTTGTTTGTGGCGTAAAACTCCCAGCAGCTAACCAGTGACCCAGCACACTTGAGAAAGGGGGTTGATCCTCTGAAACGTTGCGTGAGATCCAAATAAATCACATATTGCAATCACATTTTGCTGGGTGATTGCTTTTTGATTAGTATGATGTATATGGAATAGTGGAGCAGGGAAGTTCCCAGATAGAGCACCACACAAGTGTATCCACGGAATTTGTGTTTGAATTAACGGCTAACCAGTGATTGGCCTACCACCTAAGCGGGGAGTCTAAGCCATGCTTCCACTTCCCTTTGCATTCACATTCATCTCCTGAATATTTAATATAAAACAGTAGATTCTATTACATTGTATTAATTTATCTCACTGTCTTAAAGGGGTGGTTCACCTTTAGTATGTTATCAAATGGTCAGTTCTAAGCAACTTTTCAATTGGTCTTCATTATTTTTTTAAAGTTTTTGCAATTGTTTGGCTTCTTCTGACTCTTTGCAGCACTCAAATGGGGGTCACTGTAAGGCTACAAATGTATCATTATTGCTACGTTTATTACACCGCTTTCTATTCAGGCCGCTCCTATTCATACTCCAGTCTCTTATTCAAATAAATGCATGGTTGCTTGGGTAATTTATACAGAATGTCACACTCTACATCATACTAAAAGTTAATTTAAAGGTGAACAACCCCTTTAATTAGTATTTTTTTTTCTATTGTGTCTGCAAATTATATGTTGCTGATAACAGGAATTCCATTTGAAGGAGGTCTTCGCTGTCTGTGTTGGAAGGTGAGTCCCATTTTATATTTTATTCATGTTTCATGTAAAAATACTTTACACACACACACAGAATGTATGGTACCAGCCCAGATGTTCAGCAGCCCTATAACAGTTATGATCCAGGCTTTCAAAGTTGCTCACCATCTCTGTACCATTAGGCCAACCTTTGTGAGTCAGTGGCACTGCACATGCTCAGTGTTCTCTGGCTGCTCTAAGGCTAAGCTTTGTGTTAACATTTGTCACAGATTCTGATGCTACATGGCTGACTGTTGCAGACTGCACTGCTTTCTATGCTGCCATTTGAATGGTAAGACTTGTATCACGAATATCACGAATGTGGTATATATATATATATATATATATATATATATATATATATATAGATATATATAGATATAGATATATATATAGATATATATATATATATATATATATATATATACACACACACAAAAAAGAGAGGGTGCACACAGGGAATTTTTAGAAAAATTAAAACATCTTACTCTTTATTTAATATATCTTAAAAAGCAGGTTGACGTTTAGGTCTATATCTAACATCTTCCTCAAGACCATAAACTGCTGATAAAATACTATACAAATAAATAGCTAAAACACCACAACACTCATCCAACCCCTTGAGGGTCATGTTACAAGAAACATAACATGACCTAGGGGGAACATGAATGTATCAACTTCATATAACCAATTCCCTAGAATAACACTAAAACAATAGGATGTTCAGAATATGTTACACACCACTATAGTATCAATAATGATTTTATAACAAATGTATCAATCAGACAAAATTATGTAGCAAATTGTAACAGCAAATCATTAATGCCGATTCAAGAAGCAGAGGAAAGAACAGTGTTCCTTTAGTCCCGATGGTGTCAAAGTATTCAAACTTCTTAATGTGTGTGTAACAGATTCTGAACATCCTATTGTTTTAGTGTCATTCTAGAGAATCGGTTATATGAAGTTGATACATTCATGTTCCCCCTAGGTCAGGTTATGTTTCTTGTCACGTGACCCTCAAAGTAGCACGGGTTTGGATGAGTGTTTTAGCTATTTATTTATATAGCATTTTATCAACAGTTTATGGTCTTGGGGAAGGTCTTAGATACAGTCTTAGATATGTCAACCTGCTTTTTAAGATCTATCAAAGAGTAAGATTTCAAAAAAATGTCTAAAAATTCCCTGTGTGCTCCCTCTCTTTTTTGTTTTTTTGTATGCAGCTGTAGTGGGTAGCACCATATGTAGAGCCACAGTTCATCCCTGATAATGTGCTGTGGTGGCCCATGGGCTGGTACCAAAGCCCAAAACAGAACAAGGGGTCATTTACTTTGACTCTGGATGCAGAGTGTGAAGGCACTAAGGTATACAGCCTTAAATAAAAAACCTGCATCCTGGGTCTGGCTTTTCTCTGAGCCAATGCACAGTGACACTCGGTTTAGAGGGTGGCCAACATACTGTACAATGTATTGCAGTGTTTGCAGCCTTACAACAGGAAGCCAAGGGAGCTGGAAAAGGACAGCAACAGAATTAGTCTTTTCACTGGAATATGTAGAATATGTGTCAGGGAGAGGTTGATCCATATGATTTGCTCCTTTTGGGCCTGTAAACGATGCAGCGCTACACGTAGAATATTCTAGTGCTTCCTGGGTTTTATGTAAAACATGCATGCCAAATATACATGCAGTGATTTGATACATGCAGGCCTAAGCTCTGGGAACATGGGAACCCTTGGGTTGTAGCACAAAACACATCATTATTCAGTGAGAGATTTCAGCTATAAAACTACAGAAGAACATGTTCCGTGTTTAGTAGGGCCCTTTCCATTCAGTGCTATCAGGTGTATTGACAGTAATTTTTTGACTGCCATCCTTCTCTGCTGGACACAATAGGATTTTATGTCTTGGTGCCTTTTTGGCCTATGGTTGCAGCACTGAGAGATGCTCATCTAGACCCATGGCCTGAGCAAAGAGATCAGTGTTGTATGGCCTTTCATGTGGATAGCCAGATTTAACATATTTGATTAGATGCATAGCAGAGCAGTACATTGACGTATGGCTGCCTAAACTAAAGAGACCAAGAGGACATCCCCAACATCATGTTTTATCTTTCAGATCTTGCTTAATTATCTTCCCCGGGATCGGTCATTATGGGATACTGTGCTGCAGAAGCAGAGGTGAGAGGGGCTGTAGTTTGTCACCTGGTCATTCACAGGCCTATAAAAACTGCCCACTCAGCAGCTTATCAGCTTCTTAGGACCCATTATGATGTGATGGCTGGCCCAAGAGCAAAACATTTGGATCATCGGGATTGGGCGCACCAAATCATGTCAGGCTGCATTTAAAGAATTGTTTGGTGTAAAAATAAAAACTGGGTAAATAGATAGGCTGTGCAAAATCAAAAATGTTTCTAATATAGTTAGTTAGCCAAAAATGTCATCTATAAACACTGGAGTGACTGGATGTCTAACTTAATAGCCAGAACACTATTTCCTGCTTTGCAACCCTCTTGGTTTACACTGATTGGTTACCAGGCAGTAAACAATCAGTAACTTGAGGGGCGGAGGCATGTGTCATAACTGTTTGCTTTTGATCTGCATGCTGAGGATCAATTGCAAACTCACTGAACGGTTATGTCCCATGTGGTCCCCTCAAGTCACTGATTGGATACTGCCTGGAAACCAATCAGTGGAAACCAAGAGAGCTGCAAAGCAGGAAGTAGTGTTCTGGCTATTATGTTACACATCCAGTCCCTCCAGCCTTTATACATTACATTTTGTGCTAACTAACTATATTAGAAACATATTTTGCACAGGCTATCTATTTACCCAGTTTTTATTTATGAATGGTTCCTTTAATAGTCCTATAACTTGATAGGGGCAGGGGAGGGAATTTTTGGGGGAGTATTCTTAAATACTGATTTTCTGTAAGTGTAAAGTGATTTGAGAGCTTATCGCCCAGTTGAAGGCCATGGCTGTCTGCCATCAGGATTTATGGGCATCATGCTACTAAGTTTTCAGGGTCCTCTCCCTCAAGTGAGTTATTAACCCATTGGTTGCTTGGGCCCCTGGAGAGATTACCAGGCAAACAAGCAGAAAGGGGCCCTGATGGAAAAAAAAATTGGCTTCATGGTTATCACAGTAACTCTTATTATACTAAAAAAAAACAAACAAAACATCCTTGATTCATCCAAACTCTGCCCCTTCACGACCTGGAAATCACTATTGTAAGTTTTAACCCAACTGGTGATGTCACTGCCTGAGAAAAAAGGAGTCTGGGCAGCTTAATAGACTTTTCAGCAATGCAAACCTTTAAAGTAGAGTTATTCAACCTAAGAGCCATCTGCTATACCTGACTGCCCTACTCTCTTGTCGGAGAACCACTGCCTTCAGCATTCATTTTAACGCTTAAAAAGTATCAATGCTCCTTGGGTATTATTATTTTCTACTATGGTTATCTGACACACAGTCATCTTCTTATCAGGGAAACATATGCACATTTCCTGCGAGAGATGATTATCCAGCCAGGGATCGCCAAAGTCAAATTTGGAGTGTCCAGAGAAGATTTTACTTTTGAAGATCTCGTGAGAGAGTGTTTTGGAGGGAGTGGCTTTGTTTGGATATGTCCAGGCCAAAACCACTGTAAGTTTTATTCTATATATTTTACAGCCCCTGAATCCCAAGCCGGACAATCAGTGGAACACGTACTTCAAAGATAATGAGGTGCTCCTGCAGATAGATAAGGACGTCAGGTAACCAAGAATCATTGGCAATAAAGATCCCCATAACCATACAGAGGCACGACACAGAGACCAAGCTAAATGGAACATGTGCTGTTCCTGTATAATTTTCTTTTAGAGGAAATTTGAAGGGTAGTTCACCTTTAAATTAACTTTCAGTATATTGCAGATGAAGATATTGCAATTGGCCTTCATTTTTTTTTAATCTAAATTATTTAGCCTTTCAGCAGTTTTCTAGTTTGGAATTTCAGTATCTATCTTATGTCCATGGCATGAATGAAATTGTTGGGCTAACAAGTAACAACTGTAAACTGGTTTGAATGAGAGACTGGAATATGAACAGTAGAGGGCGTGAACTGACAGATAAAAAATGGTAAAAAAAAATGGTCAAAATGACTAGCAGGTGGCACTGTTGCATTTCCAAAATCTCAGAGATTATTTTGATGTTGTGGCTCGTGTTATATCTATTTAGATAAAAGCAGTTGCTGTGGGACTGGATTGAATCTGTGTTTTTATCCATTCAGGAGAATGTGCCCTGATTTCTCCTTTTTTTTTAAACCCCACGGATTACCCCTGACATTTGATCATGGACCTGGAAAACGAGTACGAGACTCTTCGGAAGCGTGTGGAACAGGCCACTCTGAAGTCTCTGACTGTAGCGCGAAACCGAAGCGGCGTCACTAACGTATGTACTAATCTAGATCTTTGTCTGTTTAAACTTGTTTGCCTGATAAGATTGGCGTAGGCAGTTGCTGCAGCTCAGCACCATTTCTATATCAGCAGTTTTGACATTTTTAGTGGTGGTTCTGCTTGCATAAATGATTTAAAATAAATATAATGCTTTAAATTACCCCAATTCATTCCTATGCTAAAAGCCTGCACCCTGGTGGGGCTGGTGGTTATAGCGCTGAAATGCATCAGCTAGCATTTGAAGCAATAGTCCCCTAACCTGATCAGACCTAAAAGCCTTTTCCTTATTTCATGTACCTTCTAATTTTCTCCATTCAGGTAAGCTCTCCATTGAAATCCTCTGCTTCCAATTCACTGGGAGACTACGATCCCCTTCCTAACGGTACCGAGGCTCACTGAGAGGTGGTGGAAAGGATCCTCTTTATTTATGCCAAGCTGAACCCTGGTATTGCTTACGTCCAAGGCATGAATGAAATAGTTGGGCCTATTTACTACACTTTTGCGACTAACCCAAACAGTGACTGGAAAGGTGAGATAAAAAACATTGCTGTGGGGTGGGGGTGGCATGAAGGATGAGTGGCTGAACGTGGGAGCTAGTGAAATACCTGCAGCTACAGACAGAACACACTGAACTGTGTTGTTCTTGGATGATGGGAGGTCTCTGTCCATCTGCCCTTGTATAAGCACCTCCATGCTGACTAGTTATTCCCTTGGTACAAATAACTTGCTGAACTTGACTTATTTGCTTACTTTTATTTCTCTAGTCGGCCCTCCTGTCAGTGCAGACGTATGGGTTATGCCTTAATCATCTCTGGAGGCAGGACAGAAGATTGATGACTCATGACCCCTCCTTCCTCATATATGTGCTGGCTCCACCTCACTTCCTCAGTTCTTTGTCCTGCCTCGGAGGTGAAGGACAGATTTTTTTTTTTTTTTTTTTACTTATTCTTTTATCATTATTATTTCTCACAATGCAGCACTGAGGGTACGCAGAGCTACCCGGATTACTGGAAGGCAATTTAGGCTGCAAACTAACTAATGGGCACGCTGAGCTGTCCAGGCTATACCTTGGAGAATCCTGCACTGCCGAACACGCAGAGCTGTTCATTGGGCAGAGCTATGGGTCAAATAGAGCTGTTCATACACAGCTTGTGGTGCACGCAGCGCTATGGGGCACGCAGAGCTGCTCATTTGTCAGATCTATTGGGAACACAGAACTGCGCATAGGGGAAAAGACACTGGGGAGCCACATGAGACGTTCCAAACAGTAAGCATACATGGCAGTGTCAATGGCTACAAGCCATTCTCTATTACCAGGCAGCGCCGGGTGTATACTCACAGGGCGCGGCGGGCTGACGTCATCGAGGCGCGCGGTCGGCACGCCTACTGTAAGTTCGCGCCAAGACTGAGACACGCACAGTCATAGAGGCGCAGCGTACGTGCGCACTGACGTCATTGGCGCGCAACAGGATCAACAACTACAGTCAGAGGTGGATAGATTGGCAATGGCATTAGGTTTTCTAGCAGAAGCCTCCACTGAAATGGTTAAACTGGCAGCAAAGGCAACTACCAATGCTATAGTTGCACGACGTGCTCTATGGCTTCGTCACTGGACTGGTGACACAGCCTCTAAACTTCGCCTATTGTCTCTTCGATATACGGGCGATTCCTTATTCGGCCCTGATCTAAAACAAATCATAGCGGACGTGACTGGGGGCAAAAGTACCTTCTTACCAACGGGGAAAAGACAGAGATATGATAATTCAAACAGGTTCTCCAGCAAGAGAGGTTGGAACCAGCAATCCAGACCTTTTCGCCCCTTTCGTTCCAGCTACAGAACATCCCCGAATGATCAGAGTACCAAAAGCAGCAGGCCCATCTGGCACCAACAGAACCGAAACACAAAGAAACCAACTACCTCCAAACCTGGCTCGGCCTGACTCCAGGCAGAGAATACAGGCTGTGGGGGGCAGGCTACAAAGATATTTGGGCGAATGGGAGACACATGTCACGGACGCTTGGGTGCTCACCATAATTCAGCAAGGTTACAGGATACCTTTTTCCTCCCGCCTGCCTTCCCACAGATTCATACCTACCACAACAGCCCCACACAAACAACAACATCTGCAAGACGCAGTTCACCAATTACTCAGCGTGGAGGTCATCGTGGAAGTCCCATCTCACCACAAGTTCAAGGGCTTCTACTCGAACCTTTTCCTGGTCAAAAAGAGAGAAGGAACCTTCAGACCGGTTCTCAATCTAAAACCATTGAATCTCATGGTACCCAACAAGAAGTTCAAGATGGAATCAGTAAGATCTGTAATAGCAGCCATGGAACCAAATGCTTACATGACTTCCATAGACTTGCAGGATGCCTACCTGCACATACCCATACACCCAGTGTCCCAACGCTATCTTCGTTTTGCAATTCACGACAAGCATTACCAGTTTGTGGCATTGCCCTTTGGACTTTGTACTGCGCCACGCATTTTTACCAAGGTTCTCACCCCAGTGGTGGCCTACCTACGGTCTCTAGGAATCCGGGTGATACCCTACTTAGACGATCTGCTCATTGCCGCCCCCTCAGAACGTCAGGCAACCGAAGCCACGATCACGTGCATGAAAGTACTGAGCCAGCATGGTTGGATTATCAACACACACAAGAGCAGTCTCACACCCAGCCAGACAATTCTGTTCCTGAGACTTCTTTTCAATTCAGTCACCAAGAAGGTGTATTTACCTCAGGAGAAGGTCAACAAGTTGATATCCACAACACAGTCCTTTCTAAGGCTGGACACAATTTCGGCAGGGGACTACCTACACCTCCTAGGGCTGATGGTTTCATCTTTGGAGGCCATTCCCTTTGCCAGGTTTCACATGAGACCTCTACAACACAACTTCCTCTCCTACTGGAACAAGAATCACAAGGATCTTCAGCAAACTATCTCACTGGAAGTCGCGACGAGAGACAGTCTGACCTGGTGGACCCAACCACAGAACCTCTCAAGAGGCCAAAACTGGTCCTTACCCCAGTGGGAGATCATAACTACCGACGCAAGTCTCAGGGGTTGGGGAGCAGTGTACAAGTCACACACCCTTCAAGGGACTTGGACTCCTCCAGAGAGTTGTCTCCCCATCAATGTGCTCGAACTGCGGGCCATCGTGCTGGCGCTGGAGGGATGGACTTCGCTTCTTCATTCACTACCAGTCTGAATTCAGTCCGACAACGCCGCGGCAGTGGCGTACATCAACAAACAGGGAGGCACACGCAGCAAATTAGCAATGATGGAAGTGTCACGTATTCTTACTTGGGCGGAGAACGTAGTGCCAACAATTTCGGCGGTTTTCATTCCGGGGGTCCAAAATTGGGAAGCAGACTACCTGAGCAGAACAACAATCGATCAGGGGGAATGGTCTCTCAACAACGAGATTTTCCACTCTCTCACTCAAAGATGGGGAACGCCAGAGGTGGATATGTTAGCCTCAAAGCACAATCACAAAGTCCCAACTTACTGTGCCAGAACATGGGACCCAGGGGCGACCTTTGTGGACGCTCTAGTGACAGCTTGGAGCTTCAAACTCATATATGCCTTTTCCCCATTACCTCTGCTGCCACGAATCCTACGGAAGATCAAACACAGCACGGCGACAGTGATACTGATTGCCCCTGATTGGCCCAACAGAGTGTGGTACGCAGATCTTGTACAATTGTCAGCGGCAAGCCCATGGCGACTGCCTCTACTCCCAGACTTGCTCACACAGGGGCCTATATCACATCCCAACATCGCTATGCTCCATTTAACGGCTTGGCTGTCGAAACCCAATGGTGGACACAGCATGGGTTCTCACAGGATGCAATTAACATACTTCTCAGAGCACGCCGACCGTCTACCTCCAAGCTCTACCACCGGGTTAGGAAGATTTTCATAACTTGGTGTAACCAACGTCACATTCAATGGGATCAAGTTCCCATACAGGCGATCATTGAATTTCTTACCGACGAGTTCCGAAAAGGGCTGGCCCTTCGGACACTCAAGACACAGGTCTCAGCTTTGTCTTGCGCTTACTCACACTCGCTGGGCGGAGGACAGCACTATCGTCCAGTTCTTCAGGGGAGTTATCAGGGTTCGGCCTCCCATTAAGGACCCAACACCTTCTTGGGATCTACCTCTGGTGTTATCTGCGTTGATAGATCCGCCATTTGAACCAATGTCTACGTGTGATCTCAAGTGGCTCTCCCTCAAGGTAGCCTTTCTGATAGCTATTACCTCTGCTAAGAGAGTGTCTGAAATAGCAGCACTTTCTTGTAAGGAGCCTTGGTTGGTGCTCCATGAAGACAAGGTTGTGCTTCGGACTTTACCAGATTTTTTGCCCAAGGTGGTCTCTCATTTTCATTTGAATAAGGAGATCATACTTCCATCCTTTTGTCCACGACCAGCGAACCATAAGGAGAGTCGTCTCCACTGTCTAGATGTTGTGAGAGCCGTTTGTATCTACTTAAAGAGGTCGCAGTCATTTCGAAGTTCTAACGGCCTGCTGGTCTCATACTCAGGGAAGACTAAGGGACAGTCGGTCTCTAAGCGGACCATTGCCAGGTGGCTTGTGGACACCATCAATTCGTCTTATGATTCCAAGCAGAAGACCAGACCTTTTTTAGTGAAGGCCCACTCTACCAGAGCTCAAAGCACCTCATGGGCTCTGCAGAACATGGCAACCCCAGAGCAGATATGCACAGCTGCCACATGGGCATCTCCGAACACTTTTGTTCAGTTTTACAAGTTAAACGTTTTTGCTTCTCAGAAGGCCACGTTTGGCCGGAAAGTTCTACAAGCTGTAGCAACGACAACTCCATGGTGATCTGTGCTCTATGGTCAGGCAAATTCAGCGCTACCCACCCATTCGAGGGACAGCTTTTGGACGTCCCATACGTCTGCACTGACAGGAGGGCCGACTAGAGAAAAGGGGGTTTTGTACTCACCGGAAAACCCTTTTCTAGTAGGCCCGAACTGTCAGTGCAGTAAGTCCCACCCAGGCTGATTTTAGTATGGGTACAGGGACCTCTTTGTCGCTATCTTTTCATTTTCTATCTGTTGTCTCTTGGCTTCTTTCTACTCTCTGTCTCCACTGTCTGAGCTTTACAAACGAACTGAGGAAGTGAGGTGGAGCCAGCACATATATGAGGAAGGAGGGGTCATGAGTCATCAATCTTCTGTCCTGCCTCCAGAGATGATTAAGGCATAACCCATACGTCTGCACTGACAGTTCGGGCCTACTAGAAAAGGGTTTTCCGGTGAGTACAAAACCCCCTTATCTTCCCCTCTAGCAAGTGCAGAACATCAAACCACAGTTCTTTGCTTTCCGCTGGCTGACATTGCTCCTCTCCCAGGAGTTTGTCCTTCCAGACATCATTCGGATCTGGGATTCACTCTTCGCAGATGAGAAGAGATTTGATTTCCTTCTCATGGTATCTTGTGCTATGCTCATGTAAGTGATACAGTAAGGATCTCATGGTGCTGCTGGTGTAGCATTATATTTCCCTCATGTCTGGGGGAGACACAGAAACAGTGGAATAAAGTGGTCTCTTCCACCAGGAGGCAGGAAACTGCAGTGATGTCAGATTGTTACTCTTCTCCCTCCCCTTTTACCAACTACACAACAAAATATGGTGGGCAGTATGGTGCCCAACTATTGTTTCATGTGTGTCACATTGTTGACCTGTTATCTAGAATGCTTGGGACCTGGGGTTTTTTTTGGATAGGGGGTTTCTGGATAATGGATCTTTCTGTAATTTGGATCTTCATACCTTAAGTCTACTTGAAAATCATGAAAACATTAAATAAACCCAATAGGATGGTTTTGATTCTAATAAGGATCAATTATACCTTAGTTTTGATTAAGTGCAAGTTACTGTATTATTATTAAAGAGAAAAAGAAAATAATTTTTAAAAACTTATTTGGATATTATTATTATTTGGATAAAACGAAGTCTATGGGAAACAGTCTTTCTGTAATTCGGAGGTATAAAGCAGATCTTCCCTTGTGTTCTCACTGTGTTTTGGTTCATCATACAGAGCCAGGTAGCGCCACACGTCCTTGACTTCACAAATCACGACATTTGGAGAACCATTTCAGCCAAACTGTGATCCTTTATTAAATAAGTTGCACTACATGTTTTGTTACATCTCTGGACATGTTACATGTCCAGAGATCCTTCCTTAGGAGCTTGTGCAAAACCCAAATGAGTGTTATATTTATTTAATCCATTAAAAATGGATTAAATAAATACTGGATTTTACATAAAATACTCTTCGTGGTGCTCCATGCTTTGCAGATGAACCCTCACCAACTAGTCAGACATTTGTTTTCATTCTTCTTATTGTAGTAAATAACATCATCAATTGATATAACAGCCTGAGGCTAATGGGTCACAGAGTCTTCTCTCTATTTTTGTCACAGAGTCTTCTCTCTATTTTTGTCACTTCCCTGTAATACATTACTGTGGTTCTCTTTCAGACTAATCCGGAATCAGTTACTTGAAGGAGACTTCACAATAAACATGAGGCTGTTACAAGTGAGTAACTCAGCACCCTGCACCAAAGGCTCTATGGCTTATCCGTGTGATCTGCTGATTGATGACAGTTTCCTTTTGTCTCTGTAGGATTACCCGCTGCCTAATGGGGATGTTCTACCGATACTGAAAGAAGCGAAAGAATTGCAGGACTCTAAATAAAATAGTAAGATACTGCTTCAATACTTCCTAAGGGACATCTGTTCCATGGGTATTCACCCTGCCTGGTAGGCAGTCACCGGACTGGCATGCGCCCTGAACTATGATGGACACAGAAATCTGGACACTAAATGACTAACTGGCTTCTGATCAGAGCCATTCTGCACTAAAGGGACAAGCAGTGACCAACACAGCAAGAGAAGACTTTCTTCTGCACTAGTGGGAGTGGGGCAGGTCTGGGCCAAGATCAAAATAGGCCCTGGCATTTCAGGTACACAGAGGTCCAGACAGGCCACACAGCAGCCCAAACAACCCCCACCAGCCCAATATATAGTGACTGTCTATGGCAATTTACAGCAGCCCCTCTGGCATTTGCCAGAACCTACAGATTGCCAGTCCGGGCCTGGAGTTGGGACCAAAATCATGTCCTTGGGAGCTACAGCATTGCTTCAGGCATGTGCCCCTTTCTGCACCACAAGAAGTCTCATGGCTGCTGAGCACCTATATGTTGGCCTTTTCATGGTCATCTATGTATTCCAGAAGCATTTCTGGATCTTCAAGCATGGAAGGAGCTCCTGGGCAAAACCTGATCCGTTCTCGCACTCCTCTTCTAGACTGTTAGAGACACACTGTAGCATCTCACAGTTGAAAGCTGCTCCTGGTGTCTCTTGATATTGCCTGTGTTAAATACAAGTTCCACTGTTATGTTTCAGTACTTTGTATATGTTTCTTTTTGTTCCGAAGCATTATACTGGGATCTCTGTGTGTTTTATCAATTCTGTATAAAGAAAACCATCCTCAGTCATACTGACTTTAGCAAACTCAGCTGCAGCATGATCTGATTGGGCAGTTCCCAACATGCTTCTGCTGTCAGCCTCTCCGCAAAATGTCTCATACTTGTGTAAGTTATTGTCATAGCTGCCATATTGCTACTCCTTGTGTAGATGCAGTGGCTCGCCTACTGGGACAAGAACCCCAGCACCCCACCCCCCGTTCATGTCCCAGTAGAGCTTTCTGGATATCCCTGTTTTATTTGACAGTATCCGTCTACCCTGTTGCCTCTATATGGCTAATGCTATTCTATTCAAGGCAGCAGGTGGAAGTGCTAATAGTATTAAGAATGTTACAAATTAAAAAGTTCTACAGCATGTCAAATTTCCAATCTGTGTCCCACCAGTTGTGAACTACATTTCCCACTATCCCCACACACACATTGTGCTTTCTTGGGCAATATAGTTAAGCAGCAGCCCCTTGGTCAAGTTTTTTCCCTCACCCAAAAGCAAAAAAGACTTAAAAGAACAGTAACACCAAAACATGAAAGTGCTTTAAAGTAATGAAACTATAACGTACGGTACTGTTGTCCTGCACTGGTAAAACGGATGTTTGCTTCAGAAACACTACTATAGTTTATATAAACAAGCTGCTGTGTAGCAATGGGGAAAATGAAAAAGAAAAAGGCTATATGACAGGTTAAACAATAGATAATAGATAACACCATTATCATCATCTGCAGTGTAACCTGAGCCTTTTCTCTTTTGAATGGCTGCGCCATTGCTACACAGCATCTTATTTATATAAACAATAGTAGTGTTTCTGAAGCAAACACAGCAGTTTTACCAGTGCAGGGCAATACTACATTATATTTTTATTACTTTAAAAACGCTTTCATTTTTTTATTTTACACATCCTTTAAAAGGGACCTAGAGCTAAAAACATATTACTAAACTGTTAATGTGACTGATAAGTCACACAACTGGTAAACAAAGTGTTTTCTAAATAAACAGAACACTCAGTGTTTGAAATTGTATTGGCAGATGTTTTAGCTTTCATACCGTCCCAAGAAAAGGAGCTACTCCTGCTGCCAAAATGTAAGGTTTATCCTTAAGACCGCTACTAAAGTAACCAGTTCAAATCAAGGCTCTTAACCACGGGTGTCCAAAGATGCTCATTTGCTCAGCCATCAATGAGACCAAAGTTGCACAGATAAGTCCCATCTGTAACACACAAAAGTTAATTCAAAGGTAAATGTCCTACTTTAAAACTTTACAACCAATAAACCCTTTCTTCTGATTGGTGGCCAGAACAAAAACACCTAGCAGACATGGCAATCAGCAAGGACCCTCCTCCAGCCCGAGCTGATTCTCCTAGTCCTGCTGCAACCACCACTTTCCCTTTATTTGCAGCATAGTAAACGCCTTTCAGACAGATGGACACCAAGGTTGTTTAATTTTTTTAAGAAATCCTGTTGTTTCTTTGTGACATTTCCTGGTTTCTGGTGCAATTAACTCTTTGCAAGCCTCTGCCCTGTTAGAGTTAATTTATTTTCCAGGGATGTCCAATCTGCAGCTCTAGGGCTGCTGAGAATTGTCATTTAGAAATAGCTGGAAAGCCACACAATTCAAATTTCCTGGTGTTTTCCAAGTCTAAAGAAAATGGTACCAAACTTTATTTTAAAACCTTATACTTTTAATCATATAAATGTTACCTTGTTTTATTTCTGGGATATAAAACAAGGAGATGAAGAATGACAAGATATCAGGCCTCCAGCTGTTAGGGACTACTAATCTCAGCATCCTCAGGCAGCAGTTTATGGGCACAGAGTCACATATGTCACAAAACAGATTATTTTTAATTTCAGAGTAAACAAAATACTCCAGTACAATCAGGTCTAGTGAGTGTTAAGCTGGCCAGAGACGCAAAGATCCGATCGGACTTCCCCATCTCTACTAACCATTCCGATCAAATAAAGTAGAAAAGAACAGATGAGCCAATGTTCTGCTCCTGAGAGCAATCGTACAAAAGTTATGTCGGACCAAAGCTAGTGATAGTCTCCCACTCAAAATCGTATGATCGGCAATACATGCAGAGATATTATCGTCAGCCAATGGAAATCGTTTAACCTTTCCGATCGACCAAACGACTGATCTCCATGGGACTAAAAATGTAGGGACTCTCCACACACGGTCTGAAAATCTTACGAATCCTCGATTCATACAATCAGATCGTTGCATCAATGGCCAGCTTTAAAATGGGGTTGGCAGAGGCCTCTCCTGAATGTTTGATTATGTGGATTTCATTTGTTTCAATAAATGTAGTATTTCTTTGCAATGTGTGTTTGTCTTCGCCAGTTTCCCAGGATTCCTTCTGTTCAGCATACAATCGACATAAAACTTTAAACATACATGAACACCACTAAGTGGGTCTTTTCCTGTAGGTCTTCATTGGGCCTAAATATTGGAAGCAAAACCAGCCTGTTGAGTTTATTTAATGTTTACATGATTTTCTAGTAGACTTTAGGTATAAAGATCCAAATTATGGAAAGATTCCGGAAAACCCCAGGTCCTGAGTATTTTTGGATAATAGATCCCATACCTGAATTAAAGAATTAATTATTCAGAAAATTCTACAATATGGGAATTTTCCCTAGAGTCCTGTTCTTCAGTTACCACAGTGCATTGTAGTTGGATATAACCTAGCCAGATAGTCTTTTTGGTGGTTAAACAGTTAGTTTGTTTTAGGGATGCACCGAATCCACTATTTTGGATTCGGCCAAACCCCCTGAATCATCGTGACCGATTCAGCCAAATACCGAACCGAATCCTAATTTGCATATGCAAATTAGGGGTGGAAAGGGGAAAACATCTTTTACTTCCTTGTTTTGTGACAAAAAGTTATTTAATTTCCCTTCCAGACCATAATTTGCATATGCAAATTAGGATTCTGTTTGGCCGGCCAGAAGTATGACGTGGAGAGTGATATTCTGAGATATTTTGCAATTTGTTTTAATTTTTTATTATTGAAGGTTTTTTAGTTATTTAGTTTTTTATTCAGCAGCTCTTTAATTTGCATCGCTGGTAACTAGTGTCCAAATTACCCTAGCCACCATGCATTGTTTGAATAAGAAACTAGAATATGAATAAGAGAGGCCTGAATAGAAGGGTTGGTAATAAAAAATTTGCAATTGGTCTTCATATTTTTTTTTATTGTTTTTGGTTTTTACCTTCCAAGATCCTGTAGTAACCGTTATTCTGAGAGTGCATCCCCAAGCTGTCACTATAAACCCGGCCCCTTGCTTGCTAAGCCCCGCCTATTTATTGCTACGCTCCCACTGAGCATGTGTAAATACAGAAGCAGGGGGAGGCGCTTAGACTGGGGCTAATGAATTAGGCTGACCCAGCTTTCAGCCATTTACTTTTGCAGCAGACATAACCCCCCCCCCCACTGCTGCTGCAGAACCTCTTGCAGGAATTAACCTCCCCTCACACAGCTGCTGCTGAACCTCTTGCAGGATGACACTGATTCATGGGTATAGATCAGTGATCCCCAACCAGTAGCTCGTGAGCAACATGTTGCTCTCCAACCACTTGGATGTTGCTCCCAGTGGCCTCAAAGCAGGGGCTTATTTTTGAATTCCAGGCTTGGAGGCAAGTTTTAGTTGCTTAAAAAACAGATGTACTGCCAAACAGAGCCTCAATGTAGGTTACCGGTCCACATAGGGACTACCAAATGGCCAATCACAGCACTTATTTGGCAGTCCAAAAACATTTTTCATGCTTGTGTTGCTCCCCAACTCCTTTTACTTCTGAATGTTGCTCATGGGTTCAAAAGGTTGGGGATCCTTGGTATAGATTTTTGGAACACCTGGAACTCCAAAGCTGCCAGCTTATAACTCCCAGCAGCCTATGTCCATTAAGGGTGATGGGAGTTATATCTGGAGAAGGCATAGACTATGAGCTGTAGCCATTGTAGGACTCTTTGGACATGCCATTTGGCTGTCTGCTGTTGATGTGACAGAGCTATACATATAGACAGTACCAAAGGGCAAGCAAATCCAAACTTTACGCTTTTGTCCTCCAGTTATGATTAGAGCTGTGGGTGACAGTGACGTCACATCAGGGTTGGAAGGCGAGTGGCAGGTAGCATTATGTCTGTCAGGCTCATTTATCAACACTGGGCAAATTTGCCCATGGGCAGTTACCTATAGCAACCAATCAGTGATTAGCTTTTTAAAGCCAGCTGCAAGTAGAACAATGAATGAAGCAATTTGATTGGTTGCCATGGGTTACTGCCCATGGGCAAATTTGTCCAGTGTTGATACACGACCCCCTGTGTGTCTGTAACGCCAGCAGCGCACGAGCCGGAAATCCACTGGCCTCAATCTGTCACTCTCGCACTGACCAGAAGATTTCACTGTAGTCCCGCCTCCTCCCTGCGCCCAACCCCGCCCTCGGCATGCGGACACACTGACAGAAACACGCCCCTGCTCTCTCCCTCTAGCGTGCCCTGGCTTTCCTCTCTCCGACCCCTGTTGTGCCTGCGCGCGCGTTCCCGCCGTGCCTACTGGGCTGCCTGTGGCCGGAGCTTTTCACCCGGGAGAGAAGGAGGAGGAGGAGGAGGAGGTGAGAGTCGGTGTGAGACAGAGAGACGGGGCTAACTGAGATTTACTCGCAGGAGCAAGGGAGAAAGGAAGACCGGGACACGGGGCTCTGACAGGCTGGACTGAGTGACACACCTCCTGACACTGAGGTTGCCGCTATCTGTACGTAGGGGGTGGGATCCACCCCACGGCCCCCGGGCATCATGAGCTGGGGCACGGAACTGTGGGTAAGTACCTATAGTCTGTGTTCTGTCATTGTAACCCCCCACCGCCTGCAGCTTGTCTCATAGCCTTAATTGGCCGCTCCTTCCAATGGCTTCTGTTACCCCTACCTGCTCTTTCCAGGGGTTAAGCACCCCTCCTGCTCCTCAGGGTTAGGCACCCGTCCCTTACTGCTGCTTTCTCGGGTTCTGCTTCCCCTACCTGTCCTTCCTACGGTTCTGGTACCCATTCCTGCTCCTCCCAGGGCTCTGACACCCCTATCTGCCCCTCTCAAGGCTCTGACACCCCTATCTGCTCCTCCCAGGGCGCTGACATCCCTATCTGCCCCTCTCAAGGCTCTGACACCCCTATCTGCTCCTCCCAGGGCTCTGACACCCCTATCTGCCCCTCTCAAGGCTCTGACACCCCTATCTGCTCCTCCCAGGGCGCTGACACCCCTATCTGCCCCTCTCAAGGTTCTGAGCTTCCCACTTGCTCTTTCCAGGACTCTGACACCCCTATCTGCCCCTCTCAAGGCTCTGAGATGCATATCTGCTCCTCCCAGGGCTTGGACACCTCTATCTGCCCCTTTCAAGGCTTTGGCACCCTTGCCAGGTCTCCTAATGTGTTCTGACACCCCTACCTGGATCATATAGGGGTTGAACAATTTTCCATTCTCTTTTTGCTGCTTTTGCTACTCCACAACGGCCTCATATTTATATGCATTGATAATTGTACTCAATGCCCCATTTCTTACTTAATCTGACTGCCCTGTCTTTAATGTCTGTGCATCCTGTCTTTCCCAGTCCTCATGTGTCTGAGTGCCTTGTCCTTGGGTCCGTTCTTTGTCTGTTTGTTATGTGTGTCTGTATCTCTCTTGCTTTGCTCTGGAAGGTCTGTCTGTTCGTTGTTAGTCTTTCTGTTTTCAGGCTGGAGAGGTTGGATAGCAACACATTTTGTCTGCAGAAATATTGGGCTCAGTTGCTCTTAGGCATGCAATGTATCAACCCCAGTAGCACTAACTTAAGGACTGAATACACTGGTTACAAGAGTCCAGATCCGTTATTTTTATGGGCCTTAAGATTTATCATGGCAAATTTCTTTTAATCTATGTTTAATTAATTCTCCCCACCTGATTCTTTCCCCCTTAGCCTTCCGATTTCATGGCTGTTTTCTGCCTCTCGGATGGTGTTTGTGTTTTACAGCTATCCTTCCGCGTGGCTTGCCCATCTGTTTGCACTGTTGCCCCCCTAGCATGCAGGTCTGGACTTAAATAAGCCCTGACATTTCAGGTACATAGAGGCCCAAACAGCCCCCACCAGCCCACTAAATACTGACTTTCTATGGCACCTTATAGCAGCCCTTCTGGCATTTGCAGAACCCACAGATTGCCAGTCCGGACCTGCTAGCATGCACGTCATGACTGCTTGCTTCTTTCCCCTATGGGTCTACACACCAGCTTGTTCCCTCCCCCTGGGTTCTGTGAGCCCACTTGTCCCCTCCTGCTGGGTTCTGTACTGCAGCTTGTTCCCTCCCCCTGGGTTCTGTGCAGCAGCCCGCTTGCTTTCCCTGGGTTCTGAGCGGCAGCCCGCTTGCTTTCCCTGGGTCCTGTGTGACAGTTCGCTTGCTCAACCTGGGTTCTGTGCGGCAGCTTGCTCGCTTTCCCTGGGTTCTGAGCAGCAGCTCGCTTGCTTTCTCTGGGTTCTGTGCGACTGCTCATTCCCTCCCCCTGGGTCTGCGTTTGTTCCCCCCCCGGGTCTGTTCAGCTGCTGATTCGCTCCCCCTGGGTCTATGCTGGTACTCTTCCCTCCCCCTGGGTCTGCGTGGCTGTTTGTTCCCTCCCACTGGGTCTGCTCAGCTGCTCGTTCCCTCCCCCAGGGTCTGCACAACTGCTTGTTCCCTCCCCCTGGGTCTGCACGGCTGCTTGTTCTCTCCCCCAGGGTCTGCGCGGCTGCTTGTTCTTTCCCCCAGGGTCTGCGCGGCTGCTTGTTCCCTCCCCCAGGGTCTGCGCGGCTGCTTGTTCCCTCCCCCAGGGTCTGCGCGGCTGCTCGTTTCCTCCAACTGGGTCTGCGCGGCTGCTCAGTCCCTCCTCCTGGATCTGCATGGCTGCTCGTTCCCTCCCCCTGGATCTGCACGGCTGCTCGTTCCCTCCCGCTGGGTTCTGTACTGCGGCTTGTTTCTGCCCCCTGGGTTCTGTGGAGCAGCCCACTTGCTTTCCCTGGGTTATGAGCGGCAGCCTGCTTGCTTTCCCTGGGTCCTGTGTGACAATTCGATTGCTCAACCTGGGTTCTGTGCGGCAGCTTGCTCGCTTTCCCTGGGTTCTGAGCAGCAGCTCGCTTTCTTTCCCTGGGTTCTGTGCGACTGCTCATTTCCTCCCCCTAGGTCTGCGTGACTGTTTGTTCCCTCCCCCTGGGTCTGTTCAGCTGCTGATTCGCTCCCCCTGGGTCTGCTCAGCTACTCGTTCCCTCCCCCTGCGTCTGCGTTGCTGTTCATTCCCTCCCCCTGGGTCTGCGTGGCTGTTTGTTCCCTCCCATTTGGTCTGCTCGGCTGCTCGTTCCCTCCCCCAGGGTCTGCACGGCTGCTCGTTCTATCTGTGTGGCTGCTCATTCCCTCCCCCTGGGTCTGCGCGGCTGCTCGTTCCATCTGTGAGGCTGCTCGTTCCCTCCCCCGGGTCTGCGCGGCTGCTCGTTTCCTACTCCTGGGTCTGCGCGGCTGCTCGTTCCCTCCTACTGGATCTGCATGGCTGCTCGTTCCCTCCCCCTGGATCTGTGCGGCTGCTCGCTCCCTCCCCCTGGGTCTGCGAGGCTGCTTGTCCCCTCCTCCAGGGTCTGCGTAGCTGCTCGTTCCCTCCTGCTGGGTCTGCGCAGCTGCTTGTTCCCTCCCGCTGGGTCTGCGCGGCTGCTCGTTCCCTCCCCTTGGGTTTGAGCGGCTGTTCGTTCCCTCCCCCTGGGTCTGTGAGGCTGTTCGTTCCCTCCCCCTGTGTCTGCGTGGCAGCTTGTTCCCTCCCCCTGGGTCTGTGTGGCTGTTCGTTCCCTCCCCCTGTGTCTGCGCGGCTGCTTGTTCCCTCCCCCTGGGTCTGCGAGGCTGTTCGCTCGCTCCCCCTGGGTCTGCGAGGCTGTTCGTTCCCTCCACCTGGGTCCTGCGAGGCTGTTCGCTCACCTCCACCTGGTTTCCTTTCTCCTCCCCTATAGTCTGTATGGTTTGTGTGGCTCTGTTTGGTTTGTGTGGCTCTTTTTCCCTCCCCCTCGGTCTGCATGGCTGCTTAACCCTCCCCTCGGTCTGCAGAGAAATTTGCTCAGCTCCCTTCCACATCCATCATTCCCCAGTCTGTGTGTCTCTGTGTGTACTAGTCTGCATTGTCTTCTGCAGTCTGTGCAGGTTTCTGCTCCGGTCCCCCATGTCTGTGTTGCAATATGTCCTTCTTACCGAGCACAATGTCACCCCCAAACACACATATACCCTTCAAAACACACTGTTTTTCTTATTTTTAAATGCCTCCCCACTTGTGTGCTCAGCATGCAGATCCGCCCATGTGTTATCATCATCAATATCCAGACTTCTATCTGCCCTCTTACACCCAGCTCACCCCTTTTACAATGAGGACGCTGCCCCAGATATAACCATTTAAGCTTCCTGCCCTGTCTCTAATTCCCAGCCATATTGCTAGTCCCTTCCCCCTTGTCACTCTCTGCTTATCCCTGCCTCCCTTCTCCACTTTGCCTGTAGGCACCTCTGTCTCTGTAAATACATAAGATGGAGCAGAGTATGCCTTCAGTTGCCTGTTTGTATTTTGTCAGGAACCACAATTTGAATTGGTTCCAAGCAAATCATGAGAATCTAATATTTGCTAATCTTCTTATCTGATGTAGTTGAGGAAGGGACTTAAGCTGGCCATAGACGCAAAGATATAGTCGCATGAAGTTTTGTCTGATTTTTGGACTGTGTTTGTATCAACCCAACATTTTTTTGTACTATGGCGATCTGTCACTTAGTTGATTGTACAGGTTAAAAGATTTCTGTTGAATAACGATAATTTCTCTGAATGTATTGCCTATTTGCCGATATCAATGAGTGTCTGTCATTACTGTCTGTCAGACATAACATTTCATACGATTACTGCCACGGCCAGGACATCATCTAATTTGTTCTTTTGCTACTTTATTTAATCTGAATGGTTAGTGACTTGTCTCATTCTAATAAGCGCTCTGGGCTAGTTACCTTTGCTACGTTGTGCAACTGTACCCCATGACTTGGAGAGAATGTTTATAATAATCCTGTGCCAATATATAATGTGTGTAATATGCCTAGCGACATCAAATTTAGGCCCTAAGCACACAGATACATTATCTCTGATTCTGGTCTAAGTCACTTGGATCAAAGTAGCAACTATTGTATCAATTCTAACAGCCACCTTTAATGAAACTCTGGGATTCTGGAACAAAGATAAGAAACAAAGCAACTTATGTATCATTTAGAAAAGTTAAAAGGTACTGGAAAAAGTGTTGAAACACCAGGGTTGCCATCGTTATTCATGGGGTTCCCATACTACTAAGCAGGACTCTGCCAACAAGTATAATGGGGCCCCACTGAAAAATAAAGTGACCTCGATGTCACACTCTTGGCCACTCCCTTGTTATGCCAAAACTCTGTCCATGATCCAACAGACCCTGCTCAGATGATCAAAGCAGCACTGTAACTTTGATCCAAGTTACCATGACTAATAGACCTGGCTCATTCTATTCTACTCGGATCAGAACCAGAGAAAATTGAAGCTGTGCGTTGTGTATAATACAGGAATGGGCAAAGTCTGGGCACTGGTGCATCTGTCTGTGCTACCTGGGCGATTGCTAATTCAGGGCCTATGAAACAGCCTTTGGGCGCCTCTGGCTTAGTGTAAATCCCTTAAGATCGCCCAGGAGCCAGGCCAGGTGGGTTGGGGGGGGGGGTCTCTCTCCCAGTGTGACTTAAACCATAATAACAGCAGAACCGGAAGTCGTTTCACTGCAGATTAAATTAAAAACTAAACCTCCTTGCTAATAAAAACCCCTACCCTCCATAGTCCCCCCTCCCTGCTCCTCCCCGCACAGGTGTTCACACAAGTAAATGCCGTAAACTGGTAGTTACCCCTCATTGCAGAGTCAGCGCAGCAGAGCTCATGGGCGCCATCTTCCGGCACTTCGGTAATCTTCGAGTCCCTTTTGCAATTTTCGTGGCTTTCGGCGCATGTGCAGTTGTTCGGTCTGGAATATTGCTACAACTGTGCATGCGCCGATACAGCACTTACTGAAGATTCCCAAGCGCTAAAGATGCCCCCCCCCCGTGAGCTCTGCAATGATGGGTAATTACCATCTTAATGACATTTACTTGTGTGAACACCAGTGCGGGGGGGGGGAGCAGGGAGGGGGGGCTATGGAGTGTAGGGGATTTTATTATCTTGGCTGTTAAGTTCTCCTTTAAGTGCCTGTTTGGAAGCAGAAATGTGCCTAAGGCTAAGGCCACACTAGGCGATAGCGCCGCGATTTGACTCGCGATTGCGGCTTAAAAGTCGCCGCGAAAAGTCGCCGCGAGTCAAATCGCGGCGCTATCGCCTAGTGTGGCCTTAGACTGTCAGCATTCCCTCCATTAGGCTGAGATCCCTGACCCTGGTCTAAGCAGCAGGACAAGGAACATTTTCACTTTTTTTTTTTTTTAAAGGAGAACACAAGCCACAGCCTGAGCTGTGCTTATATTTCTCATGATGCACAGCAGCTGTGCTTTGCTGATGACAGCAACAAGGATCTCCTGTGTAATCATAACAATGTAATATGTCATGTTAAACCCCTCCCATGTGTGCGTTGGCCTGATCATGATGGGCATCATGGCTGCACACTGGGCCCTTTCTGCATGGAGCTTATTTATGCTACAAGTGAGATCTTGAGTGCGGTAGCTGCAATTTGTTCCATGCCAAACTCATATAACCTGTAAAGGTTCAACTGTTGATCAACTGTGGCAACTCCTTTACAAGTTTCCAGTGGCTGAACAGGTTTTACTTGGGGATCTAACTAATCCTGGATTTGATTCAGGGATTCGGCATAAGCTGAAGATTTTTGGAGAGATTCAGATTCCTCAGAATCCCTGGGATTTGGCCAAACCATTCTTTTCCTGCAGTTTTGTTGCAAAGGACATGTGGGGTCATAGGTGCTGAAATACAGACTTTTGATTTGCGGAGGGGTCCCCCTCTAGTTATGAAGAGCAGGGGCCTTACAGACAGCATAATATGCAGGGGTCTTACTGAGAGCATAAGGTGCAGGGGCCTTACGGAGACATGCAGGGGCCATACGGAGAGCATAAGGTGCAGGGGCCTTACCGAGAGCTAAGGTTGCCACCTGGCGGGTATTTTAATGGCCCGGCCGGTAAAAATGTTGCTTGATGCCAATGTTATTTATAGGGAAAAACTATAAAGATATAGGAAGGCAGGTATTTTTTTCCAGAAAAGGTGGCAACCCTACGGAGAGCATAAGGTGCAGGGGCCTTACGGAGAGCATAAGGTGCAGGGGCCTTACGGAGAGCATAAGGTGCAGGGGCCTTACGGAGAGCATAAGGTGCAGGGGCCTTACGGAGAGCATAAGGTGCAGGGGCCTTACGGAGAGCATAAGGTGCAGGGGCCTTACGGAGAGCATAAGGTGCAGGGGCCTTACGGAGAGCATAAGGTGCAGGGGCCTTACGGAGAGCATAAGGTGCAGGGGCCTTACGGAGAGCATAAGGTGCCGGGGCCTTACGGAGAGCATAAGGTGCAGGGGCCTTACGGAGAGCATAAGGTGCAGGGGCCTTACGGAGAGCATAAGGTGCAGGGGCCTTACGGAGAGCATAAGGTGCAGGGGCCTTACAGACAGCATAAAGTGCAGGGGGCAGGGGCTATACAAGCAGATTAAAGTGCAGGGGACAGGGGCCATGGAGGGGCCTTATGGACAGCATAAAGTGCAGGAGCCTTAGTGCAACGGACAGGAGCCATACTGAAAGAATGAAGTGCAAGGACTATACAAAAAGAACAAAGTGCTGGGGACAGGGACCGTACAAGCAGATTAAAGTCCAGGGCCATACTTAAATAGCAATATGTGCAATAACTGTAAACTAAACCTATCTGACCAGGGCCCCCAATCGGTATCTGGCTGAAAATTGGGCAGATAACGACCGGGCAGGGTAAAAAATACCATTGGATCGTGGCCGCAACTGTTCATTGATGCGGTCCCCGCGATCGACTGCCAATATCGCCTCCATTCCGATCCGAATGTTGGGTTTTAGGGCCCACGATTGGATCAACCCGATATTGCCCACCTCAATGTGGGCATATCGGGGAGAGATCCATTCGACATCTCCCTGTGTATGGCCACCTTTACACTTAATTTTCATCTGCAGAGAATCTGATCTATTTCTAGCGCAGCGTGCAATTTATTAAAGAAAAAAGGCATTAATTACTGACAGATAATTGGGTATGTGTCAAGCAGAACTTGTACCTTGTTACACACGCTGGGAAAATATGCATAGCGCATTAGTGATACAGGCCTGGGCCAGCCCTGCACTCTGGTTCTTCCTAATACAAATGTTATTACAGTATACACCCTCTATTTATTACTGCCTTATGCTATATGTGTGTGTCTCCTGGGTAAACACCAAGTGCACGCAGTTTTAGCGTATATTTGCCCCTGTGTTGACCCTGGGAGGGCATTGGCTGTTAATAGAACACATGATTGTACCATATATGCAATGTAATAATAGGTGCAACGTTCCATGCCAATAACCCATAGCAACTAGCCTTTTTATACAACATGGAAGAAGAAAGGACTTGCTAATGAGTTGTATTGGTTCGCTAGAACTTAACTAAAACTTTGCACCACAGTGAAATCTTAGTCTATGGAGAATTCCTTAGCGAGCAATATGGCAGCTTCCACTCCTGTACAATTGCAAAATAAAAAATGGCAGAGGTGGCAGATTTGCTTGTCATTTGCAATAATGGCGGATATAACTGAAATTAGCTCTGCTATTAAGAGGTTTGGTAATTTTCTTCTTGTTCGGCTGCTTTTGACTGTCAATCCTTATATGCAGATGTCTCTACATCAGGCCGCGTCCAAACATAACACTTTCTGTTAATGTTTTGCGGTTTTTTTCTTTATGACTTAATAATAGTGTATTTTGTGAGTGCCGAATTATGCGGTTGCAGTAAGAATGCTTCATTTCAGTGCAGAGAGACCTCTCCAAACGAGAGTTGGCCTTTAGCCTATCCAGCTACATCCGAGCTGTTCCAGCCAAAGTCATGTTACAATGTGACACGGTGATGTAAGCTGCCCATCCAACATGTGATTTCCCAATGACGCTGTATTCTATAAGTCCTCCTGTGCTCCAGGGTACTGTGTCTCATGAACAAAGAAGCATACATAGTGCAAAATGCAGTTTCCAGATGTAAATTACCATGTTTTTTTAGCCACAATGTAGCCGTGGCCACGCATATCTGGCTGATAGTAATTCATCAGTATTATTTGAATTCCTTGTTAGAATCAGCAGTTTATTCTTGCTTTATGGCACAGCTCCAAGAACTGAGGTTCCTTCAGTGTGTATAGAACCAAAATGACTGTATTGCCTTTTTAGGATTGAACAAGTTTTTTTGGACATTTTGTGTGTGTGTGGATGTCGGCCTCTGCTTGTTCTGCTGGGCATCCCAGCCATCCTTTGCTTGCCATCTACCTGGATCTTACCCAGTGTGGCCAACTTATTTCAGATATAGGCCATGCTTATATTACAGCCTTTATATGAACCCCCTGAAATTAAAGGGGTTGTTCACCTTTAAATTCACTTTAAGTATGATGTAGAGAGTGATATTCTGAGACAATTTGCAATTGGTTTTAATTTTCTATTATTTGTAGGTTTTCAGTTATTTAGGTTTTTATTCAGCGTCCTAATTACCATAGCAACCATGCACTGATTTGAAGAGAGATATTTAGCAATCTGGTTGCTTGGGTCCAAATTACCCTAGCAACCATGCTTTAATTTGGATTAGAGACTGAAATATGAATAGGAGAAGCCTGAATAGAAAGATTAGCAATAAAAAGTAACAATAACAATACATTTGTAGCCTTACAGAGCATTTGGTTTTTAGATGGGGTCAGTGACCCCCTTTTGAAAGCTATAATGAGTCAGAAGAAGGCAAATAGTTCAAAAACTATGAAAGAAAAAGAATGAAGGCCAGTAGAAAAGTTGCTTAGAATAGACCGTTCTATAATATACTAAAAGTTAAACTACCGCTTTAACTGTTATTTCATTTTAAGGTGCTGGGTGGGCTTAAGATTTTATGTGCCCATTTAGGCTCAGGCCTTGAGCACTGGTTGCTGACATCACGGCGCATGCACGACGCCATAGCATGTTATTACTGCGCCTCACCCCATTGCTGCGACTGCACCCTGTCAGGGGGAAGGGATTCAGCCGCGGACTCTGGCTTGGTTTCTCTGGCTTGTGCACCTGCATTGGGACACCTGTGTTATTTCGCATCACACTGCTGTACAGAATTGCTCGCTGCCCAGTGTTCAGCTCTTTGGTGTTTAGAATTGTAGTTGAACAATGGGCACCAACAGATCTTGTCCTATAGAAATGTACCTGCTTGGAGCCTATGTTTACAAAGATCAGTCCTAACTGGTGCTTCTGCCTTCTGCCAGGCTGTCTCTGTTCCCTGTATTTAGATGTAGGCCAGTCTGGCACAACCTGCTATTACTTAATTACAATAAACTTAAAGGAACAGTAACACCAAAAACTGAAAGTGTTTTAAAGTAATGAAAATATCATGTAGTGTTGCCCTGCACTGGTAAAACGGATGTGCTTGCTTCAGAAACACTACTATAGTTCATATAAACAAGCTGCTGTGTAGCAATGGCGGAAATTGAAAAACGGCTAAATGGCACAGGATAGATAATGGATAACAGATAACACCATTAGACAGACAGAGCTTATCTGCTGTCTGCTGTGTAACTTGAGCCTTTTCTCCTTTGAATTGCTGCCCCCATGGCTACACAGCAGCTTATTTATATAAACAATAGTAGTGTTTCTGAAGCAAACACAGCAGTTTTACTAGTGCAGGGCAACACTGCATTATATTTTTATTACTTTAAAACAATTTAATATTTTGATGTTACTGGTCCTTTAATATAATTAGGGTGAGCTGAGTTTGTTTTGGTGGCATACCACTGGATGTAGGCTCCCTTCTTTTCTGTTCAACACAACTAACACTTTACTTCAGCTGCACAAGTCACCAGCATTATATAGTGAATAAAGTACCCCCTCTTGTAAATGATAAGGATATTATAAGTTACTGAGGAGTTTCATGACCATATAAAAACATGAGGCAGAAGGAACTCCTCTGAGGCCGAAGGAACTCCTCGGTAACTTCTAATATACTCAAATTTTGCAACAGGGGGTACTTTATTTATTATAATACACAAGATTTAGTGAGTCATGTGACAGAAATGACATCAGTACTCACTGTTTATAAGGATATCATTTATAAGATATTCATGGCTTTTGTGTATACAAAACACTCGACCTTCGGCCTTGTGTTTTTATATGATCATGAAACTCCTTGGTAACTTATAATATCCTTATAATTTACAAGAGGGGGTACTTTATTCACTACAAAAAACTACAAAAAAAATTCTACAAAAAACAAAACCCCCAAAAAACTACAAAAAAACAAAAAGAAAATTATTTTGTAAAGAGCCTCTGGGAGTGGGACTGTGCAAAACTGTAATAACTGGGAAAAAAACAGAAATGTGTTCAAGCTTTCATAACCTGCCAAATTTTGTAAAATGAACATGGTAATTAGGGGGTGTGGCCACAAAAATGGGCATGGTCAAAAAAAATTTGCTGTGCTACAAATGCTAAGTTTTTTAGCCCTCATTCTGTTTCCATAATGTTGGGAGGTATGTGCTAGCACTTCTCTGGCCATGATTGGTTCAACCACTGTTTCGCAGCTGAAGCAGTGCCGTTGACATGGCTGTCCCCATTCAGCATCTATGTAGAAGGCGCATGGCTCCTACGCAATGCCAGGACATAAAGCGTCTGCAATGCTAATCCTCGCCATACTACTTGCTCTCCCAACCCTGACCCATGTATCAATAGCCCACATTAAGGTTTTTCGGACAATTACTAACGGACTTAAATTGAAAATGACTTTCCATCTTGAAAAATCCTTGTTTTACATGCTTCATCAGCTTCAATCTGGGCATACACTTTAAAAGTGGCCTTACCCGGACATGTTCCCTTCAGAACTGAGTCAGCAGCTTAAGGTGGCCACAGATTTTTTCATTATCGTAAGACCAAGCTTGTCCTAAAACGATCATATAAATGTATGATTTGTCCATCAATTAAAAAGAAAATTTCAAGAGATATCTTCTAGTTGAAGTTAAGAAAACTGTGGATAGCTGACTGCTTGGCCCTGCAAATAATTGGACAGTAGATACATTTCACTGGGAACGATGAAAATCTTCTAGCCTGACCTATTGATCTTCTGATCGATGTCGGATGAAAAATCTGTAGATGCACAATTGTTTAGTGCCTACTAACCTCGCAAGATCGCACTAAAACCGGCCTTAGGGAGGGAGAGAAAAATCTTAACGTCTATGGCCACCATAATTTGTACATGTATGTTTCCTCCCCAATAGGTATATAGCAAAATGGAAAATACCATTGGATGGGGACCACTAAAGGGGTTAATGCAGTCCTCTCAACAGGTGCATGCATATGCACCGATTAGGATGTTGGCAAAACGATTAAATCAGCCCGGTTTGGCCCTCGATGTTGGTGGCAAATTCAGGCAAAGATCTGCACATTTGGTAACCTCACCAAACTAGCACATGTATTTTAATGTGTTTACAGCTATTGAGCTCCTTGTTTGGCTCTAGCAACTAACAACATTAACCTTATTTGGATATCTTATGCTGGGTCAAACCTCATCCAATCTTTGACTCCCAGGCAACAGAACGGTATCATTATGGGGGCCCATCAAGGTACCACATCAGCTTTCCAATGTGATTTCTGACCTGCCTGTTAGATATCTGCCCAATTCTCTGCCAGGTACTGCTTGGCAGGTGATTGGGAAGGGCACCTGTGCAGGCTGCCAACTCTGTCTGAAGTGGCCAAGTTGTTGGCCTGTGTATGTCTACCTTTCAAGGAGACCAGGCGCTAAATCAAATTAGCCAAAGCTTCTTGGTTATAGTGGTTGTGTTGCTTAGCAGAGCTCTACTGTTTGTGGAACAACAACAACTGCCCTATAAAACATGGAATCCCATGATTTGGTGCCCCCAGGGCACAGGGTAGATAAAGTGATTTGTCTAGAAACTCAAAAAAACTGATATTGGAATGAGACCAAATCCTACAGAGGCACCTCTTGTTCTGCCTGCTTCTGATTGAGAATGAAAATACCCCCACACGCCACTTTATTTTTCTATGGCTTACCAAGTGCAATCATGCAAATTTTTAGGCAAATAAACTTATGGCCTTTGAAAACCACAAATTTTTACTTTCTTTAAAGCCAGGGAATATCCATCTGAAGCCACTTCTTACTGTGGCATGATTGTTTAAATGCAATTAAATTAGCCACACGTCCTAAACCAACTGTGTAACCAAGGTGCTCTGCTTCTGCATTGGGTGGCAGAGGTCACCGTCCCACAGTGCTTAGTGCTTTAGGATTCCTGTATAATTAGCTGTATCCTGAATATTCCTGAAAAGCCAAAGTCTATCTTAGATTTTGGGTGTCTCCTGACTCACCCTAGTATTTATTACTTAAACCAGAGCATGAATTTCTTAGTATAATCCCTTTCCAGTAAATCCCCATCATTCCATAGACGGGGGTCACCCTGCTGAATTTCCAGCACCTTAGTCATTGCTACAAAAGGCCTCCATTATTAGTTTCCATTTGTGCTTAAAAACTGCAAGAATCTCAGCCATAAAGCAGGGCAAGACTGCTGCTTACAAGTGGGATCTCATCGGATCTGAACAGCCACTGGGACAGAATGCTCTGTTATACAGATAGCTAGAATCTCAGCCATAAAGCAGGGCAAGACTGCTGCTTACAAGGGGGATCAGATAGGATCTGTGCAGCCGCTGGGGCAGAATGCTCTGTTATACAGATAGCTAAAATTTCAGCCATAAAGCAGGGCAGAACTGCTGCTTCAGAACAGAAATGGCATTGGCTTAGCAGTTTCTTCAGTTACATGCGTTTGTATGTGTAGCTTAGTCAGTCTTAGGTGCCACTAAATAGTAGTGTTCTTGTGCAAAGCCAGTGGATTGTATGTTGACATTTTTTGACACCCTTGTACCCATACTACAATTAAAAAAAAAAATCTGCCCCATCAATTTAGTGTGCACTGAAGCATACAAAATATGATCCTCAGGGCCTTAGCAAATACGGAACCCTTTTCTCCTTTACCCTCCCTACATTTGTCCTGTTGCCCATTAGATGGTTCCTCATATAGAAGTGTGGGTGAAATAACACACAACATAAACCATCAGGACTTCTGTTAAGAAGTAGAACATCAAGGCCCAGGTTTTGGTTCTCCATAGGAGACCCGAGAGCAGAAATGAGAAGAGCTTAAAACCTCAGGTATTTTCTGAATGAGAAGTCACCAGGAGGCCACCAGAGGCCTGATACATATAACCCTAGGGACGGCTTGGTAGCAAGACATGTCTACGATGAGTGCTATGAATTTCCTCAGGAGATCGGATCTGGAGAAGGTGAGCTTTATCACAGTACAGGTGCACCACCATCATTTCTTTTCAGAATGGCCAGTGGGGCATCTTAGGAACTTGCTTGAGATCAGCTGTTAGTATGGTGTATAAACCCAACAGGATTGTTTTACCTCTGATACGGAGTAATTATGTCTTGGACTGGATCAAGTACATGGCACTGTTTTATTATAACAGAGAAAAGGGCAATTGTTTTTTTTAAAAAATTGGAATGGTTTGAATAAAATGGAGTCTATGGGAAACGGCCTTCCTGTAATTGTGATCTTTATGGATAATGGGTTTCCGGATAATGGAACCTATGACTGTATTGATATTTTTTTTTTCCATATAAAGTGGTGCTTCTGCAAAGACCATATATGAATCTTATATGGGCTGAATGCTGCCTCCCATTGGCTTTTGCCATCACTTGTGCCAAAAGTCACTGCAACACTCTGACTTTCTCTGTTGCACTGCAAGGGGTTAAAAGTATATTTCTAAGGTAAAGGGAAAATATTTCCAATTTATAAGTAGGGTTAGTTCCATTTGCTTTGTCTTGTAGCTGAACTTGAGCACATATACCTTGTGCATTTATTCATAAGAACAGGAGGTGCAAAAGTAATTGGATACAAAAGCAAGGGTGCAGTATAGGTTTATCAGGGGTAATGCCTTCTGCATCAAAAGACACAAATTTCTTTATTCAAAATGGATAATGGAGGGCAAATTTGAGCAAAATTCGCTATATTGAGTTTCAGTAGTTCATGGTCATTGGCTTGACCCAATAATCCATAAGCCAAGCAATAATTGCCTGATCTACTGTCACAGCAGTCCAGTTGAGGGTTCTATCTGGCATTTATCTGGCATTTATAAATACAGGTAAAGGACCTGTTATCCAGAATGCTCTGGACTTGGAGTTTTCCGGATAATGGATTTTTCCATACCTTTGTCTTCTAAAAAAAAACACCTTTAACTTTACCTTTAAGTTAGCTTTTAGAATGTTATAAAATGACTCATACTAATCTTTTCATTTGCCCTTCATTTTTTATAGTTCTTCTGACTCTCTTTCCAGCTTTCGGATGGTGGTCGCTGACCCCTTCTGAAAACAAATGCTCTGTAAGGCTACAAATGTATTGTTACTGCTACTTTTTTTATTACTCCTCTTTCTATTCATGCCTCTCCTATTCATAATTCAGTCTCTCATTTAAATCAGTGCATGGTTGCTTGGGTATTCCTAGCAACCAGGCTGCTGAAACTGCAAGCTGGAGAGCTGCTGAATAAAATACTACAACTCACAAATAATTGAAAATGAAAACCAACTGCAAATGGTCTCTGAATATCACTCTCTGCATCATACTAACTGTTAATTTAAAGGCGAACAACCCATTTAAATAAACCCAATTGGCTGATTTTGCTTCCAATAAGGATTAATTATATCTTAGTTGGGATCAAGTACAAGTTACTGTTTTATTATTACAGAGATAAAGGAAATTATTGATAAAATGGAGTCTATGGGAGATGGCCTTTCTGTAATTCTGAGCTTTCTGGATATCAGTTTTCCGTAGCTGATTTATTGAAACTGTATATGAATTAGGGCTTCATGTGGCCCCTATACCTCCTAGGCCGCCCTGCAGCCGCAGGGTCGGCTTCGTCTCTAGTTAAGCCCCTGTGGCTGGTAACATGGCAAACCTAAATCAAGGCAGCCCACATTAAAGTCTCGGGAGAGGCAAATTACAGCTCCAATTTGCCTTATGTGCCTTAACCCTAAATTTGCCAAGGTTAAAGTGCTGCCTAAATGGGCCTGTCTCCAGGGTATACACAACACCCCCTCTCCACCAGTATACATTGATTAATGTGTAGTGATCCATGGGTGGTGGGTTTTGGCCAACTTGGACATCATTCGTATACTGTAGGGTTGCCACCTTTTCGCCTGGTGCAACCTGGGCAGGGGGCTGTGACACAATGTCAATGGCGGGGCTGTGGCGACTGGGCAATCATAGGAAATCCTGCCTGGTTTTCCTCATTTGGAAAACCGGGCAGGTATTTTTGACCAGGCTGTCTGGGTCAGAACCGGGCAGATGGCAACCCTAGTATTCTGGCAGGAAAACACGCACACGTGTATTGTCATACAGTACAATGCACAAGCAAATGGGGTGCAGAAGAACTATGCCCCCTCCCCCTTTGTATAATTAGCCAGTATAAAGGCTGGCCTGGCATATGTACATAATATACTGTATATGTTGTTTTATTCATGATTAGATAAAAGTGGAATGTTGTTTGTTGCGGGTCAGCATTTCTGCAAAACTTGGCCTTTATGGGGTCCCCCCACCTACACGCATACTGGGCGCATTCTTCTCCCTTTAGCCTTTGCAAGGCTGGAACAAAGGGAGCCCTCTGTCTTGTGGATCCTTAGCAAATTGTTTGGAGGATATCGAAAGGCAGCAGTGCGTCACACAGAATATGTTATCTCTCTGCTGAAACTCCACAAAAAGTTGATTCCGCAGGGGATTTTATAAAGTAAATATGACGCCAGGGTCTGCTGTATAATATCCATGTGCAGCAGAGACACTTGACATGCTTGCTGTTAAAGCCGTGATTCACCTTTAAATTAACTTTTAGTATGTTATGGAATGACTCATTCTAAGCAACTTTTCAACTGGCCTTCATTTTATTCTTTTTTTTTAACTATTTGTCTTCCAGTTTTCAAAATCCTAAAACAAATGCTTCGTAAGGCTACAAATGTATTGTTATTGCTAATTTTTATTATTTATCTTTCTGTTCAGGCCTCTCCTATTCATATTCCAGTCTCTTATTCATAACAGTGCATGGTTGCTAGGGAAATTTGGACCCTAGCAACCAGATTGCTGAAATTGCAAACTTTAGAGCTACTGAATAAAAAGCTAAATAACTCATAAACCATAAATAATAAAAAAATTCAAATTGCAAATTGTCTCAGAATAACCCTTTCTGCATCATACTAAACTATGAACAAACCCTATAAGGCACCTACTTAATCTGGTTCTGTGCCCAAAAATGTATTAATTGTCTTGCTGATTCTGAGCACTTTCCCAATTTACATTCATGACACATATTCAAGGTTATTTGTATAGGTTTCGGGCCGGCTCCTGCACAAAATCTTCGGGTGACGGGCGGGTGTGGGTTGAGCTCTTCTGCTCTCCACGACCTACAACTGCTGGCTTCCGGTGCGTAAATTTATAAACTCGCCCCGTCCCTTTTGTGACATCACTGCAGGGCAGGCATGGGTCTATTATTAGAGGGGGGTGGCGGGTGCGGATTGGGAGGGTACAGGTTAGGGATGGGTGCTGGTCAAGAATCTCTCGACTCGCACCACACCACTGTTGCAAAGGTAATGTCTATTGAAAGCAGTACATGTTTATCATTCTAACTCCTGAAACATTGTAGCAGAAGTCCATTCACCTCCGAGTTATTCAGCTGACTTCTGCTGTGTTGCTTTACGAATAAGGATGGGCGAATTTGACCCGTTTCGTTTAGACAAAAATATGCCATTAAAGTCTATAGGCATCAAAAACATTTTTGACGTGTGGCAAAATTTTTTTGATGTACGGCGAAATATTTTTTTTTTTTGTCGCACAACGCCATACAAGTCTATGGGCGTCATTTCCGTGGCAAAACAAGATGAAAAAATGTGCCCATCCCTATTTAGGAATTATATATTTTACAAATGCCATGGTTTGTTCTGGTTTTTGCATGCTTCGCTTTCATATAATAACAGCTCAGCTATTCAGCTGCTGGGTATGCTATACAATATAGCATCCCTGGTTAGAAACCACCTCTACGTTTATATCTGGGGATGTGCAGCAGAGGTGACACCCCACTCCCAGGTCTGTATTAGCTCCAGTGTTGCCCTAAGAACTGGAAGTCAACCCATCCCATTCTCCCATACACAGACAGACCTCCTATATAGTAGCTACATCCCTACCCACCCCGCTATTGGGTGCTGTGCCGAGTCTTGCAGAGAACTCTACCTCTTTTATTCCATCTGAAATACAATGTAGCTTTTCATGGAGTGTTACATTATTTATAAACAGTGAGGGGAAGCTATTGTGCACACTGCCATTGTAATATGCTTTCTTGCTTTTATATACTGTGTATGTATGTGTGTGTGTATATATATATATATATATATATATATATATATATATATATATATATATATATATATATATATATATATATATATATATATATATATATAAATATATTTCACATTCGTACAGTATGAGAGTGCCCAAGAGCTTGCACTCACCAAAAAGGCATCTCTGGGAGTGAAATGTATTATTGCTAGTGACTTGAATTTCCCTCACGTCACAAAATCAGCTCCTTTGTACAGTTTCCCTTTCCTTGTTGTGCAAACAAGACCGTACTAATGTGTCCGTCGCAGCCTCTCAGGATGATTCATGGTTTGGCACCTTATGCTTCCCCATCTTTTCTCACTGGCTCCAATAACCTCCCCCAGTCACACGTCCTCTAGTTTCTGTGAATTCCCTATGGGAGGTGAATAGAGCAAGCTTACATTCTGATATTAAAGGGCAAGTAAAGCCACAAATATTTAATTATATTTTGGTTGTGATTAGGGTTGCCATCTGGCCGATATTTTACCAGCCTGGCCGGTAAAAATGATTCATGGTTTGGCACCTTATGCTTCCCCATCTTTTCTCACTGGCTCCAATAACCTCCCCCAGTCACACGTCCTCTAGTTTCTGTGAATTCCCTATGGGAGGTGAATAGAGCAAGCTTACATTCTGATATTAAAGGGCAAGTAAAGCCACAAATATTTAATTATATTTTGGTTGTGATTAGGGTTGCCATCTGGCCGATATTTTACCAGCCTGGCCGGTAAAAATGATGACTGATCCCAATGTTATTAATAGAGAAAAAAAGATAAATATATAGGAAGGCCGGTATTTTTTCCAGAAAAGGTGGCAACTCTAGTTGGGATCAAGTACAAGATACTGTTTAATTACTACAGAGAAAAAGGAAATCATTTTAAAAAATTTGGATTATTTTAGTAAAATGGTGTCTATGGGAGGTGGCCTTTCCGTAATTCTGAGGTTTCTGGATAACAGATCCCATACCTCTACTAGGCTATAGATAGTATCGCCCAAATCTATTTGTTTATGAGAGCAACATTCACACATAAATGTTAGATAAACTCCAGAATTAGACAGAGATATATACATGATACATGCTTGATAGAAGGTGTTCCACAGGAGAATCCCTAAAACAAATTACACCTGGCGCTTGCATGATTCAGGAAGTCCTGTGGTAAAGTTATTTTCTGCTTAGTGTAAAGGTGCTCTCTCCAAGCCTTGCTTTGGGAAGGCATCTTCCTTTAAATTATTCATTTTAAGGGTCTGACCACACGGGCAGATTCGGGGAGATTAGCCGCCACGGTGACTAATCTCCTCGATCTGCCTTCTGGCCGGGTAAAATGTAAATCGCCTGGGCCCGAAGTTTCCTCGTGAGGCAATTACGGGCGACTTTGGAAATCGAAGCGCTCCGTGTGCCTGCCCCCAGGCAATTTTCATTTTAGCTGGAAGGCAGATTGGGGAGATTAGTCACCACGAAGTAGAGGAGATTTGTCGCCTGGCGACTAATATCCCCGAATCTGCTTGTGTTCCCAGACCCTAGAGGAGAAATAAAACCTCATAAAGAAATAGCATAGAAATGTTTCAAATTATTTTCCCAGTGCTACCGTAGCCCTTTAGAAAGGAAGATCTGTACCTCTTAAGATGCCGCCGGAATCTCCCCATTTTATTTTTGTCGATTCACTGCACATATTCTGGGATGCTGTTATTTACCTGCGCTTAGGACTGTCCAATGTTTATCAGAATGTAATAATCAGCCCTGTAGCATCTACTTCTATAACAAAGGAACCTCATTTTCTGTTTGATATATTGCAACAAAAGCTTAGCTACCCACAACCATCTTAAATACAATATTTCTAGCCAAACTCCCAAGATTCAGCAGGCAGAGTTGCTCTTTTGCCGTATCTCTTCCAGTGCCTGGGTCTTTTGCCATTATCTCTGACCAGGAGCATGCACAATAGAAGCCAGAAGCAGTTAAGATTGCAGCGTGCAAACTCCTTTCAAATGATCATTGCCAGGGAGCAAGGGATTAGAAGTGACAATTGCACCTATGCCTTCTGAGATCAAGTTTGGGAGCAGTGGCATAAACTAGATGTTACTGGGCCCCATAGCAAATAAACAACATATGAAGTGGTTGTCCTGTTTTACCAATATATGTTGAAATTGTTATTAATTAGGGCCTTACGGGGCCCCCTATACCTCTTGTCCTCCCCCCTACAGTCACAGGGTCTGCTTCCTCTTTAGTTATGCTCCTGTTTTGCGGAGGAGGACCATTTTGGGAAGTCTAGTTTGTGCTCATGATATGGAACAAAATACATACCCCCCTTTTTCCTCCAGAATGATTACACACCTCTATAAAGATTGCCTCCTTATATGCTTTGAGTATGAGATGGCAACCTTAACTGTAGTATAATATGTTGATCTGTTGTTGCTGTATGAAGAACAGACTTTATTAGAGGTCTTTGGGGCTAATTAATACAGGTTACTTTGTTACACATTGTGGCGGCAGGAAAGGTTACTGCATGCACATAATTTTCACTTGATTTTCATGCTGAAGGGTGGGTGGGTGTATATGTATATGCACGCAAAGGAATACACATATCTCCAGGTACAGTGGTGTGCAAAACTATTTGCCCCCTTCCTGATTTCTTATTCTTTTGCATGTTTGTCAAACAAAATGTTTCTGATCATCAAACACATTTAACTATTAGTCAAAGATAACACAAGTAAACACAAAATGCAGTTTTTAAATGAGGGTTTTCATTATTTAGGGAGAAAAGAAATCCAAATCTACATTTTCATGTGTGAAAAAGTAATCGCCCCCTGAACCTAATAACTGGTTGGGCCACCCTTAGCAGCAATAACTGCAATCAAGCATTTGCGATAACTTGCAACAAGTCTTTTACAGCACTCTGGAGGAATTTTGGCCCACTCATCTTTGCAGAATTGTTGTAATTCAGCTTTATTTGATGGTTTTCTAGCATGAACCGCCTTTTTAAGGTCATGCCACAACATCTCAATAGGATTCAGGTCAGGACTTTGACTAGGCCACTCCAAAGTCTTCATTTTGTTTTTCTTCAGTCATTCAGAGGTGGATTTGTTGGTGTGTTTTGGGTCATTGTCCTGCTGCAGCACCCAAGATCGCTTCAGCTTGAGTTGACGAACAGATGGCCGGACATTCTCCTTCAGGATTTTTTGGTAGACAGTAGAATTCATGGTTCCATCTATCACAGCAAGTCTTCCAGGTCCTGAAGCAGCAAAACAACCCCAGACCATCACACTACCACCACCATATTTTACTGTTGGTATGATGTTCTTTTTCTGAAATGCTGTGTTACTTTTACGCCAGATGTAACGGGAAGCGCACCTTACAAAAAGTTCAACTTTTGTCTCGTCGGTCCACAAGGTATTTTCCCAAAAGTCTTGGCAATCATTGAGATGTTTTTTAGCAAAATTGAGACGAGCCTTAATGTTCTTTTTGCTTAAGGTTTGCGCCTTGGAAATCTGCCATGCAGGCCGTTTTTGCCCAGTCTCTTTCTTATGGTGGAGTCGTGAACACTGACCTTAATTGAGGCAAGTGAGGCCTGCAGTTCTTTAGATGTTGTCCTGGGGTCTTTTGTGGCCTCTCGGATGAGTTGTCTCTGCGCTCTTGGGGTAATTTTGGTCGGCCGGCCACTCCTGGGAAGGTTCACCACTGTTCCATGTTTTTGCCATTTGTGGATAATGGCTCTCACTGTGGTTCACTGGAGTCCCAAAGCTTTAGAAATGGCTTTATAACCTTTGAAATTGAACTCAGGTGTGATAAACCACAGTTAAGTTATTTGTTAACAAGGGGGGCAATCACTTTTTCACACAGGCCCATGTAGATTTGGAGTTTTTTTTCTCCCTTAATAACGTAAACCTTCATTTAAAAACTGCATTTTGTGTTCAATTATGTTATCTTTGACTAATGGTTAACGGTTTTTGATGAGCAGAAACATTTAAGTGTGACAAACATTCAAAAGAATAATAATAAATCAGGAAGGGGGCAAATAGTTTTGCACACCACTGTATATAGGGTTTCCACCCGGCCGGTGTTTCACAGGCCTAGCCGGTAAAACACCAGCCAAGGCCGGATCCGGTATTACAGATTTACTGGCTATGTATTTGCTGGTAAATTTGTAATTACCAATACATCTGCCCCAGTCTGCCTCTGATCTGCTCCTTTCTGCCTTCCCTAGTAACTAAACTTACCTAATTCCCAGCTCATTCCACTCTTCATGATGGGCTCTGGCCCCTCGGTTTCATGATGCTCCTTCAATGGCACAACCCCGCTTCGACAACACAAGATACCCCATATGGATGCGTCCTCATCCAGACTGGTATACTTTGGCTAAGAGGGTGGCAACCCTACAGGTTCGGATCAATGCAGCCCAGTGTGGGTTTGCAGAGCCAGATTTACCTTGACCTGGGCCATCTTTTGTAATGCCACCATAACCACGCCAGCCCCCATATGTGTGATCAGTAATTTGCCAGTCGTAAGCAGATAACACACTGCATATAACATAATTTCTGCCAAAAAAGCATATAAATCTTTAAATATATAATTATATTATATATATATTATTTCTTTTCATAGAAGCCCCACATCATTTTTTAATTTCTAATTTACCCTTTAAAGGAGAAGGAAAGCTACAGAGGCATTTTATTGCCAATAGATTAGCTGCAATAGTGCAAGCCAGAATGCTATATTTATTCTGTAGAATGTTTTACCATACCAAAAGCTCTAGAAACTCTCTGTTTATTTAGAATAGGAGCTGCAGTATTAATGTGGTGTGACATCACTTCCTGCCTGAGTCTCTCCCTGCTCTGGGCTCAGATTACAGTAGAGAAGGGAGGGGGTGGGGGGAGAGGAGCAAACTGAGCATGCTCTTGCCCAGGGCAATGAGGTTTAAGATGAAGGCAGGAAGTCTGATACAGAAGCCCATGAGTACACAATAGAAGGAAAGAAATGTGGTGTTTATTTTGACAGGGGACTCAGAGCAGCACTACTTTGGGGGTTCACTGGTATATTTAGATGGACCTTTCTGATAAGGCTTACTTAGTTTTAACCTTTCCTTCTCCTTTAAAGAATGTTTGGTGTGCCCAGTCTACCTTGACATCAATCAGATGTGCCAGCCTTGTGTGCATAGGCAAGCGAGCAGTGACTGCTGATACGTTTATATATTTTTCTAAATATTAAATGGACACTAATGTCAAGAGTTAGTGTTTGCTTTTGGCTGAAATTAATGCATTATTTCTGGCCAAGCCTCTTTGCTGTTGCCTATTTCCTGGTATACAGGGGCCTATCTACTTTCTTCCAGTTGCTCCATTCCACCTCCATCTATCTTGGAAAGAGCCAGTGGTCTGAATTCTCTTTCTTCTCCACCCTCATAATTTATTTATATTCTATACATATAGCGTTACATGAATTTATAATGGACACAGTAATTTAACTATATGCTGTGGGGCCCGGGTGCAGGCAGTGCAGCCGGGCCCCTCCTCCCAAGATGATTTTCTCAACACTTTCACTTGCAGGCAAATTGCTGCCGGGCACCTGGTGCAGTCTCGTCCCCGGTAGTTCCGCCACTGAATGGACAAGGATTTGCAAAAAAATTAACAAACAAGGGTTTACAGAGTAAGAAAAGAATTAGAGGGTCCTATTCCCAAAATCGTACAATCAAAAGTGTTTGGGTACAGTTGAAAATAAGTGATATAGAAACAAATTGGTGATTTATGTTTAATGAAGATACCTTGAATAAGAGTCCCTATGCAGATGGGTGTTAAGAATCTTGACAGCGGATATGTGACCGGTAATTATAGGCCACTGATCTGGGACAATTAAACCCCATGTTATCCCATGATCTACTCTTTCAGTTTTGATTTATCCCTTTAATCCACGCTAATATATCATATTAGGATATTCCTGGAATCTCCTTATTTGCTGAAGAGTGATTTGAGGACAAAGCCATTGTACTTCTAGCAAAGCAGGTCTATACTATATATATATATATATATATATATATATATATATATATATATATATATATATATATATATATATATATATATATATATATATATATATATATATATATATATATATATATATATATATATATATATGGGCCCATGATCGGATCACCTCAAGGTGGGCATATTGGGGTGAGATCCGCTCATTTGGTTAAGAATCTTGACAGCGGATATGTGACCGGTAATTATAGGCCACTGATCTGGGACAATTAAACCCCATGTTATCCCATGATCTACTCTTTCAGTTTTGATTAATCCCTTTAATCCACACTAATATATCATATTAGGATATTCCTGGAATCTCCTTATTTGCTGAAGAGTGATTTGAGGACAAAGCCATTGTACTTCTAGCAGAGCAGGTCTATACTCTATATATATATATATATATATATATATATATATATATATATATATATATATATATATATATATATATATATATATATATATATATATATATATATATATGTATGTAAATATATATATATATGGGCCCATGATCGGATCACCTCAAGGTGGGCATATTGGGGAGAGATCCGCTCATTTGGCAAAAAGAGAAATGCTAGCTTGTGGTTTCCCATTGTTTGCCACACCTTGTAATGGCCTGTTCCCCATATATTAGTATATCTGGCCCTTCACAACAATAATCCCTGGTGAGATAAGTGTTGCCATAAATCTGTAGCGTGATAGGCAGGGAGCATTCTGACTTCCACTACTTAATAGTCTATGGCCAGCTTTAGTGCTGAATCATCAGATACAAGTAGAATTCTATTTTTTCTACCTGTATGTCTGACGATTTATCTCTAACACGTTTGTATTGAAAAAAATGATCTTTTTGTCGCAGGAAAGATCGTACTTTTTGCATCTATGGTCTTAAGGGCCAGGGTGGCTCCATTCACCCATAAACCCCTATTTAGGTTCCCCTTTAGGCTGGTGGCACATGGGAAGATTAGTCGCCAAACGATAAATCTGCTGCGGATAACTAATCTCCACAAATGCCTTCCTTGCAAAGCAACTTCGGGCGGCTTTGGAAAACTAAGCGGTTTGAACGCCATCCCACCGCCGATTCACATTTTTGCTGGTGGGAAGGCATTTTGGGGAAATTAGTCACCAGCAGCAGCAAAGATTTATTGCCTGCTAACTAATCTCACTGTGTGCCACCAACCTAAAGGGGAATAACCACTGCTCATCTGGGTTCATTGGTGAATGGAGCCACACTGGCCCTTAAGGCAGCCATAGATGCGACAAAAAAATCATTATTTTCAGTATAAACATGTTAGAGCTGAATCGTCAGACATACAGGTTGAAACAATAGAATTCTACTTGTATCTGACGATTCAGCACTAAAGCTGGCCATAGACGCAAAGATATAGTTGTATGAATTGAAGTTCTTTTACGAAGATTTGTTCTTTCACTACTTTATTTAACTTAATGGTTAAGCTGGCCATAGATGTTGAGATTTTTAAAAGATCAGATCCTGATCGTGAGACCACGATCTTCTCAGAACGATCGTACGATCGTACGAATTTACCATCAACTAAAAAGACCAATTTGCCAGGAAAACAAAGGGGAGCTGCGTGCTTGGCCCTGCAAACATAGATACATTGCACTGGGACCGACAAAGATTTTTTGACCTGGCCGATCAATTACCTGACAGATGTCGGACGAAAAATCGTAAGATGTGTGATCGTTCGAATACCACTAACCGCACGATAATTTCGAAGGATTGGTCGGGCTTCCCTAAAAATCGGTCGTTCGGCAAGAAGAATCGTCTCGTCTATGGGGAGCTTTAGTGGCAGGCTGGAAAATTGCTGGTCAGAAAATTGCGATGTCCGATTGTTTGTCGGATACAATGGTAAAATCTGCACGTCTATGGCCAGCTTAATAGTGCCCGTTATTCAGGCCCCATCAAAATTTACCGGCCAACCCGATCGACAAGATGTCCGATATCCAAGTCTTTTGCCGATATCGGTTGGCTTGTCTCCTGCCATACACGCACCGAAGATCGTATATAGTTTTGTACAATATTGTGCATCTATGGATAATGGCTGCCTTTAGATGCACATTAGGGCACAATGATAGACACCTGGGTTACTTTCTAACCATCATTGTCTGGTTCCTTTGAAGTAGGCTTGCAGGATGTTTTCCTATTGGTTAGTGACACTGCCCCTCTAAAAATCAGTTGTTTATGAAATCTGGCACAATATAAAATGCTAAATCTATTTGGCATTATTAAGACTATGGGATTCTGAAAATTTAAAGCACCTCTGCCTTTAGTTTTCATTTAAAACCCACTGCTATTTAATTTGTGCAGCCTGCAGGCAGAGCTCCTGTTGGAAAGGCACATGCTCTGTGCTGCTTTAGAAGGGGGGTTGTAAAGAGTTGCCTTTATTGAGGCCCTCACCTGATGTGCTGTTTGACTCCTTAGCAGGGATGGAGCGCCAGCCTCACTAAAGGGAAGAACGGCTTAAAAGCATAGTGACGTCAAAGGTTCCGTATATGGGGCCACCCTCCGTTTCTTGGAATCTATCTGGCAGTATTCCTTCTAGAGAAAAATCAGAATACAAACTCCCCTGGCACTTAATTTTTGTATTAGTATTCTTTATTACATCAGTTTTCTTTCTTTAATTTCAGGCATATTTCTAAAAAGGGGGCTGAACCAAATGCTGGAAAATTAGTGGGCAGACAGGACATACAAGAAGTTGTCAGTGAAGTCTAAACCAAACAATATACTGCATGCCTACTCCCATATGTATAAATTAATACAAATATACAGAGAAGGAATGTTATGGGCACACAATAAGCTATACCCTCATACTGTACTGTCTAAGGGAATCAATATGGCATTTTTATATAAATACAAATATACAGAGAAGGAATGTTCTGGGCACACAATAAGCTATACCCAAATATGTACTGTCTAAGGGAAACAATATGGCACCCCCCCTCCTTCCATATGTATAAATATACAGAGAAGGAATGTTCTGGGCACACAATAAGCTATACCCTCATACTGTACTGTTTAAGGGAAACAATATGACACCCCCTCCTCCCATATGTATAAATAAAAATATACATAGAAGGAATGTTCTGGGCACACAATATGCTATACCTCATTCTGTACTGAATACTGCAGAATTTGTGTGGTAACGACAGTGACTGTGATTCATAAGAGGCCCAAACTAGCAGTGATGGGAACCTCATGTGAGATTATTTTGGCTCCCGTTCAGCAACCACAGAATGGTTCTAATGCATTTTCTTACATCAGCAGCCTCGGCCAAGAGTCATAGTGAGCTAACGGGATCAGATTGTACGTGGGTGCTAGTAAATATTTCAGTATTACTCTCACTCGGTTCCAGTAAAGCACTTGTTCCACTTGCCTGCCTGGCACCACTCCTACCAAATATACTATATATTGATATCTATCCTTTTTGTCCTTGTAGCTAGCGGTAATGTTAAGTGAAATAGGTGATAGCAAACACCAGGCAGGAGATGTTTGAGATACTATGGGGGGGTTACTGATAAGGGTGATGTTAAAGGGGAAATTCACCTTTAATTTAACTTTAGTTTGTAAAAGAATGTCTAATTCTAGGCAACTTTTCAATTGCCTTTCATTGTTTATTTGTTATAGTTTTTGAAATATTTTCCTTTTTCCTCTGATTCTTTCCAGCTTTCAAATGGGGGTCACTTACCCCATTTAAAAACACAAATCCTTTGTAAGACTACAAATGTATTGTTATTGCTACTTAGTATTACTCATCTTTCTATTCATAGCCTCTTTTATTCATATTCCAGTCTCTTATTCAAATAAATACATGGTTGCTAGGGTAATTTGGATCCAAGTAACCGTGTTGTTGAAATAGCAAATGAATAAAAAATAAAAACTAATTGCAAATTGTCCAGAATATCACTCTCTGCATCATATTAACAGTTAATTTAAAAGTGACCAACCCCTTTAAAGTAACATGGGGATTTTTTAAACAATGACTAGGATTCCCAATCAATTTCAGGCAGAGCATTTCAGGCCATACACGGGCAGATTAAAGATGCCGATATTGGTCCTTTAGAACGATTCGGTATCTTATCTGCCCATGTGTGGGGGCTCCCAACTAGTCCAACTGATCAATATCAGGCCAAAAAATGGGCAGATATCGACCAGTGAAGTTTTTTTAAACGATCCAGGACCGCATCCACTAGTTGATGTGGTCCTGCGACCCGTCTGAGCCCATTTCGTAGTATCGTAATCCGATCGTTCGGCCCCAGGGCCAAACGTTCGGATTCATGTGATATCGCCCAGCCGTTAGTGGTCACATCGGGTCGAGATCCGCTCGTTTGTCGACCTTGCCAAACAAGCGGATCTTATAGTGTATGGCCACCTAAGTCACAGGAGAATCCCCATGTTTGAAAAGGTATTTATTGGCAGTTTTTATTAGGGATGCATTGAATCCACTATTTTGTATTCGGCCAAACCCCCGAATCCTTCACAAAGATTCGGCTGAAACAAACCAAATCTGAATTCCCAGGTGGGAAGGGGAATACATTTTTTACTTCCTTCTTTTGTGACAAAAAGTCACGCAATTTCCCTCCCGCTCCTAATTTGCCTATACAGATTAGGATTGGATTTGGATCGGCCAGGCAGAAGGATCCGAATCCTGCTGAAAAAGGCCAAAGCCTTGCTGAATCCTGAACCAAATCCTGGATTTGGTTCATCCCTAGTATTTAAAACCATTATTATTATTATATTATGATATATTATATTCTTTTTTTATTTATCACCCGTATTTATTACAGTTTTCATCGCCACTGGAGAGAAGGAGTACGTTGTAGTAGATTAAGAGACCCAAAGGGGAACTGTCTCCTGCTGCATCGTTTCAATAAGACAGAAAGGGACAAATGCTGCTTTCAACATTCTGTGAAACCATGGAGCAGAATTCAGCTCTTCGGCAGATCAGTTAATCAGGTGCTCTCTGCAGCATTGTTTCAGGAGTCGGAATTAGAAGTGCAGAGGATAGAAAAAAAAAATTATTAGAGCATTTCGGTTTATGTCACCCATAGCTTTCCTCTGGATCATGGACACGACAGGTCTGTAGATAGGGCAACATTTCCTGTATGGCAGGAACTTAAGCACACAGGTTTCATCTGTGTTGGAAAAGGAACTGGCGATATGAAAAGGGAACCAGCAGAGTATCAGGTTGTCTTGCTCCCTTACTGCACTTCTTTAAAGTCCATTAACCCTTTCAGTGCCATGTCTCTTTGATGATGCCTGTAAACAGCAATGATCAGTGAGAACCTTGGAAACCCTTCAATCTATGGCTTTGGCACAGTGGCCACTTTTATGCCTGCCATTTGCCAATTGCTAATTCTAGGCAACTTTTCAATTGCCCTTCATTATTTATTTGTTATAATTTCTGAATTATTTCCCTTTTTGTTTTGACCCCATCTAAAAACACAAATGATTTGTAACACTACAAATGTATTATTATTGCTAGTTTGCATTAATCATCTTTCTATTCAGACCATCTTCTAGTCGTATTCCAGTCTCGTATTCGAATCAATACAAGGTTGCTAGGATAAGTTGGATCCCAGCAACCAGCTTGTTAAAGTAGCATAGTAGAGAGCTGCTGAATAAAAAGCTAAATAACTCAAAAACCCACAAATAATAAAAAATGAAACCCAATTGCAGATTGTCGCAAAATATCCTTCTCTATATCCTCAAATTTGACCCTTTAAAGTAATATGGGGACTTTTTAAACAAATGACTGTGATACCCAATCGCTTTCAGGCAGAACATAAGAACATCATACTAAAAGTTATCTCAAAAGTGAACAACCCCTTTAACCCTTTCAGTGCTTTGTCTCTTTTATGCAGCCAATAAACAGCCAGGATCAGTGAGAACCTTGGAAACCATGCAATCTATGGTGTTGGTACAATGAGTACTTGTATGCCAGCCATATAGAAAGTAGAGGGGTTAAATCATCCCAGATGCCCAGACCTTACATAAGAAGCACAGCATGTTCAGCCTGAACTATATAGTTTCTATGTGCTTAGAATCATCACCTAAAGGCACTGTAAAAGGCTGCTGAGACCTATCCAGGCACCCGTGCACAATCCCATTTCAATGTGTTCCCAAAGTATTGCCCTGCAGTTATGTGCATTGAAGTCCCGGCGCTTGTGAAACCACGCGCGTGCATTAAGCTTATTAAACACGTTGGTGCACTGCCAGTCACACCTTTTTTTTCTGTCTTTGCATTTTGCAGGATCAGTTTGACAACTTAGAAAAACACACACAGTGGGGAATAGAAGTGCTGGAAAAATACATCAAGTTTGTAAAGGAGAGAGCAGAGATTGAAAGCAACTATGCAAAACAGCTGCGGTAAGTAGCGGCCGTTCCAGCTTAACCCTTCTGCCCAGTTTATCAATGATCCATCAAAGTGATTTGTCCACAGAGCTACGAAACACTTGGGAAAAATCCCAAGATATGGACTCACTAAAGGCAGCAGCCGGCCCTGCTTAGAGGCAATGAGCCAACTGGAAATTTACCTGTGGGTACCAAAGTGCTCCAAAAATTACTTTCTTTTTGTATGTATTTAAATCACAGCATGCAAAACATAGCAATCTAGTGTAATGGCAAGAAAATAACTTCTTCAGGGTAACCTAGGGGATTGACTGAGATGAGTAAACTTAGAGGAAGTTGTTTGCATCGTTTTATGGAAACTGGATATGTAAAAAGAAAATCTTGCAGAAATATTTAAAATGACAATTCAAATTAAACATTGGGGAAGTAATATTTCTGTAATTGAATATGAAATTCCTTGATGGGGATTCAGGAATTTTTGTCACCAGGATTGACAGCATTTAGGCAGGCACTTTTCATTCTTCACATATTTCTGCCTTCTGTTAAAGTTTGGCTAGGTTCTATGCAAAGGGCCATTACTTGGAGATTTACACTATGCAAAACCATTTTTTCCATGGGGACTACACAACCACAGAGGGGACTTTATTGGTAGGTTGGAAGGGACTTTCACACTAGTCTTTCTGGAAATTTCAGAACTTGCCCCCTACAATTCAGTTGATAAGTTTAGCCATTCCGCATTTATTTGTGCCGATGACCAGTTAACACTAAAGCCCTCAATACCCTGTTACTTATAGGGGAGAAGTATGGCAGCACTGAGGAGTGTGGTTTCCTTTTAGGTTAGCAGACTACGGTGGGAGGGGAAGTGGCTTGATTCACTTCCCGTGTGTGCTCTTTCTGTATGAAGAGACAGCTACCAAATTTCCATTCTGATTAAAAAAAAATATTTCATTTGCTTGAGAAGCAGTAGCTAGTCTGTCCACATAGTAGCTAGCTCCCTTATCTACATTCTGGTTCCGTAGGCAAACAACTTTGCAATATACCTTCATTGCTCATCTTCGCTCTTTTTCAGGTTATTTTTATAATTGCCATGAAATGCAGTTCCTGTTCCAATTTCTATCCCCCATTTCCCTGACTGCTCACACCAGTGCAACATTGTATTGGTAGGAAGTTTTCCAGCCAACACTCCCGGTCCCACAATGCCTTGCATGTTCCGACTTGTCAGAAGTGTGCAAGGCATTGTGGGGCAGCAGTAGTGTACTTTCCCTTTATTTTAAAATTCCATCAGAGTTTGTGGCACAGTTAGCAAAGCAAGATTACATTCCTGAGGCTGTTTCAGCCAGAAGGACACATGCTGTGTGTTAGTGTCTTAATCACTCCCTGCCCTGTGCCTCCCATACACACTCTTCCCATCCTGCTGGGGGGCTGCAGGCCCCCCGATGTGGAAGTGGAGTTTTGGGATGAGTAAAGACGTGTTAATTTGATGTAAATGCCTCGTGTCTCACATGGGGGTTGATTGCTCCTGTTACTCCCTGCTCAGCCAATAGCAAAGGCATGCGTCAGTGCTTCAACTTGGGTGTCCTGAGAATTGCTTCCAAGCTTTCTTCTCCCCTCTGCGCATGGTTTTTATTCACACCGGCCAACCCCAAACACTCCCTTCCCTGAAAGTCAGCCAGATGTCGGGCAGATATAAAAATTCCCATTGGTTCTTTGATGCGGTCCTCGACCCGACCACCTTTATCCTGCTAATTGTGAGCCAAACGATCAGATCAGCCCAATATTGCCCACCATCGGGGAGAGATTCACTCATTTGGTGACCTCTCCAAACGGGCAGATCTCTCTATGTATGGCCAGCTTTTAACCCCTACTCTTACTACAGACAAATGCACTATTTTGTGCTGGGACCCTGTAGAGTTGTCTCTACGCAGACCCCTAAATATTGATCCTCATGGTATAGATTAATTCTTTTTTCAACCAGATAGCAGTGCATATGTGAAGCCTGTAAACATCCCTGACATACTGAGTCAGTAGCTCTGCCTGCCTGTAGTTAGCCATCATTACAGCCTCATTCTGCTAATTATTATTGAATTATTCAGGTACTGCAGCTCTCTGGCTTATTAAATTGGTTCATCGGGCTGTATTAATACAGCACTCAAATCATTTCTGCAACAAAACAGAAAAAAAAGAAAATTTCTCAGCTTGTTTTTGTTTTCATTCTGCAATGGCGCTCAAGCTCGTGTGCCCCCTTTCTATAGTGTGTGGGCTTGCAGTTTACTAACATGAGCACCAATTAGCTTCCAGCTTCCTTGCTCTCTCTATACAGGCTGTGAGCATAATTGTGCTTTGTACAGGGTAATACCTATGCTAGAACTGCTTAATGGAATCTTATGAGGCTGTCTGCTGAATTCTGCTAAGTACAAGGAAATACCAATGCTGCCATAGTTTTATGGGATCCCTCTGTACAGACTATGAGCAAACTTAGGGGCTGTTCCTGCTGAATTGTGCTTAGTACAGGGGAATACCTATGATAGAACTGCTTAATGGAATCTTATGAGGCTGTTTGCTGAATTCTGCTAAGTACAAGGAAATACCAATGCTGCCATAGTTTTATGGGATCTCTCTGTACAGGCTATGAGCAAACGTAGAGGCTGTTCCTGCTGAATTGTGCTTAGTACAGGGGAATACCTATGCTAAAATTGCTTAATGGAATCGTATGAGGCTGTCTGCTGAATTCTGATAAGTACAATGAAATACCAATGCTGCCATAGTTTTATAGGATCTCTCTGTACAGGCTACTTGCAAACCTATGATGCTGTTTCTGCGGAGTTCTCTGAAGTACAATGAAATACATATGCTGCCATAGTTTTATGGTATCTCTCTGTACAGGCTATGAGCAAACTTAGGGGGGCTGTTCCTGCTGAATTGTGCTTAGTACAGGGAAATACTTATGCTGATACAGTATTATTGTAATGGTGGCCATAGACGCACAGATCCTATCGTATGAATCGACGATTCGTACGATTTTCGGATTGTGTGAGGTGAGTGCTGACTTCTTTCGTCCGGTGGAGCTTAAGCTTCAAGCATCTCATTTGATGACATCGTAGTGCTGACCTCCCCCCCCCCCCATGGTAGTTGATCCAACCCATACTACAGCAGGAGTCAGGTTGAGTGTGGCTCATAAAGAACCATTGGGCTGGTTTGGGTGTATATTAGGTAGTAGCATAAATTCATAGGGCAAATGAATTGGCGAAGGTGACAAGAAACTAATATATAAAATAATATAATAAAATAATAATAATAATTAATACTCACATCTTTGTTTATAAAAAAAAAAACACTGCTAAACCTGGGGTTTCTTGTCGATAGGAATATGTTTATCTGAATGAAATTCAAGTTTGTTGTTGCGGTGGTGCTTTGGATCCTCTCCCCCGGTGCTTATTAATAGCGCCAGGACAGCTGAGTGGAATATTTTGCGTCTCCCTGTACCTAACTGGTTGCCCAGCTAGAGGTGATTAAACAAACAGACCTGTCGGCGCTGGTTGGTTTTTATTTCTGTTTTTGAAATGTCTTTGTTTTATTGTAGGAATCTTTCAAAAAAATACCAAACCAAGAAGAACTCCAAAGAAGAGGAAGAATCAAAGTGAGTGGGCCCATTATTATTATTATATTTACCATAAAAAGCCCCTACAGAGGTTTTGCTCTTATGGTTTGCTGGAAGTGGCTGGTGGAAGGCCTGGGGGCTTGGAAGAATTTTTTTTCTGTATGGGCACTAGGGGCACAGCTGCCATGAAGCGGTGGTAGTTACTAGGAGTGGCAAAAAGCAATTGCGCTCTCAGTTCTAGAGATGCGGCACCCCCTGGACATGCCATTACACAGAGGTAAGCCCTGGGGTTGCTCCATGGCAGGAGAGGTTAGAATCACCTCTGATAGGTACCTGTTGACCACACTGCTGAAGCTGTTGCCCTAGGTCTGGTGTCTATGGAAAAATACAGCCCTGCTTCCTGGTTAGAGTTTGCTCTTTGTTTTGTCTGCACCCCACATGGGCACCTAATTCTCCTGAACCGTATCTCATTACCATGTGCTCAGAATAATATCCTGTACTGAGGAGACCCTGGGTGGGTCTGCACGAATGGGTGCCTAACTCTCCTCCGCTAGGGAGAGAACATCCAGTAGAACTTGTGCTCAGGGTAATATCCAGTACTGGTGAAAGACGTCAACCTTCTAGTAAGGTACCAGGTGATTGACTAACCACAACCAAATACACCCTACCACTTCCTATTATGCCACACTTTTACCTCTCCCCTGCCATGTATAAATACAGGGGACTCCTGACAGGTCTGGTGGCGTAGATAATGTTTCCATCTTAAAACAAGAAACTTAAAGCAGGTATTCCCCAGTTACTACACTTACACCATCAGAAGCTATGGTACCAGATGGAAGGGGAACACTGAGATTCCAGCAGTGTGTTTCATTTTACTGATTTAATGTTAAAATATTTCGACTTCTTATTGACATGCCTTAGTCCTGTTAAATGTGACTGTGAAGCCTAACTATTAATTTATTAAGCCTACGTCTATTTTTTGTGCTCATTCATAGATACACATCATGCAAAGCCTTCCAAACCACACTGAATGAAATGAACGACTACGCTGGTCAGCATGAGGTCATTTCAGAAAACATGGCGTCCCTAATAACCGTGGAACTAATGCGGTTCGTGCAGGAGCTGAAACAGGAGAGAAAGCAGGTAGTTTAGTTCTTATTGATTGTCTTTTTTTAATATTAGTTTCTATTTGAACACCCAGTTGAGCTGTCCTGTGCTGCTTGTGCTCTCAGGAGTAAGCATATAAAAACAAAGAGTTTTATTCAAGGGGGGTTAACAAAGTCAGTAATGTGGAAGCAAATGTATTTGGGGACAAGATGGATATTAGCCCTGCAGCGTAAGTCTGAGATTTTCACTAGGACAGACAGAAACATGCATGTTACCCAGCCAGCCGTTCCTAAAAGCTGCTCGGTAATGTCCAGGAAATCAGGTCAGAATTCCCACAAGTCCCTCCATCCGTCAGTGCCAGAGGAAAAGGGTTTTGAGTTAAACTATGTCTGCAATACACAAGAACGCGTCACATGAGAGCCAAGTTTGTAGCCAAGGAGCATGTCGTAGCTCATCCTCTGTATCTCCATTCCCCCACACTTAACCCTATAGCAGTGCAGCAGCCATCCTCCACTTCTTACATTCCATGCCAGGGGTTTCTTGTGTGACTGAAGACTGGCCAGGACCAATAAACTCAAGACGGACACATATTATTAACCTCCTTGCGCATGAGCCTTTCATCTTGTTAATAAACTGGAAAATTAGCATCATTATTTTTATTATGCAGAATTTCCCAAAGAATAACAAACCAGTAACAAATCATTGTCCCAATGGGGGCCTTATATTATAAAGTCAGTTTAATCACTGGCAACTTAGGCTGTGGTTTGAAGAAAGCAGTGCTGTGGTTTGAAGCAAGTCCAAGACCCCACGTGCTGTGAGATAGCAGCACTAGCCATTGTGCCATCACTCCAATTGTACAGAATTATATTTAGGGGTCAAACTTTGCATGCAGCAGTGTTTATCTGAGATTCTGCCATTAGACAGTGGATCGTCTTCCTGAAGGATGGATCAATGAGATATTCAGTAGACCAGTGTGATGCCAGCCTCACTTACTTGGATTTGGCCAACTTTTTAAGCCTGGTTGTTGACCAATTGTAACAGTTTATAAGCCAAGCTTTTCTTTTCATCTTAAAATGGTAGTAGACTAGTGATGAGTGGAATTGCCCAACCTCTATCCTCCATGTCCCATCCTAACCCCAACAAGGCCTAAGATTGAGTAAGGACTTTTCTACCCATGCCCAGATGATTTCAGTTAGGAGTTGGCAGTGGCATAACTAGATGTTACTGGGCCCCACAGCAAATTAAATTAAGGACTTAAAACATTAGTAATCTGACCTATTCTACCAAGATATATTATAATTGCTCATTTATTAAGGCCTTACTTGGGCCTTCTACACACCTGCCATCCCCCTGCAGGGTCTGCTTCCTCTGTAGTTACGCCCATGGGAGTGGATTTAGGGCTGTACTATCCAATCCAATTGGCAGGGAGATCAGCTGTACAGTTAGTAGTAGTTCTATGCTGCAGCTAGTCCATTATAATAAACACATGACCCAAACCCTATCTAGATATGCAGGCTTCAGCCCAAAACCCACCTGACCTATAGGTAAACCTATGGGTACTGAGCCAGCCTTTGCATTACTAAAGTAGACAGGGATTCCATCTTATCATCTCCTACTTATTCAGAATCTGCATTCATTTGTCCTCTGCACTCAACTGTAAAGCCAGCATCACATGGACTTCGACTGAGAACAGCAGCTGTCAAAACACCTATGTCTGTCCAGAGGGTTTTTTTGTGCCAGCCGAATCTGGCTTTTCATATCACTAGTTAAGAGACCCCAGAAACACTGGAATTTCGACTCTTCTGGTAAAGTGCACTGATGCCCGATGCAAGGTTCTCATGGCAGGAGTGTCCCTGTGTCCGCCTGTCTCTGCTTGTGATGTTAATCAATTTTAAGTACCCATTCTGACGCAACAGCGTCCTTGTGTGACATTAACCTAAGCTCTGAGCACAGTTGGCTCTGGTCTTACATTGCATCTATCTGTGCTAGATCTTGGGGGGGGGGGTCCGCTGATGTAAAATATGAGTAGACACAGACCCTGTTATTATAAAGCTCCACCAATCTCTCTTTCCATGAACGAAAGCACACAAAACATGCAGCAGCTTTTGAGCAAGCCTTGTGCCTTTAGGGCAGATGTATAGTGGCTTGGAGAAGACAATGGCATTTGTGTCTACTCAGCTGGCCATAATGCTGCTCGAGACAAAGCAGCCAGCCCAGTGACGATCCGGCAGGCCTCTAATTGGCAGTGGATGTCACTGCTTGTTACTTTATTCCCCTGGGAGCAAGTGGCTAAAAATCTATGTTGCATGGAAATGCCAGTAAGACACAAAGCAGCAGGTCTGGAACCAGAGTTTCCCCTTTTTTGCTTTCCTCTCAATGATAGCCACGTTGGCCATAGGAAAGGAATGGCCCATGCTGGCACTAAGGGGCTGAGGTCTGGAAAAGCCCCTAGAGGGTTGACTGTCTTGCAGTGGAAATGCTTGCAGAGACATCTTTCCTGTGCTCTGTTCTATGCGGTTTGATTTTCTTAGAATTTCTTGTGTAGGTTTAGTTTTCTTTATTAATGCTCATGTGGCTCAGACCTATAAAATAAGGGTGCAGCAGAGTTGTTAAACCTCTGCAGTTCACTCTACTTAGAATAATGCATGCCTCACTCTTAAATAAATGACAGACAAAAGTACAGGTAGGGGTATCTGTATATTTTGTTGTTTTATAGATTGCCTATAAAAATTGGCATTGTAATCTAACATTGGACTCTAGATAAAGACATACGTTAGGGATCCTATAAGGAGGTCCGAAGTCCACTAAGGCCTGACTGGAATTTCCACATGAAGATGACCTCACAATTTGGAGTAAAGACATAGTCTCTCTTCACTTTGCAGAGAAACTGGCATCTCTCAGAGGTGGTCACAATGGCAAGATATTTTATAACCTAAAAATGCCAAAGAAATTATCTGTGTGTGTCAGTGGTGGGCTTATGGTATTGCCTAACAGGTCTTCTTTATGGGGATTTTCTTTTTGTTAACCTAGGTGGAGGTCTTTTTGGTAATCTAGTGGTCCTTTGGAGGTCAATGATTGGATTATAGACCTGTTGGGTGAAGGCCTCTTCAACAGCCCAGTGAGGTCCTCCTCTAATGAAACCAAGCCATTTTAATCAATATCTCATACTTGAGATACTAAAGTCCATGTTGAAAGCCAGTATGAACTGTATTAAACTTTTGAGGTGTCTTCCAGTCTCTAGGGGTGTGGTATGAATGTAAAGCCTGGTGAATTGATTATGGGTTTACCACTAATGTGCAGTACCTGGGTCTGGTGTACATTAGACCAGATAATTTGTATTGTGCCACAAACCGGTATTTCACTAGTTGTGAGCTCACTATTTAGGCCAGTGTTTCTCAAAGTGTTTGAGGTCATATTGAGTTGGGAAGCTCAGCTGCAATTCTGGTGAGGCCAAGAGGACATATTTCTTTACATAAACTGCACTGAAATGCTCCAGATTAAATATTTTATACTAGAATTGAGATGGGAAATTATTTTTCAAACACATAGCAGTATATTTATCAAAGAGTGAAGTAAGAGATCACCACAGTCCGCTTGAGTGAAATACCGACTCTCTCCATTCATTTCTATGGGATTTTTATCGAGACCCCTTCCATCATCTACAGAAAACAGTACAATGCAATATGAGAACTTTAAAGCTCTTGTTTTCCAATAAAAAGTGAAATGACTTGGCAGAGATGCAGCCATACCTCGACTTTCTCCCCTCCAGGTCACGGCGGGGCAGGGTCTTCTGTACAAGGAAAGAATGGATCAGCTCCACTCAAGTGAGAAGAATGCTTAAGTGGATGAAATATGAGGAAGGAAGTTACACACATAGAAATAGCCTGAGGCTCTCAGAGCTGAGACTTTATTGGGGGGCACATTTATTCTTAATTGCTATTTTTCTTTTTTCCTTTGGATGTTTAATTGAATTTATTTTCTGTAAAAAGTGGAATCTATTGAACATCCAACATTTTGCCTTACGTTTTTTATATATATATATATATATATATATATATATATATATATATATATATATATATATATATATATATATTTTTTTTTTTTTTTTTTTAGGAAACACAATATGTTTGGCTTTCAAATGTAGGCTATTAAGCATTAAACAGCAAATATGCTTAGAAGCTTTCTTACACACATAGGTAGAGTGCATTGGAAGCTTTCATGGGCAATTTTTAAAAAGATTTTATCGCAAATTCTTGGCTCTGGGCCTCCAGATTCAAAATGGAACTCTTGGCAAGATTATAGTTCTGTGTATAAAATTATTGTCATGCCAGCCCTTTACATTTTATGGTTTGGGGGTTCCCTCATTACTTATGCTGCACCACATGAAGATCAAAAGGACCTCTGGCACTTTTATGTTCTTTTGCGTATGTGGAATTTGGACATTAATAGGATTCTCAGAACAATCAGTGGCCCACTCGAGGTTTAGACCTCCAGAAACCACTCCCCCTCCTGCCCCCTGCCATGCACAAACCTTACACAAGGACCCAGAACCATCGGGTCTTCCTGGATGTATCCTGGTGTCCCAATGGGCTAGTCTGATGCTGGAGAAAACCACTTGAGTCAATACGGCTTCCTGTCACAGGCAACGTTAATATTCCCCAGTGGTGCCCATTTGTCGGTGCCACGTCTGCTATATACCTTTTTTGTTTTAAGGTGCAGAAGGAAAGAAAGAACAATCTAACTGATTACCAGTGTCTCATGTACATGTTACAATATATATATGTGAGGTGTGTGATCTTATCTCTGTTTCTTTATTTCGGTCAAACTGCTGAAAAGTACAATTAAAATACAAAATTATATGGTAACGCTAACAGCTCTGCAGGAACATGTTGTTTATAGAGGATCAGATAAGGCATTGCACATGTACGTCTCTGTTGCAGGAAAGTCTTTTTAATTCAATCACTTCCTTATTTGACTAAATAACCACAGAGCCTTCTAAGCAGGAAGGGAAGATTGTAAAGAAGGAGAACACAATTTAGAAGTTTACATGTGCTATACTACTGGTCCCCTTTCTTAAGGTGATCATATATTATAAGATCCGCTCATTTGGCGAGGTTGCCAAATGAGCGGATCTTTACCCAATATTCCCACCAAAGGCAGGGTGAAGAGAATAGGTGCAGACGGGAAGAGGACGGCCCTCGATGCGGCCTTCGAACACTAAAAAAAAAAAAATAACCTAACCTGCCCGATTGATGTTTGGCCGATTTTTAGCCAGATATCGATCAGGGAAACCTGTCTGAACACCCCCGGGCAGATAAATTGCTGAATTGGTCTAAAGGGCCAATGTCGGCAGCTTTAATCTGCCCGTGTATGGCCACCTTTATCTGTGAGCCACATTCAAATGTAGACAGAGTTGTGGAGCAAAACAACATGAAAAAAATTCCCTGAGGAATAAGTACTCTGATTGGGTATTTGGTAGCCACTAGGTGAACTAGTGGCCTACAGGAGTAGTACCCCTGTTTTTTAGGAATCAATATTAGCCTGGAATTAAAAAAAACAAACACCTGCTTTTAGGCCACTAAGTGCAACATCCAAGGGGCTGGTGAGCAACATGTTGCTTGGAAGCTACTGGTTTGGGATCACTGGTATACACTTAGATACATGGAATAGCTATCTTTGTATTAGGAACATTTCCCTCTCTCTCCAGCTCCTATGATCATGTGTTAAAATAGTCTCTGGCACCTGATCTGTATTAAATGGAAACATACTGTATTGTTAGTAGATGCATGCTATGAATGCAAAATAAATATAGATGGCTTCTCAGTAAATATTTGCCTGGTAATGGGGTGTAGGTGACTTGCACATGAGGAACGATATCACTTGGGAGGGATTAGAGGTAATATTTTCGTTTGGTTTTGAGACAGTAATACCTTGGGATGGTGTGGGTGTATTATAAATATAAAGACTGATACATAGAAATAAAGGCCAACTTACACTTTGAGAATGCAACTGTTTCCATATAGATATAGAGGGATAGCTATTAAAATGTTGTCACAGGGAGCGCTTTGTCCTGCAGTACAGATTAGAACAATGACTTGGTTAATGCTGAAGCGATTGGTGGAGTGACGGAACAGGTCAATTTAGCTGGAGAAAGAGAGGAGAGGATAATTCACATGGATAGTGTTGGCTAGAAAAATAATACAATGCTTAGTAAGTCTGGTTCAGCAAAGGAAATTACCTCTCTATATAAAGGTTGGCTCATATGGTTTATAGGTTATAGTATTGATTTTATGGCAAGATTAATAACTTCTGTCTTCCCGAGTAATGCAGGAAAGTTACTTTGTGATGAAACTGGGAGAGGCTCCCTTACTTATTTAAAATCCATGCCTTTACATACTTTATCTGGCTTTTCATTGCACACAGATTTAGTGCTGTTCTGCATTTTGTTGGCCAAGATAATCCAGAATATATGTGATTGTTGGTTGTATTTCTGCATTTACTTACATTACTTACTGGATCTACTTAACAATTAGGGTAATAGAACATTTTTGCCTTCAAGTAAAAAATCAGTGTGAGTATTTTGGGCAAAAATACCATAGCCCGTTGGTCAAAACAGTTGATTGGCCAGTAATGTTCATCTCCATGCTGGGCTCTATGATGCAGTATGGTTGATTGCCTCTTTGGCTGATGCAATCTAATTTGGCCAACTGGGTATGGCTACCCTGCACTATGTCCAACTGCCAATATATTTGAAAATGAAACCAATATGGCGGTGTTCTGGGCAAGAGTATTTTATAGGTATGTATAATTGTCATAAATATGAGTTAGGGGCCAACAGCATGTGGAAGGAAAAATATCGAGGATGAAGGAAACTCTTATCCCAAGGAAGGTGAAGGAGCCTCCCCTAGCAGATATACTCTTACCATGGCGCCATTGTCAATGGGAGCATCTCACCTATTGTTCAAGGTCTAGTGCAATGTCACCCATGCCTGATACATTGAGACGGAAACAGGAAAGGCTCTAAAGGAAGCATTCATCTTCCACAAAGCTTTCAGCTAGGAAATGCTCGGTACGAAGAGAAATAGTTAGGAAGTTGCCATGGTTGTTCGTTCAGCAGATTTATCTCTAATAGGAAACAATGTTACAGATATAAAACTTGCTGTAGAAGCCATTTAGCTGCTAATAATTTAATAATAAAACTATTTCTAAATCCTACTCTATTAAATTCATGCCAAGTCTCCAGGAGTATATTCAAGAACAAATAGGAATTCTCCCCAAATCTCTAATTGGACTTTAGGCTACCTCCTTACTCCAGCCTTTGCTGCAGGGCCCTCACTGTTTGGCCACTACTGTTTGGGAACCAATGCATTCTTGCTTTTGGAAAACTTTTTAGGGGCCTCTGCAGGAGTGGAACTGTGTTAAAGTGGACCAAGCAGAGGGTGGCATTTGCATTGAAGCTGTGATTACACATGCACCCTGTAAACTGGAAGGCAATGGAGAGAGTCATGCAGATGTAATGTGAGCACTTACAATGAAACTATGATATGAGGCTATTTTCGGAGCTCTAGTAGTACCAATAATAGCATATGGGAGATAGCCGGGGAAACGGCTCCAAAACTGTTTGGTTTCATAAATAACATTTAAAAAGTTATAGGGTAGAATGTTTGATATGAAGCATAACAAAAGTGGTGTAAAGGTGATACATTTATTGGCCAACTAAGATGATAATCACAGCAAGCTTTCAGAAAATTGCAGTTCCTTCTTCAAAGCTGATATTAAAAATAATATTTAACAAATTCTTAGTGTTAGATGGAAAGGTTTGCTTTGGCAAAGTCTAAAAACTGGTGGTGCCTATTTTTTAGGCACCAGAGACCCCCCCCCTCCTTAAAACTTCTGCCATAGGCACAGCCCTGTCTGTCATAAGTGCCCAGTTTAGGTTAAAGGGTGCAGACATGAGCATTTTGGGTGTTTTTTGTCTGTTCCTCTTGTTCAGAAACCAGTCCGTCCCTGTCTGATCTCTTTGCTGAGCCAACAGCGCTGCATAGGAAATAGCCAATATCACATTTTTGCCCTCGGCTTTTGAGAGCCGCCTCCTATCTCCCCCACTTGCTATCTTTTGTGGGTAAAATGATTCAAAAACATAAACCCATGTCCTGCTTGGAAATTCACATACATTCACAGAAAATTCACATAACATTTTGGGGAATTTCAGTAGAAATTTGCTTGAGAGAGCCCTGGTTAAATGCACACATTTAAATGTGACCTCCTCTTTCTCTTAAGTGAGCAGCGGTCATGGTGTAGCTTGTAGGCTTGTCTGTATTTAAAGTTCCATGCAGCATTCCAGAGTTAACTCAGTAACTCGCCCTGCTAGGATATGAAGGGGCCTGGACTATTGTGCTGTGTTATCCCTGTGTTTGCAGTGGGGGGGTCTACTTGGGCAAGACCGTGATTTGGTTGTGTTCATAGATATTTTCCATACCAACCGGTGCAGCCCACACTGTAACTCAATCTTCTGGCCTGTTTACTCAATTTGTCCTTAGAGGGATCCAATTATTTACTGAACCATTATAGCAAACACTGACATGTACCTGCCTACAAGTCATGCCTAAAACGGTGCTGTGGTCTACTGCACCTGCACTTCTTACGTGTCGCTCAGAGAAGCAGCTTTGATTGGACATTGTCTACATAGCAGGGCCTGTAACTCTTTAAGATCGGATTGACAAGGCAACACAACTTTCATATAGTGCCCTGGCTGGAATCAAACTCAGGACCCCAGTGCCAGAAGGCAGCAATGATAACCAATGTGCCACAATTTTTTTTTTTTTTGGTGATCAGCTAAAAAGCTGTAGAGGTTGTATATCACTAAGAATTTCAGCAGGTTACAACTCAACTAAACCCAAGTCTAGGCTACTGACCTTTTATTCTTCTCATTGGAATATAGAAAGAATGAGTTGACCAGAAAGAATAGTGTTTGTTGTCATGGTGGGATCTAAGATATTGGAGACCTTTGTCTTTGATCTTAGTTTTTGTTACTGACTTTTGCTATCTTTAGTAGGACAAATATAGGCTTATTGGCACATACACATCAAGTTCAACTCATGTAGCTTTAAGCAGAAATCAGTTCTTATGGGTCTAAAATAATAAAAGTAAATGCATCACTGGCTGAAAGCACTTAACAAGGCCTATCCAAATACCCAAATTAGAGTCCTGCAGCAAACTGGGGAAAAATGTTGTTACTGAGTTGGTGGGAATAGCCAAAAGAGAGCATAGATGCTGGTTGGCAGCTCTCACAGTGGACTTTTCAGTCTCAACTTGTTGCCTTTCCTTGCCCATGGATGAAACCCTTCAAGGTTTATTTGGATATAAGGTCAGGTCCAGGAAGGACATAGTTGTGGGTCTACCCAATTACACCTGCACAGGTCTCTAGCACAGAATAGGAGGACTGGTCAGCCATAAAATGCTTAAAATCTTTAGCCTAACAAATCCATTAGCTTAGCAGTGATTGGGTAAGTAACTGTAATGGTGATCACTGGAGGGAGGTCAACCTCATACCATCTTCCTAGTATCTGCATTTGACTTTCTTTGCCTGGTAAAGGGACGTTCATCACTGACTCCTAAGGACGCCAACTCCATAGAACATTGTTTGAATGTTCACGTGGGAAACTAGCTATTCTGGGACTAGTTTGCACAGTAAACCATTGCTGACCAAAAACCACTTTCTGGAGGAACCACCTTATTTAACAGCACAGGATGCCCATCCTTTCCATACTCTGGCGCTGGCATCTGCTCCCCCACAGTGGGAGAATCCAACTGATGATCAGTGACTTGTTTGTGCTTGAAATGTTTTCACCATGTGAGGATACTACCAGCCCACGCAGGAAACACAGCTTCCAGATGTTAAAATCAGATTGGAGAAGGGAGGGAGCAATGGAAGTGCAAATTGCAATAAAACTTTTATACTGCCAATTTTTTGTCTCCTGTTGATAAAAAAGGGGGTGGAATATTAGGGCAGAAACTGACTTTTATCAGCGCTCTGTGTCTTCTATTCATCTTCCAGTCTTTCTGCCATGTTGCTAAGGTATACTGAACCCTAGCAAACAAATATCTGCTGAATTTCCCAACTGGAGAGCCGTGGAGACAGAGGAATCTTTTAGAACCCACAATAAAATGAAGACCATGGGGATATTGTCTTAGAATATAGTTGTCTACTCTACATTATACCTAAAGTTAATTAAGCCATTTTCCCTTGAAACTGAGGTCATGTGCACTGTGCAAGCTCATTAGTTAGTAAGGTATGACATTCTAAACAGAAGCCTTAAATCTCTGCATCCCCCCAGCATTTTAGGATGAGGGAGTCCTTAACGGGACAGCCTGCTGCATTGTGTCAGACTCATAATATGATGAGAGTCAGCCATGGTGCCTGATGCTCTTCTGTCTGTGCTAATGTGAGCACATTTGAGATTGAGAGCTGTACGGGTTCCAGAATTATAACCATTTCTGCATTGCCTTTTATGGGTGCTGCACTCCAGCTCAGAATTCTCTTCATTATACTTGGTTTGATAGGCAGAGAGAGAAAGAGTCTGGTTGTAATATATCACACTACAACACCTCTCAGTATTGGGGTACAGGTAGTAATCTCTAATGCAGGGGTGTCCAAATTTTTCGCAACTAGGGCCAGATTTGGTGAGGTGAAAATGTGTGGGGGCCGACTATTCAGCCAGACATTCTTTGAACCATTAACATCATTTAACTAATTTAAACAAGGAATCACGTAGCAGTAATATTTGGCCACATTAGTGAAATGATCTGCCTAGAAGTATGTAAGACCAGTGCGTCACTATGTGCCAGTACGTGTCTATTGCGAACACTATCGGCACACAGGCAGCAGTAGACCAAGTGGCAGATCATTTCACTGATTTGCCTAAATATTACAGCTACGTGATTACTGACCGCACTGTGCTGGCGGGCCGGTGTAAATTTGAAGTCTGAACTTTGGACATGCCTGCTCTAATGCTTCCACTTGTGATCTGGGGGAGGCTATTCAGTGTAGGCCCCCTGTGTTGATGGAAGAGACAATAAGCAGGCCATTGTGCAGTCCATGCCAGGCCCATCTAAGTCCTTCTCAGATACACGGCTCAGCAAAAGTTCCTGTAATTGTCACCATCCTAAGATCTCTCTCTTTCTCCCTCTCTTTCTTTTCTGTAGGTGTCCCAAATGCACCGCTTAAACATAGGTACTAGAAATCCCAGTACTAAACCCGCAGGGGAACTCTTTTGCTGTGGGTATGTTCCCTCTTGCCAAGGAAGTGTCAGAAACTTATTTGAACTCTTATGACATCATCTGGAGGCAGAAATAAAATGAATTCTAATGAAAACATTATCATACCGCTTCCTAAAGAGTAGCCATACAGAGATCTTCTACAAGTATTTGATCTCACTGTACAAGCTATGAGTAAATGTAGTGGCTGTTCCTGCTGAATTGTGCTTAGCACAGGGGAATACCTATGCTGCCATAGTTTTATGGGATCTCTCTGTACAGTCTATGAGCAAACATAGGAGCTGTTTCTGCTGAATTTTGCTTAGTACAGGGGAATACATATGCTGCCATAGATTTATGGTATCCCTCTGTACAGGCTATGAGCAAAAGTAGGGGCTGTTCCTGTTGAATTGTGCTTAGTACAGGGGAATACATATGCTGCCATAGATTTACGGTATCTCTCTGTAAAGGTTGTTTGCTTTAGGGCAACACTGCAAGGGAAAATGTGATGTGTTTATAGTGTAAATGTTTGTCACTTCTAGCTCCTAATTCTTTGTTTTCCCTTTTATTTTCTTTCTGTCACACAGCACTTCCATGAAGGTCGCAAGGCTCAGCAACACATCGAGACATGCTGGAAACAGCTGGAAGCAGTAAGTGAGGAAATGGGGGTCAGAGGTCGATCCCAAGTCCCAGGCTTTTTAATTTCCCAGTGACGCCCTGGGTCACAACATCCCAAAATTAGCAGATAGGATGGGGGCCCCTGTTCCTAGGGCATGTTGGCAGAATGCTTTCTCTAATTTATATATATAATTTTTTTTTTTTGTGACAGCACCTCAGCCCCCCGAACTATGACTGATCATTATCATCCATACAAACAAGTTTTCAGTGTATTCAAGCTTTGCAGGTCTAAAACTGTACAAATCAAGGGGTATTTTTAATTTTTTAAACTATTTTTGGGGGCCTAAATGGATGGTACTGAATGATCAACTGGCCCATCCAGCCCTGATCACTGCAGAACTCTGACCCTGACTGATAAGTCCATAGATGTGTAACTGGGGATATCAGCCAATCAAATGTGATGTAAATGCGCCAGTGCAAATATAGAGGGGCACACTTCATAAACAGGGCAGCTGGCAGAAATCATAGGACAAGTGGCACAACTAGATATTACTGGGCCCCACACAAATTATTTTTCAGGCCCCCAAAATGTCTAGAGGTTGACTTGTTTTACCAATATTTATTGAAACTGTGTATCAATTAGGGCCTTGTGGAGCCCCTATACCTCCTGGGCCCCCTGCAGCCACAGGGTCCACTTCCTCTGTAGTTATGCCCCTGCATAGGACCTCATGCTACTTCCCCAAGTGGGCCTAAATTATTAGATTAAAACCAGCTCCCTGGGCAGTGGCCCCTACCAGTATAAAAAAAAAAAGCTCACTTTTATAGAACATTTGACCATGATCCTAATCCACTTGGGGGGGGGGTCGAGGGGCCAGGATCAGTGCAGAGGCCCCTCTTCCAAAGGAGGAAGTGGGCACAAGTATCAGGAGTAACCGGGGGAAGCAGAAAAGAGGAAATCTGCTTCATGCTGCGTTAAATAACATATCCAATTAAAATGCTTAATTGTGCATTGGATGCTTAATTGTGCATATAGTCACATGGATTTCCTTCATGGATAACCTTATTAGCCCATTTCCTCCTAGCCGTTTGACAATGTATTTGTGTTGTAGCTAGTGTATAGGATGGTTGTGTGTCAGGGCAGAGTTGGGTCATTCTTAGATCAATGAGCTTCTATATTGAATTTTACCTGGGGGGGGTATATTAATGCCTTAATGTCATTATATATCAGTGAGGCTGAGCTAGGGATAGCCAATCAACCAAATGAAACTGAATTGTTTTGTAGCATCTATTTGTTAGGCAACCCCCAGTGATTACAATCGCTAACCTTCTTCCCCGGCCAGTGCATTTTTTTTTACAAAGAGGATCACCGACCAAAGGAACAAGGTTGGCAATTGTTATCACTGGGGGTGCTTGAAAATTCGGTCCCCTTTGGTGATTTTTACTTGCCCTTTAACAGCCAATATTCTATTTTTTTTTTTTAAAGTGATGGTTCACCTTTATGTTTTAGTATGGATAATTATAAGTAACTTTTCAATTGGTCTTAATTATTTTTGTGTAGGTTTTTCATTATTTGCCTGCTTCTTCTTCTGATTCTTTCCAGCTTTGTTACAGGGTCGAAATGGGCCGGTGGGAAACAGGGAAAAAACACGGTGGGCCCCCACCAGCCCAAACCTGCTCCCCTGATTAGTGCAGAGATGCAGGCCCGGATTTGTGGAAAGGCCACCAAGGCCCAGGCCTAGGGCGGCAGGATTTTAAGGGGGCAACATGCTGCCCAACCACACCCACATTGGTTCAGAAACACTGGGGATGTGCAGGAGATATCCCTTTCTATATCATACTAAAAGTTAACTTGAAGGTGAACAACTTTAAAAGGGTGTTAATTAGTTTTAGTGCAGGGCAATATCCTATTCCCGGGAGGCAGGGCGTGGGCGAGATGGAGGGGTGTGTGGATGGAGTGGGAGGATGGGGATTGGTGTGCTTTGGCCCTTTGGACAGTTTTTTGCAGGGGGGCTCAGAGCACTCTAGTTATACCACTGTTTCAAACTCTGATTCTAAGGGAGCTGAGAAGAAGGCAAATTTCCCTCTTAACTCAACCGTTTAGCAATAGCAGTCAGTGGTGCAAAGGAAAACCCGCTTCCCTAGCAACCTTTGTTTTTGCTCCAGAGGTTCCTTATTACAGAAGGGCCTTTGAAGTTCTAATCTGACTCAGTAGCACCCAGCAGAAACAAGAGAGCCAACAACACAGAAGCGCAGGAAATGGTTTGGAGAGGAAGTGCAGCCACGAAAATAGCTCCAAAAGTGGTGTCCAACCAAGCACCATGCAGCACCTTAATGGGGGTCAGTTAAGGCCTGCCACTAATATACCTTAAACTAACTTTGTTAGCTGTTGGTTTGTAACAGTATATGGGGTTTTCGAGATAATAGATCTTTCCATAATTTGGATCTTCATACCTTAAGTCTACTTGAAAATCATTTAAACATTAAATAAACTCAATTGGCTGGTTTGGCTTCCAGTAAAGAGTAATTATATCTTAGTTGGGATCAAGCACAAGCTACTGTTTTATTATTACGGAGAAAAAGGAAATAATTTGTAACAATTTGGATTAGTTGATTATTACAGAGTCTATGGGAGACAGCTTTTTCAGAATTCAGAGCTTTCTGGATAACGGATCCCATACCTGCATTATAAACTTGGATATTCCTCTTTTTCTGAACCTGCAAATGGAAGGTTTTTAGCAGCAGAAGCCCCAACCCATTACAGTGACTGTGATTGATCTGTACATTGCTGAAGGTGAAACTACTGTGTCCCTCTTATCATAATGGGTCACCTTGTTGCTGTGCATGATCAGTAGAGCTGACATCCACTGGCATAGAATGTGCGTGTAGACCGTTAACCTACTTATCTTTCCAACCTATACTGAAAGGAGCTGCCATATTGCTTGACTTTGACATATAGATGGAATGGATGCTTTAAATAAGGGTTATCTTCCCCATAATAGGCAGTGTGAGGTGCTACCATATGTTTTTATTTGAGTCTCGGCTGCAGGGCTGAGTGAGATCTGCATTCGTTATATCAGGGATCCCCAGCCTTTTTTACCCATGAGCCACATTCAAATGTAAAAAGAGTTGGGGAGCAACACAAGCATGAAAAAGTCCCATGCAGTGCCAAATAAGGGCTGTGATTGGCTATTTGGTGGCCCCTATGTGGACTGGCAGCCAACAGGAGACTCTACTTGGCAGTATACTTATTCTTTATGCAATTAAAACTTACTTCCAAGCCTGGAATTGAAAAATAAGCATCTGCTTTGAGGCCATTGAGAGCAACATCCAAGGGGTTGGTGAGGAACACACGAGCTACTGGTTGGAGATCACTGCGTTATATGCTGTCTGACTATGTAACATGTAAATACTCAAGAAAACACTTAATTTTTGTCCCTGTATTTCAGAGTAAAAGAAGGTTTGAACGGGACTGCAAGGAGGGTGAACGAGCACAACAATATTTCGAGAAAATGGACGCTGATATTAATGTGACAAAAGCTGATGTGGAAAAGGTAAGATGAGCCATTTGTTTCATGGCTACGGCCATGAGGGTATAATTTATTGTGTGCCCACAACATTCTTTCTCTGTATATTTGTATTTATACATATGGGAGGACGGAGGTGCCATATTGTTTCTGTTATGTTTCACCACAGTTTTCCTTAGACAGTACAGTATGAGGGTATACTGTAGCTTATTGTGTGCCCAGAACATTCCTGCTCTGTACATTTGTATTTATACATATGGGACGAGGGAGGTGCCATATCGATTCTCTTAGACAGTACAGTATGAGGGTATAGCTTATTATGTGGCCTAATTTGGGTCTCCATGATCTCCAAATTTGCAATAGTAATTTAAATAAGCTGAATAATAACTCCTAAAACATTTTTAAGGGTCACAAAACTTACTCCCACACTACTTGTAAGGTTACTGTGGCCTTTTGCTTAATGAATCTGGTGGTCTGTTCTGACCACTTTCATCTTTATTTCCCAGAAGTGTGTGTGTGTGTGTTTGGGGGGGGGGGGCTGTTATCAAAATTCTAGCAGAGGTGCTTGTGCCCCCCAAGCTGGGTGTATGCAAGGGAGATAGTGTCCTGTGGCACCAGGAAGGGGGGGGGGGGTTAATGAATGCTCTCTATTTAGCCCAGGGGCTGCAGCATGTGACTTGCCCTTTGGTTGCATAACCCTCTCATACAGAATAAGAAGCTGTTGAAACAGAATTCTAACACTTGATTGTTCCTAGAAGAGCCAACATAATCGCAGGGAGATTGGTAGTGGCCGCATGACACTGCTGCTGGGAGTCACTTGGATTGGTGCCCTCCAGCATGGTTAGATGCCCAGAGTCTGTCTCTTTAACTCATACCTCCAAACTGTCCCATTTTTCGTGGGACAGTCCTGATTTTGACAGCTCAACCCGTAGTCCCAGATTGTTACTGAAATGACCCGACTTTCTCCTGCACTGAACAGCCAGAAAAAGACAAAAAGTTTTTAAAACGTATTTAGCTTTTAGCAGAGAGCCCAGAATACATGGCAGGTGCACTTGTGTAACAATTTAAGATAAGCAAAGAGACGATTGTAACAATTTAAGATAAGCAGGTCTCTTGGGGAAACTGTGACTTGCAGTTTAAAGGGCAATTCACCTTCATTAGCAAAACTGTAATAACACATAAAAACCACAGAAATGTGTCCTGACCTGCCAAATTTTGTAAAATGAACACAGTAATAAGGGGGTGTGGCCACATAATGGGTGTGGTCAAAATATATTTTGTCCTTCTTTCTATTTCCACAATGTTGGGAGGTATGTCTAACCCCTTTGCAGACTGTCTAAGAGCGTGCGTCTCACTCAGCATAGGGTGCAAGTCTTTAGCGCTTCATTCAGCCCTACAGACTGTCACTGCATCTACCTGTGCTTTAACCACATCCTGTAGGCACCCACGCTACTTAAAAAAACAAATGGGGCTGGTGTGCGAGAATAATGTTGCTTTAAGTCTATCACACAAGACGGCAAGGCTCACTTTCTTTCATGACATCACCAGAGGCAGCAGCTACGGGGCTTACCCTCACGTTTGCCAAGTGCTGCTGTTGCAGAGCTTATCTGACCCATGGTACTGACCCGTATAGGCTGTTACTTAAATGGGGAAGTCGGATTGCAAAATGGGCAGTGTGTGTGTCTAAAATGCATTTGTCAGCTCAGAAGCTTTTAGGAAGTGGTTTCTTGCAGATGCCTCAAAGCGATATGAGCCTTTGCAGCTGCACATGTTGATGACATTCTGCCTGGTTTTCAGTTAGTTGCTCTCTTCCCCATCTATGAGCATAATTAAGTATTACAACACATTACTGTGTGCCCTGAATGTTACATGTCCTCACACTGTACTGGTATGGCTGCTCCAAACTGTTTAAGGTCTATTCCTTTAGCCATACTGTCATACAGTGGTGTTTTAAAGGGGTGCGTCACCTTTAAGTTAACTTTTATAGAATGACCCTTTTTAAGCAGTATTTAAATTGGTCTTCATTATTTATTCTTTATAGTATTCTTTTTTTTCTTGACTAATTCAGACTTTTTCCAACGTTCAAATGGGGGTCAGTGACCGCACAAGTGCTCTGTATGGTTAGAAATTGCTATTTTTTATTACTCATCTTTCTTTTCAGGCCTCTCTTAATCATATTCAAGTCTACTATTTAAATCAGTGCATGGTTACTAGGTAAAGTAGACCCTAGCAACAAGATTGCTGAAACAACAAACTGGAAAGCTGCTGAGTAAAAAACAAAATAGCGGAAAAAACACAAATAATAAAAAAAATGAAGACCATCTGCAAATGGTTTCAGAACATCACTTTCTACATCAGACTAATTAACTCTTGTGTTTCTTTGAAAATAAATAAAAGGAAAATATTTCCGGTGTGTAAATAGATTAGAGTTTCCCGTGTAACAGGCTCTGACAACACTCTCGGTAATATGCAAGGGATTGTCTTGATTTTTGGGACCGAGACGGTTTTCTAAAAGGAGGAACTTGCCTGTAGTGTAACAGATACATTACATTTTCACAAGTGACCTCTAACATTCCAAATAATTGACAAAAATATTGTTTGCAGCAGGTCAGAAGGGGTTAATGTGCTGTATGAGGTTTTTGGTCTCTATGCTGCTTACGTGTAGACAGAGCTAGCGTCATCTTCTGGCTATTTGTGCACTAATAGATCATATTTGCCATTCTACATCTCTGATATAAACACATATTTATGCATTTATTCTTAACTGTAGTATGTTATTCCATTTATAGTAGAGTATGTATGTAGAGCTGCATTACAGGGAAATATATTCAATTCATTATGGTTTGGGGCAGACTGACATGCTAGCAGATATCCCAATGGGTCCCAATCTAGTTATTTCTACCATATACTTTCCTGGATTTTTTCACTATATATTTGTATTTATACTTATGGGAGGAGGGAGGCACCATATTGTTTCCCTTAGACAGTACAATATGAGGGTATAGCTTATTGTGTGCCCATAACATTCCTTCTCTGTATATTTGTATATATATGTGTGTGTATATATATATATATATATATATATATATATATATATATATATATATATATATATATATATATATATATATATATATATATATATATATATATATATATATATATATATATATATATATATATATATATGGGAGGTATGTGCCATATTGATTCCCTTAGACAGTATAGTATGAGGGTATAGCTTGTTGTATGCCCAGAACATTCATTCTCTGTATATTTGTATTTATACAAAGTGGAAGGAGTTTGCCATATCCCTTAGACAATACAGTATAAGGCTCAGTACTGATTCTGCGTGGGTAGCGGTGTCAGTACAATGGTTACATCTCCCTGCTTCATTGGATACTGTATTAAATCACACACATGGTATTAAGGCTGGAGAATAGATTTGAAGAATAATTGCTCCAAATTAGTGGAGTGTGAAGATTGATTTGGTTATCATTCCCATCCTCAGCATCTCAGCGCCGAGCAACTCCTCTCCCGTCCCCAGCTCTCCTCGCTGCATTAACCCTTTCTGTGCTGGGTGTCCGATTTGTCCACTTCATGTGTCGCCAGACAACAGGCAGAGCTGCACAAATGAAAAAGAACCTGAGTAGAGTTGAAACTACCCAGTTCTCTCGTTCCCTAGAACTCCATTGTTCTCTTCTTCCCATAATGCTCATCTGTTCTAGGGTGGCATGGGGTTGGGGCTCAGCACATGTGCCAACCTGGTGGATGAGTACCCATGGTTGTAGCACTCTAAAATTCAGCCTTCCCACGTGCACAGCCTACCACTTGCCACTTTTCTGGAGTTGCAATTTAACTGATATTTAATGAGTTCAGACCCCTTTGTTTTTGAAAGTTGCTGAAACTATTACATAACTCCCCTGAGCTTGGCCTTGTGCAATCCTGGCTCATGATGCCATTGCTCCTCTGGATCCTCTAAAACGCTTTCCATTAGGCCTAGAAATTAGGAGTCTCACGAGCCAGCCCAGCCCCTTTGTCTGTTGGGAATGATCTGGGCTCATGAGTCGCATCCAGCAAGGAGGAACTGGCTAGAACATCTGATATCGTGGCTGAGCAAATGAATGTGACAGCAGTGACAAGCTCATGGAGAGAATGAGCAGTATCTCTGCACAGTGGGTTCTCCCTCGTTGCTCCATTTAATATTCAGCCATATTCATTATTCAGGAGAACAAACTGCTCCGAGTGATTTTGCCCCCCCAGGTGTCCTGCCAGTTCCAACCACTGGCCTATTGGGCTTCTCTGCATGGTGTTTGTCTCTGCCCCAAAACTGGGCTTTTTTTCCAGTGTCTCGCTGGGCCCCCTATAACTCATGGGCCTTTTGCAGTCATAGGTTCTGCTGCCCTTGGATAAGCTTCACAGGTAAACATTTGTTCCCCCATGTGATTGCATGTAAAGTTAATGAAGTACCCACTATTGTAAAATATAAAGATATTATTAGTTGCCAGAGGAGTTCCATGATTATTTAAAAGCAGGAGGTGCTTTACTTATAATACACAAGTTTAAGTGAGTCATAACTGATGACATAACTAAGGAGTTGTTCACCTTTAAATTAACTTTTAATATCCGGAGACAATTTGAAATTGGTTTTCATTTATTATTTGAACTTTTTGTGTTAGTTAACTTTTTATTCAACTCTCCAATTTGTAGTTTCTGCAGTCTGGTTGCTAGGGTCCAAATTATCCTAGCAACCATGCATTGAGTCGGCCAAGTCGGAAAATTTTGAGCAGGCCTTTGAAGGCACCTGAACATCGGCCACTGTAACTGCTGAATCTTCAGACAGAGGTAGAATTCTATTGTTTCTACCTGCATATCGGAGAATTCAGCACGCTGGTGTTGAATACAAATAATCTTTCTTGCGACCAATGGTCACAGGACAGACTGTAATTGTTACATCTGTGGCCACCATAATAGGAGTCACATAGTTTGCTCCAGGAAGTTCAGAGCAACCAATCAGGAATCTGCTTTAGGGCTCTTACTGACGATTGGTTGTAGCTGCGCTCCCCTGTGTTCCGTTTTTCTGCGTTCAGCCGCAAGGGAGCGCAGGAATAGACGCATAACTCACAAAGGCACATGTAGGCGCCGAACGCAGGTTGAGACGCAACATGCTGCATTTTTCCTGCATTCGGCGCCTACACACGCCTGTGTGAGTACAGCCCCATTGGAAAAAATGGAATGCGTCTATTCCTGCGCTCCCCTGCGGCTGAACGCAGAAAAACGGAACGCAGGGGAGCGCAGCTACAACCGCTCATACACTGGGCAATAAGATGACGACTTAATCTGTGTGTTGGGGAGTGTTTAGAAAATTCCAGCAGACCAAAACAAGCAAAGATAGATTCGGTTAACTCACCTAATGAGCAGATTGTAAGCCACAGCCTGCTGGCAAGTCCCGGGTGTGACATTAGAAGCCAGATGGCTACTAATTAATTAGTATTGATAGCCATCTGGCTCAGTTGCAGCACAAAAAGCTGTTGGCTTGCTGAAAACAACTTGGGCATGATTTGACCTATTGACAGCACTGAAAGGGTTAAAGCACCCCAGGCACCTGAGGTTTTCCGGATAACGGATCTTTTTTGTAATTTGGATCTTCATACCTTAAATCTACTAGAAAATCATGTAAACATTAAATAAACCTAATAGGCGTGTTTTGCTTCCAATAAGGATTAATTATATCTTTGTTTGGGATCAAGTACAAGCTAATGTTTTATTATTACAGAGAAAAAGGAAATCATTTTTTAAAATTTTGATTATTTGGATAAAATGGAGTCTATGGGAGATGGGCATTCCGTAATTCAGAGCTTTCTGGATAACAGGTTTCTGGATAACGGATCCCATACCTGTACTATGTAGAGCGTGATATTCTGAGACAAATTGCAATTGTTTTTAATTTTTTAGTATTTGTGTTTTTTGTGTTATTAAGCTTTTTATTCAGAAGCTGTCCAGTTTGCAATTTCAGCAATCTGGTTGCTAGGGTCCAAATATGCCTAGCAACCATGCATTGAAAACACAAAAAAAAACTGGAAAATGAATAGGAAGAGACCTAAATAGAATGCTGAGTAATAAAAAGTAACAATAATAACAATCAATTTGTGGCCTTATAGAGCATTTGTTTTTAGAGGCAGGCAGTGACCCATAAAGCTGGAAGTCAGAAGAAAATTATTTAAAAAGTTAAAAACTATAAAAAAAAGAAAAGAAAAAATTGAAAAGTTGATTAGAATTAGCCTTTCTATGACAAACTAAAAATTAACTTAAAGGTGAATCATCAAAAAAATTTTGTTTAATATGTTTACATGGAGTGTTTTAGCATTTTCGCTCATTAAGCAATAAGCAATTTTTGGGTGGAGTTCTCCTTTAAATTTTTCTTTTTCTCTTGCTAATATCGTATCCATTTCACGATTCATGTTCCAAGTCATCTGGGAAACCAAACACATACTGATTCGATTATCACCTGTCTATTACATGTCTGACTCCATCATCCTTTTACTTTAGCAGGGTTTGGTTGTAATGTGATATGTGTGTGCTGCTGCCTATCACACAGCTCTGCCCCACATATATGCCCTTGGCTTTTTTTTCTCCCCATTATGACCATAATAAATAAAGGAGGAAATCTGCAAATTACAGTGGAATGTTAGACTTTACATTATATAATTTAAATTCTAGTGTCAGTTTATGTTAAAGGGTGTTAAAGTTAACTTTTAGTATGTTATAGAGTGGCCAGTTCTAAGCAACTTTTCAATTGGTCTTCATTATTTATTTAGTTAGTTGCCTTCTTCTTCTGACTCTTTCCAGCTTTACAATGGGGGTCACTGACCCCAACTAAAAACAAATGCTCTTTAAGACTACAGATGTATTGTTATTGCTACTTTTTATTACTCATCTTTCTATTCAGGCCTCTCCTCTTCATATTCCAGTCTCTTATTCAAATCAGTGCATGGTTGCTGGGGTAATGTGAACCCAAGCAACCAGACTGCTGAAATTGCAAACTGGAGAGCTGCTGAACAAAATGAAATAACTCAAAAACTACTAATAATAAATAATCAGAACTAATTACTAATTGTGAATATCCCTCTCTATATCATGATTAAAAGTTAACTCAAAGATGAACAACACATTTGAAAGGGGCAGTTCACCATCATGTTATCTGTTTATTCAATGGCCTGTTTTTAGAAACTCTCCAATCGGTCTTTTTTTTTCATAGTTTTTTGCCCATAGTTATTTGATGCAAGTACTGACGCAGTAAATTGAGATGGTCAATTTAATTTGCTTGGATTTCTTCCCCCTGAAGGGAACAGATTGGTCACTTTTTCTCTCCCGGTGCAAGATTGGATGTAATTATATATTCCCCCTGCTGCCTGTGCTCTCAGGCATAATAAAAAAAAGAGGAATTGTTTTATTTTAATTAAAAACTATCGATTTTTTTTAATGTAGAAAATGAACAATATGGAGAATTAATTTGGGGTTATTCCTTTTATTGGGCTTTTGGGTTGAACACAATTATTAATCGGCCTTTTAATTATGATGTTTATGGCATGGCACATTCATAACGAATGCCCAAGGGGAATCCATTCAGCCGTCCCCTGCAGGTTGGACTTTTTTTTTATTCTTTCCCACAACACACTCCTGATTTCATGCCATTAAATATTCCCCGGCCTTTTCTTTCAGCTCTAAAGGGTTGGCGCCTGCCCTGCTAAATCACAGAGCTGGCAGCAGGGGCGGGCTGGGTATTGCTATGCAGATGAGGATGCAAATCACCCCTCAGTGCTGCCATATTGTTTCTCCAACACAGCAGCTTTGCCCTTTGAATCTGTGAGCTGGAAGATGATGGCTGGAAAAAAAGGCACGATCTGGGACTCTGAATTCTTGGATGGGAGATTGGGCAACCGGCCAGTGCTCGCTGTATTGACTGAGACGCTCAAGCTTCTTCCTTTGCTGTCTGTGCATAAAGAGCAATGCTGAGCCAGTCCAGGGGGTTGTTCGCCTTTGAGATAACTTTTAGTATTATTAACATTATTAACATGTATTTATATAGCGCCAACATATTGCATAGCACTGTAAAGTAAATGTCATTATACAACTACATCACATGAATTACATATATAGAATATATGGAGTAACAAACATCACAATCAATACAGGTACAAAAAGGTGAGGAAGGCACTATGCATAGGCATACAGTCTAAAGGGAAGGGAGTAATACACAAGATGTGGGAGTGGGCAAGATCGAATTAAGTGGGTGAGAAATGTGGTATTGCATGTGGTGTTGCGTTTGGTAGTTAAGCAGAGTGAGGGTAGGCTTCTCGAAAGAAGTGCGTTTTCAGAGATTTTTTGAAAGCAGAAAGGTTGGGAGAAAGTCGGACAGACCATGGGAGAGCGCTCCAGAGGAGGGTTGCAGCCCTTGCAAAGTCTTGAATGCGAGCATGTGAGGAGGTAATGAGGGAAGACTTGAGTAGCAGGTCAGTAGAGGAGCGTAGTAAGCGAGTGTGTGAGTATATAGAGATGATTTCAGAGATGTAGGGTGGGGCAGAGTTATGAAGTGCTTTGAAAGTCAGTGTCATTAATTTGAATTTGATTCTGAAAGGTGACGGAAGCCAGTGCATGGATTGACAGAATGGCGTGGCAGAGGCGGAGCGGTTGCTGAGGTGTATGAGCCTCGCAGCAGTGTTCATTATGGACTGGTGAGGTGACAGTCTCTGGAGGGGGAGGCCAATTAAAAGAGAGTTACAGTAGTCTAGACGCGATATGTTGAGAGAGTGAATAAGAATTTTGGCAGCGTCTTGGGTGATAAATGATCGTATTTTGGATATGTTCCTTAGGTGGAAGTGACATGATTTAATAAGTGACTGGATATGAGGAGTGAATGACAGGGCAGAATCTAGGATAACCCCAAGGCACCGGGCCTGGGGAGAGGGGATGATAGTGGAATTGTTAACTATGATGAATACTTTGGGGATGCTATTGGTGTTAGTTGGAGGAAAGAGAACCATTTCAGTTTTAGAGAGTTTTAATTTAAGGTAGCGTTGCGACATCCAGGTAGAGATAGCGGTCAGGCAGGAGGAGACGCGAGTTAGGAGTTCTGGGTTGAGATCAGGAGATGAGAGATAGATCTGAGTATCGTCAGCATAGAGGTGGTAGTGGAAACCATACAAATTTATTAATTTGTCAAGGGAGGAAGTATAGAGGGAGAAATAGTAATGGTCCCAGGACAGAGCCTTGAGGAACTCCAACAGAAAGAGGTAGGGGAGAAAATGATACTCCATTGTAGGAGACACTGAAGGAACGATTGGTGATGTAAGAAGAGAACCAGGACAGGGCTGTGTCACGAAGGCCAAGCGACTGGAGGGACTGGAGGAGGAGAGGGTGATCTACAGTATCAAATGCGGCTGAGAGATCAAGCAGTATTAGTCGTGAGAAATGATTGTTGTCTTTAGCGGTTAAAAGGTCATTAATTAGTCGGGTCAGGGCAGTTTCAGTGGAGTGTTGTGGCTTAAAACCAGATTGTAAGGGGTCCAGCAGGTTATTGTCAGAGAGGAATGAGGTTAGTCGGTTGTAGACTAGGCGCTCAAGTAGTTTAGAGATGAAAGATAGCAGAGAGATAGGTCGGAGGTTGTCAAGATTGGAGGGATCAAGAGAGGGTTTTTTCAGAATGGGGGTGAGAAGAGCATGTTTTAGTTGAGAAGGAAACAGTCCAGTTGAGAGCGAAAGATTAAATAGGTGAGTTAAGGCTTTGATTAGACAAGGATCGGTATAGCGGAGAAGTTTTGAGGGAATTGGATCAAGCGGGCAGGTGGTAAGGTGAGAAGAGGCCAGAAGCTTTGAGACTTCCTCATTAATGACAGGGGTGAAGGAGCACAGGAGAGACTGGGGAGTGTGGAGGGAGGGTGGTGGAAGTCTAGGGGGGTTGAGTAGTGTAATGTTCCTTCTGATAGTGTCAATTTTGTTTTTGAAGTGCTCAGCAATATCTTGAGCAGAGACAGATGTGCATGGAGGGGGTGGAGAAGGGGAAAGGAGAGTGTTAAAGGTGGAGAAAAGTTGTGCTGGTTTTTTAGAAAGGGAGTTAATGAGTGAAGTAAAGTATGTTTGTTTGGCTCGGAAGAGGCTGGTGTTAAAGGAGCGCAGGGCAGATTTGTAGCTCCAAAAGTCTGATTCTGAACGGGATTTGCGCCAGCGACGCTCAAGTGCATGTGTCTTTGGATCGCTTTTGTATGAGCAGTACAAGGTTGAAGTGGTTTGGGTCTAGAACATTTAGTTTTTATAGGAGCAAGCTCATTTAGGGCAGTGGTGAGAGTACTATAGTAGACAGAGGTAGCCACATTAGGACATGAGATGGCTGAGATATTAGAGTGAAGAGAGTCAAAGGAAGAAGAGAGATGTGACACGTCTACAGCTTGCAAGTCACAGTAAGTACGTGTTTGGGGAATGGCAGGGGGTGAGGAGGGAGTTAGTGAGAGTTGAAATGTGAGCATATTGTGATCAGAGAGGGGAAATGGTGAGTTAGTAAAATTGGTGGTTGAACAGAGTCTGGTAAATATGAGATCCAGAGCATTACCATTGGAGTGAGAGGGGGAGTCTGAGCACAAAGATAAGCCTAGGGAGGAGGTTAGTGAAAGAAGTTTAGAGACAGAAGAGTTGTTAATGTTGTTAACGGGTATATTAAAGTCACCTAATATGATGGATGGGATGTTAGATGAAAGAAAGTAAGGAAGCCAGGCAGCGAAGTTGTCCAGAAATTGTGCAGTTGGTCCTGGTGGTCGATATATAGCAGCAATGCAGAGTGAAACAGGAGAAAAGAGCCTAATGCAGTGAGCCTCAAATGAGGAGAATGATAAAGAGGGAACAGGTGGAAGAACTTTAAAAGTACAGCGGGGAGAGAGAGGCAAACCTACCCCACCTCCAGGTCTGTTACCAGGTCTGGGAGTATGAGTAAGGTGTAGGCCCCCATAGGACAGTCAGCAGGTGAGGCGGTGTCAGTAGGAGAGAGCCAGGTTTCAGTAAGTGCGAGTAGGTTAAAGGAATTTGCAATGAAATGGTCGTGTATAGCGGTGAGCTTGTTGCAAACAGATCTGGCATTCCAGAGAGCACATGAAAGATTAACTGGGTTTTTGGGTATAGGAGTAAGTGTTCTGTACTGTTTGAATTTGCTCCGGAGAGAAGGAGCTCGTGGTCGTTTTATAACTGGGATGGGGTAAGGGCCAGGGTTTGGGGAAATGTCCCCAGCTGCCAGCAATAGAAAGGAAAGAAAGACTAAGTGAGAGTGGGATTTATAAGTCCTTGGTTTGTATGAAAAAGAGGAGTTTTGTGGAATAGCTGAACAGAGTACTTTATAAACTTCATGTGTGGAGAGGGAAGGAGAGGAGAGTAGAGTAGAGAGGCTGAGATTTGTATAGAACTGGGATGTGATGGAGGAGGTAGTGAAAAATGTTTTATGAAGCATGAGAGTGAAAGGAGGAGAAATGCAGGATAAAGCATGTTTGGAGTAAGAAGTTACAAACTAGCAGGTACAAACAAATCTGTTTTCTTCTTATCCCAGATGGTTCACTGTTGATTGCAGGGGTATCTGGTTTCTTTTGCCTTGTCAATGCCTTGTCCAACTGCCTTGTTTAACTGTCATTTCTAAGCACTTGTGAAATTTTAGCACTTAGGAAATGTTAGCACTCGTGCCATGCCCCAGACACGAGTGCCATCTGTAGAGAGTGAAATTCTGAGACAGTTTGCAATTGGTTTTCATTTATTATTATTTGTGGTTTTTGAGTTACATTTTTTGCTTTTTATCCAGCAGCTCTCCAGGTTGTAATTTTAGCACTCTGGTTGCTAGGGTCCAAATGACCTTAGCAACCGTGCATTTAATTGAATAAGAGACTGGCATATGAATAAGAGAGGCCTGTAGAGAAAGATAAGTAATAAAAATTTGCATTAACTGTAACATTGTAGCCTTACTGAGCATTTGTTTTTAGATGGGGCAGTGACACCCCCCCCCCCCCATTTGAAAACTGGAAAGAGCCAGAAGAAAATAGGCAAATAATTCAAATATTATAAAAATAAATAAATAAACAATGAAGACCAATTGAAAAGATGCTTAGAATTGGCCATTCTATAATATACTAAAAGTGAACCTAATGTAAACCACCCCTTTAAGAGCAGGTCTATTGGGGTACCATGAAATATACTGTATGTCTAACACTGGGGGAGATAACACACTGGCAGAGCAGCTGTAGCAGTAACACGAGAGTTTTTCATTTTCTTTGTCACATAATTACAGGCCGTACATTGATTTTGCTCTCAAATTCTACCCCACCCACCTTATATTTAGCTGCATGTATGTGTGAGTCCTATGTTCCACTTCCTGGAAAGCCAAATGTGTTTGTCGTTCACTATAAAATTTGTGGCTTTGCAATGGGATTGTACTCCATTTTTAGTTGTTTAGAGCTTTGTCATTTGGGGGCTTAAGTTTGCCTAGAAAGGCTTAAAGGCCACGAAACACCTAAAAATAAGGGATGCACCGAATTCAGGATTGGGTTCGAGATTCGGCCAAGATTCTGCCCTTTTCAGCAGGATTCAGATTCAGCCGAATCCTTCTGCTGGCTGAACCAAAACCGAATCCTAACTTGCATATGCAAATTAGGGGTGGGGAGGGAAAAATCACGTGACTTTTTGTCACAAAACCAGGAAGTAAAAAATGTTTCCCCTTCCCACCCCTAATTTGCATATGCAAATTATGATTAGTATTTGGATTCAGTGCATCCCTACTAAAAATGAAAATAATTAGTCTCCTCGTTGTCTCATTGAAGCCCCTCGCAGTCTATTATGAAAGTACGGGTATGGGACCTGACCAGGGACTCCAATCTCCACCCCCTCTCAAAAGCATTATTATTAATAATAATAATAATAATAATAATAATAGTAATAATAATATAGTGAATAAAGTAACCCCAATTGTAAACTATAAGGTCACTGGGGAGTTAGTGCTTTTATACAAGTCATGGAACTCCGAGGTGACCTCTAATATCCTCATATTTTCCAACAAGGGCTACGTTATTTATTACAAGTTACACAAGTTTCAGTGAGTCAAATGTCACTAAGTTCTGATTCTAACTGATGACATCACTAAGAGCCATTTCTAAGGATATACTTTACAGCAGGGGTCCCCAACCTTTTTTTACCCGTTAGCCACATACAAATATAAAGAGTTGGGGAGCAACACAAGCATGAAAAAGTACCTTGGGGTGCAAAATAAGGGCTGTGATTGGTTATTTGGTAGCCCCTATGTGGACTGGCAGCCAACAAGAGGCTCTACTTGGCACTATACTTAGTTTTTATGCAATCAAAACTTGCTTTCAAGCTTGGAATTAACCCTTTAAGTGCCACAGAACGTAGAATCTACGTTCTGTGGAAAAGCAACTTGAAATGCCACAGAACGTAGATTCTACGTTCTGCAGCACTTCCGGGTTCTGGAGCGGAGGAGCGGCTGTTAGAGCCGCTCGCTCCATTCCTCTTCGATTCCCTGCCCTTAGCCAACGAGCAGAGCAGGGGATCGAGTGGCCCCTGGGGCGCGATCGCCCAGGGGCCCCAAAGCAGTAGCAGGCACGTGTTACTTACGTGTCCTGCTGCTGCAGCCTGCACTGCGCCGAGCAGCTCCGCCCCCACAGCACAGGGGCATGGATAACAACGCAGATGTCTTCCTGGGGCCCTTCCAGATCGCCTGCAACAGTCTCCAGCGACTTTTCAAGTTAGAGCAACAATTACACACACAAACACACCAACACACACTTATCACAGTAATACACACTTAGATTCATACTTACACACACTTACACATACATTTTTGGGGATTGGGGGGGTCACTTACACTCACTGCACTTACACACACGTGCACACGCGCACATAACATGTAATTTACCAATTGTACACACGCACACACATGGCATTGTGGCTTTTTTTTTTTTTTTTTCTTATCGCATCGTCTCTTTTTTTGGCTGAAAAAAATGTTTTAATGCCATTACGAATAGCGTATTCGCTAACCGTACTGTGCAATACCTTTTGTATGTTATTTCGGTGATTATATTGCAATTTTGGGTATTTTGGTGCATTTTTAGCCATTTTATTGAATTTTTAGCCATTTCATTGCATTTTCAGCTCTGCATATGTTGTGTTCACTTGTTTCTAGCCGTATAACCTGTTTGGCCCAGCTAAAATATTCAAACCGTGATTCTGACGGCCGATAACACTAGTCTGGAAAAAAACATTGATTTTTGTGGTTTTATTGGATTTTTTTTGCATTTCACTCTTTACTGCCTTATTTTGTTTTACCTTGTAAATTTTATCTACTATATATCCATTTGGGGGTCTCTGTGCGCCACATAGTTTGGTATATCTATGCATATTGGGCATCAAAGTGTTCAGTAGACCCCTGGCATTCGTATTTAGGATGTTTTATGCTGATACGTTACAAAATGTGGGGCATATAATGGGGTAAAATTCAAGCTTTCTGACGATTTTCAGAAATTTGATAAAAACCGTTATGTTCAGCATTGCTTTGCAGTTTGGCAGTTTGCAGTAGAAACACATATTTACCCATATTGGATTTGTCAGAATGTGTACTTTCTGAAAATATATGGTTTTCTGGGGTCTCTGTACTGTTAGGGGGGTCTAATGTCACATAATACACACACCAGGTGCTTATATTGCAGCAGCCAGCGCATCAGCCGTGAAAATGTATATACACTATTGTCATTTGGGGGTCTCTGTGCGCCACATAGTTTGGTATATCTATGCATATTGGGCATCAAAGTGTTCAATAGACCCCTGGCATTCATATTTAGGATGTTTTATGCTGATAAGTTACGAAATGTGGGGCATATAATGGGGTAAAATTCAAGCTTTGTGACGATTTTCAGAAATTTAATAAAAACCGTTATGTTCAGCATTGCTTTGCAGTTTGGCAGTTTGCAGTAGAAACACTTATTTACCCATATTGGATTTGTCAGAATGTGTACTTTCTGAAAATATATGGTTTTCTGGGGTCTCTGTACTGTTAGGGGGGGCTAATGTCGCATAATACACACACCAGGTGCTTATATTGCAGCAGCCAGCGCATCAGCCGTGAAAATGTATATACACTATTGTCATTTGGGGGTCTCTGTGCGCCACATAGTCTGGTAAATCTATGCATATTGGGCATCAAAGTGTTCAGTAGACCCCTGGCATTCATATTTAGGATGTTTTATGCTGATAAGTTACGAAATGTGGGGCATATAATGGGGTAAAATTCAAGCTTTGTGACAATTTTCAGAAATTTAATAAAAACCGTTATGTTCAGCATTGCTTTGCAGTTTGGGAGTTTGCAGTAGAAACACTTATTTACCCATATTGGATTTGTCAGAATGTGTACTTTCTGAAAATATATGGTTTTCTGGGGTCTCTGTACTGTTAGGGGAGTCTAATGTTGCATAATACACACACCAGGTGCTTATATTGCAGCAGCCAGCGCGTCAGCCGTGAAAATGTCTATACATATTGTCATTTGGGGGTCTCTGTGCGCCACATAGTTTGGTATATCTATGCACATTGGGCATCAAACTGTTAAGTAGACCCCTATGTTTATATTTAGGATGCTTTATGCTGGTAATGATACATGGACAATACGATGCTGGAAAGTTGAAGCTTTGAGGCAATTTTCAGATATTTCACCAAAACCGACAATTGTGGGAAAGCCTTGCGACTCAGTAGTTTGGAGCAGAAAGGCATGGGTACCCATTTTAGATTCTGTAGAATGTGTACTTTCCAAAAATATATGGGGTTGGGGGGTAAACATATATTTCTGTGTTTTTACCCCACAAAAATGCAGTCAATGTGTTGATTTTTCATTAGCTGAAGTTACCCACAGGACAATTTGTATGTGCTAACTTCATTTTGGGGCCTCTAAATGCCATATACTTTGGTAAACCTATGCACAGTGGGCACCAAACTGTTTGGAGGACCCCTGGCAATCACAATTTGGGTGCTTTTTTGTGATACGTAATGATACATGGGCAATATGATGCTGGAAAGTTGAAGCATTGAGGCAATTTTCAGATATTTCACAAAAACCGTCAATTTTGGGAAAGCCTTGCGACTCAGTAGTTTGGAGCAATAAGGCATGGGTACCCATTTTAGATTCTGTAGAATGTGTACTTTCCAAAAATGTATGGGTTTGGGGGGTAAACATATATTTCTGTGTTTTTACCCCACAAAAATGCAGTCAATGTGTTGATCTTTCATTAACTGAAGTTACCCACAGGACTATTTGTATGCGCTAACTTCATTTTGGGGCCTCTAAATGCCAGATACTTTGGTAAACTTATGAACAATGGCCACCAAAATGTTCAGAGGAACCCTGGCAATCATATTTAGGGTGCTTTTTCTTAGTACATAATGATACATGGGTGATATGGTGCTGGGAATTTGAAGGTTTGAGGTAATTTTCACATATTTCACCAAAACCGACAATTTTGGGAAAGCCTTGCGACTCAGTAGTTTGGAGCAGAAAGGCATGGGTACCCATTTTAGATTCAGTAGAATGTGTACTTTCTAAAAATATATGGGTTTGGGGGGTAAACATATATTTCTGTGTTTTTACCCCACAAAAAATGCAGTCAATGTGTTGATTTCTCAGTAGCTGAAGTAAAGTCCTGATCAATTTGGATGTGCTAACTAAATATTGGTGTCTCTAAATGCCAGATACTTTGGTAAACCTATGCATAATGGGTATCAAACTGTTCAGTGGACCCCTGGCAATCATATTTCAGGTGCTTTTTCTTGGTACCTAATATAGTTTGGGATATGCGGAGCAGCAAAATAAAACCTTTGAAATGATTTTTCAGAATTTTGAATTTTTTTTTGAAAAACCGCTATGTTCAGACAAGCTTTTATGTTTTGTAGTTGGGAGTAGAGAGACATAGTTACCCATTTTGTAATCGGCAGAATATGTACTTTTCAAAAATGTATGGTTTTCTGGGGTAAACCAATGGTTTCAGGATTTTTTGCCTTGGAATCTAAAGCATGCCGTTTTCTGCCTTAGTGCTTTCAAAATCCAGTAATTCACTGCCGGGAGTTTTTGAGGTACAGAAGTCCTAAATCTCCCTAAAACTATACATATCTGGTATTGGCAGGTTCGAGAGACATAATGCTTTCCAAATCAGTTGGATTTTCATGCGTTAAATGAAATATTTTTCTGGTATAAATTGATATACGATGAAAAATGGTAATTTTTCATTTTCTTTTGGTATTTAGCACTATAAATTTTTTTGCACAGGTGGAAATACATGAAAACTCAGGCAGATTTAGAAAGCTCAGTTTCTACTGAAAAAAAAACAATGTATAGTTTTCCTAGGTAAACTATAGGTTTCCCCTCAGAAAATGCCCCTAAAGTGAGAGAGCACAAAATGTTTCAAAAACGGCTGGCATTTCGCATAACCAAAATGTGAAATACTGCTGGGGATAACAGTCTTGGGATAAAAGTTCCAACAACCCCTTCCAGTTTATTTCTCCTCTTCTTTAGAATGGAATGTGTAAATTTCTAAACCAGTGAACTTGAATGAGGTGGGGTTGTTGATTTAAAAAGAAAAAAAAAGACTTCATCCTTCCAGAGTAGAGTCCTGCGCGGAACCAATTTCTAAGACTCGGACCCGACCCAAACCCATAGCCCACGACCCGAACCGCAACCCACATTATAACTCACTTTGATCCGCTACCCGACCTAGACCAGCAACTGCCTTACCCGCATCCCGACCCACAACCCGCCGACCTCCATCAAACAGGAAGTGATGGTGCTGCAAACTGGAAGTGACGGTGCTGCAAACTGGAAGTGACGTCATCAAAAGTGGGCGGGGACAGAAACAACTTTTGTAAAACTTTAAAAGTAGTAAAATATAGATATATTACATTTAGATGAGACCCGCGGGTATACCCGCACCTTAAAATCCTCCCCTCGTTCCACAGGGTGCCCGCTTTTTTGCAGGTCACCCGCGGGTACCCGACCTGCTGCAGGACTCTATTACAGAATATAAGCAGCCAATGGCATCCTGGCACATTGATCTGTTTATATTTACTGCCTTGTGCTCTATACTTATACCTCTATATTTAATATATTTCAATCAAATATCTGTTTGTCTAGTGATCTATTTATCCATTCTGTTTATCTATCTAATATATATCAATTCAATATTTGTTTGTTTAGCTATCTGACTATATATTGATCATTTATCTATCAATCATTATTTGATCATCTATCTATTTGATATCTATATTAACTATCTATCACTCATCTACTGATAATCTATTTAATATCTATCAATGAGATATCTGTTTATCTAGCTAACATCTATCTGACTACCAGTAATCTATTGATCATCTTTCTATCTAATATTATATATATATATAATCAATCAGATATATGTCCATCCCTCCCTATCTCTCTCTCTCTCACATCTGTTGTAATTACCAAAAAGAGAAGCTTGTTCCCTCTGTGCTTTGCATCTCCTCGACCATCTCTTTAAATTAAGATATGACTTATATTTGTTCTAATTAATGTTCCAGATGTCTCATGATTCCATCACCATTAATTAAAAGAATAAATCAGAGTCTTAAAGGAAAACTAAACCCCTCAAACAAAGTAGGTCTATATAAAAGAATATTGCATAAACAGCTCATATGTAAAACCCTGCTTCGTGTAAATAAACCATTTTCATAATAATATACTTTTTAGTAGTATCTGCCATTGGGTAATCATAAATGGAAAACTGCAATTTTTAAAAATAAGGGCAGCTCCCTGGGATCGTATGATTCATGGTGAAAAATGTTGCTCAAGTATTTTAGGGTATAGTTTTCCTTTAAGGGAATAAGGCACATTGTAACATCCCTTTTCCCCATACCTTCTTGGCCACCATGTACAGCTGGGAAAGGAAATATTGAATCCCGGGTAGGGTGGCAGCATTACATTGCTATAGTGGGCCCAAAACCCTTTGTTCTTAGTGACCAAATCAGTAGCCAGGGATTTGTCTTCTCTTACCTTCCATGTGCCAATCCTCACAGATAAAGTTCAAAGGAGACGCCATGGCTGTCCCAGCAGAGGTCTGGAACCTTTTGGCACCAGAGTGAACTTTCCATCTCTGGTGAATAAACTGTTCCATCTGTTGGAATGTCAGAGATTTGTTGTTGGGAAACTATTGTCTCTGCATTTGGGCTTTGGACTGAGGCCGACAACGAACTCCTAGTGATCAACAAGTATGGGCCTAGCCCATTACTGGCCCTCGCAGATCCAGTACCACGCCGGTAACTCAATGAAGGAGGGGAGGACATTTTTGTGATATAAAAGGGGAACTGTCATTGAGCTTAAAAATCCAAAAAACGTAGTAAACTTCTCCTACAGTGCATTATTATTTCTGTGCCTGCTATAAAGGGATAGAGATATCACACAGTTTCATTTTGCGCTTCACAGTTCTGAAAATTGAAAAGGATCATCTAATGCCTTGTCATGCAAGCCTATAATTTGGATATCAGAGGTGGGGGAGGGGCTAGGTTCAAAAAGTGTTGAGATAACCAATCATCAATACATCAACCAATAAACAATTTTGTTTTAATTATGCAAATTGTACTGATATTGACTGAGCTACTTAAGAGCTTTTTGGTTTCTTGGCAGGGCCCACCGGGGTACCAGAAAATATCCTGATGGGTCTATTTACTCTATGACAGGTTGTTGCACTCATTAGTCATTGTTTACGGATATCTTGTAGAGAAATAGTAAAATCAACTGGCTGCCTACTCACCAGATACTCTTCCCTCTGTGCAGGCTCGACAGCAAGCGCAGATACGGCACCAGATGTCGGACGACAGCAAAGGAGACTACTCCTCCGTGCTACAGAAGTTTAATCATGAGCAGCACGAGCACTACTTCACGCACATACCTAGCATCTTTCAGGTAACCCCCCCCCAAAACTGTCTCTGAAGTGCTATTTTGTTGTACCATTCCTCATAAAACTTATGCCATGGGTACCCCTGGAACTACAGCAGGATGACTGTTACCCCAATGTTTCTATATATTTTTAACCTTGTTATGAGCTAAGGGGGCCCAGCCTGAAAGACAGTTATGGGGAGATTTGAGGTGAGAACTTATTTGTACCTGGGTACCCTTGGAACTATAGCAGGCGACTGTTACCCCAATGTTTCTATATATCTGTAACCTTGTAATGAGCTAAGAGGGCCCATTCTGAAGGCCAGTTAAGGGGAGATTTGGGGTGAGTGCTTATTTGTGCCCTGGGTACCCCTGGAACTATAGCAGGGTGACTGTTACCCCAATGTTTCTATATATCTGTAACCTTGTAATGCGCTAATGAGGCCCAGCCTGAAGGCCATTTAGGGGGAGATTTGGGGTTAATGCTTATTTGTGCCTTGGGAACCCCAGGGTGACTGTTTTCTCATTGTTGTGCCCTAACCAAAGCTGGGTCCTCCAAGAGAGGCTTAAACAAAGCTAGGAATAGTCCAATAAAATGCTCATAATGTGAATATTACAGTGCTACGCAATATGTTGGCGCTATATAAATACATGTTAATAATAATAACAGCTTAATGCGACCAACTGCAATCTGCATTAGACTTAATTTATCTTGATTTCATGTTCCCACTTATAAATATCTGAATTCCCCAGTTAAATGATGGAAAAATAATCCTGAACAAAGAACTATTGACTGGGCTCCAAAAAAAAAAAGGAAAAAAAACTCACTAAGAAAATACGTTCAGGAAATTCTTTTTCAAGTTAAATAAAGACAATACCTAAATGCATTGAACCAACAGCAGAATGTAATTACAGGTTAGACGATCTGGAATCAGTTTATGTAGTAATTAAAATGCAATAGGCTTTTTATGTTGGATATTTCTTTCCATTAATTGACTTGTACAAATCCATTATTTCTGTGCTACCAGGAATGGCAATATATGTAGCACGCTGAACCTCTCTTATTTGTACACTTGGGGCCAAAAGTAACATAGTAAGTTAGGTTGAAAAAGACACACTTCCATCAAGTTCAACCTTCTAACTTTTTTAACCTGCCTAACTGCCAGTTGATCCAGAGGAAAGCAAAAAAACTCTCAGCCAGTACAACTGATTCGGGGTGAGAATTCCACATCTTCACAGTTCTCACTGTAAAAAAAAACATTCCGAATATTTAGGTGGAACCTCTTTTCTTCTAATCAGAATGGGTGACCTTGTGTCAGCTGGAAAGACCTTCTGGTAAATAAAGCATTAGAGAGATTATTATATGGTCCCCTTATATATGTATACATAGTTATCATTTCACCCCTTAAGCGCCTCTTCTCCCCAATTTGGCCAGTCTTTCCTCATAGCTAAGATTTTCCATTTTCCTTTTACCAGCTTAGTTGCCCATCTCTGTACCCTCTCTAAAACAATAATGTTGTGTTTGAGTGATAGACCAAAACTGTGCAGCATATTATAGATGGGGCATTACTAGTGCTCTATAGAGTGGAAGAATTTCCTCTTCCTGCCGTGAATTAATTCCCCCTTTTAATACAGCTCAAGCCCTTATTTGCCCTTGATGCTGCTGACTGGCATTGCTTGCTACAGCCAAGTTTATCATCTACAAGGACTTCAATGTCCTTTTCCATAATGGATTTGCCTAGTGCAGTCCCATTAAGGGTATAAGTGGCTTGGATATTTTTACATCCCAGGTGCATGACTTTACATTTATCAACATTGAACCTCATTTGCCACTTAGCTGCCCAGATTGCCAGTTTGTCAAGATCCTGTTGCAAGGATGCCGCATCCTGGATGGAATTGATTGGTCTGGATAGTTTTGTGTCATCTGCAAACACGGATACATTGCTTACAATACCCTCACCTAAGTAATTAATGAACAAGTTAAATAAAAGTGGACCCAATACCGAGCCCTGACAGACCCCACTAAGAACCTTACTCCAAGTACAAAATGTACCATTAACAACCACCCTTTGTACATGTTCCTGTTGCCAGTTTCCTATCCATGTGCAAACAACTTCATTAAGCCCAACAGTTTAGAAAGCAGTCGTTTGTGGGGCACGGTATCAAACGCTTTGGCAAAATCCAAATAGATCACATCTACTGCCCCCCCCACTGTCCAATATCTGCTACTTACCTCATCATAAAAAGCAATCAGATTTGTCTAACATGACCTATCCTTCATAAAGCCATTGCTGCTAATAATGCCATTCACTAGGGTTTTATAATTTGCCCGACACAGATGTCGAATTTACTTGCCTTTAATTCCCAGTCTGAGATCGTAATCCCTTTTTAAATATTGGAATGACACCAGCTTTTCTCCAATCCATAGGTACCATACCAGATGAAAGCAAATCTGAGAAAATCAGAAATAGGGGCTGGTCTAAAACTGAACCAAGCTCATTTAGAACCCGGGGTGTATGCCATCAGGCCCTGGAGCCTTGTTTACACATATTTTTATTAAAGCTTTATGAATTATATCCTGAGTCAGCCACTGACTAGATTGAGATGAGCCATCAGTGCAGCCGTGAACTGAACCTGGGAACTCAGACTCCTCTGTTGTATAAACTGAAGAAAAGAACAGATTTAGCACATTTGCCTCTTCTGTATCTGTTACAACCATACAGGTACCATTATGGAGCAACACTCTCAACTTGCATCTTTTTACTATTAATATTTTCTTGGTTAGTCTTAGCCTCAGCCACAATGCACACTTCATTTGCTTTCTTTGCTTTTGGATTGCTGACATCTGCCTGTCCAACTCTCTTATGGTAGCATTCCCACTAGTGTTGCAACATTGTTGGTGGGATTTGCTTCCATTAAGTCACAAGAGCCTTATTGATGATGTTGTGGATCAGGTCTGGCTTACAGCTGGTGTTTATCCCACTGGGGTTCAGTTGGGATGAGGTCAGGGCTCTCTGACAGCCAATCTGGTTCTTCCACTCTCATCAACCCATTATGGATGGACCTTTATTTTGTAAGGTTTGCACTCCGTGAAACCAAATATCCCCAGACCATTATGAAATGCCACACCAGAGGTCCAGTTGCCACTGCTCCAATGCTCCAGCTGACACTTGGCATTACACATAGTGATGTTAGGTTTTCTTGCTTACTGATCCCCCATAAAACCCCATGCTCCCTGTGGATATTCCTTGTATTGACTTTGCTTCTATGCCCCCATTTGTTGGATCTATAACTTTTGAGACCCCATAACAAAATATATCAATACGCCTCCCCAGTCCAAACTCCATCTAGAGTGTGATCTTTGTTGCACCAGCCCTCTGTCTTCCCTATCAGACTGGCCTACTGGGAAAACTCACGATGGGCCCTCTTGCTTCTAACCATTTGGCCTATTTCATTGTCATTCCCTATTTTGTATGGGAAAAAAAGCTCAATAATGAATATAGTGAGTAGATATAAAATACTAGTAGAATAAAGAGGTTAAGTGAGGAGAGGAGGAATAATGGTTTGGAAAGTGGGACAACAGTCTAAGGTTTTCTGGTGGGCCACTGGCATCCCAGTCCAACGCTGACTAGTCCAACAGTTGGAGCGCATCACACAGAACATTCACTCAACTGCACTGGAGGTTGGTTATTTGATGGCAATTCTACTTCAGAGTAGTCCCGGAGCAAATTCTCTCTAGAGAGCATCAGGGCCTTATGGGTGTCATGAGCCTACCCAGCTACAGGGACATGCTTCTGGGCATGTGTTAGAATGTGCTTTGTAATAATGATATGTAAATTTCCCCTAGAAACTACAAGATATGGAGGAGAAGAGGATAGGAAGGATGGGAGAATCCCTGAAAACCTATGCGGACATAGATCGTCAAGTGGTCCCGATCATTGGAAAGTGTCTAGACGGAATAACGAAATCCGCGGAATCCATCAGCGAGAAGCACGTGAGTATCCACCAGGTTTCTTCTAAAACACTAGATTAACAGACCAGGAGGAGAACTCTGCTACTTTGTTTTAAGAGTCTTAACCAGCATTAAACACAAACATTGCTTTCAATAGAAATGACATGTATTTTGCTTTAAAACCATGGATTTTATACTGCTTTGTCCCTAATATTCCCCATGCACAAATCTAAAACTCCCCATATGCTGGCTGTACCATAAGCCAAATGAAAACAAGCTGCTTAGCCAGTGGTTCCTCTTTGGGCACCTTTCCAAACCACGGCTTCCATGTTGGTCAGAGAAATAGCCTTATATCTCTGTTGGACTGTTGACATCCATCCTGTGCCGGGATTTGCTCTCAGTGGAACCTTCCATCCTTTAACCCTGTTATCTGCTATCAGACACTGGCAAATCCTGACCAACAGCGAGGAAGCACAGCAGTTTGTCTGAATTCACTGTACCTTTTATGGGGTTTTCCCTTTTATTGTTGTGATTTTATGAGTGCAATCCAATACTTTTTTGGCTGGGGCCCTCTAGTGCAATTCCTCCATACCCTAGTCTCCCTAGTTCTGGCTGTCTGTAACTACATCAGAGCTGCAAGTGGAGGGGAAGGAACAGTTTCAAATTGTTAAACGAGTATGGTTGGTTAGGTGATGAACAGGAACATCATGGGTGGGGTTGGTAACCCTTGTGTATAAGCCCAACAGTGATCACAACTCCTCCAGCATGGCAGCACTGATGCAGTCAACTCTCTACTCCTAGGCTCCAAAAGCCGTGTTAGCAGGGCTGGGCATGTGCGCACACTTTCCTAGCAGTACTGATACACTCCTTTTGATTTCCATAGAAACTTATCAATATCACTTTAATGACTTGGATTCGGTTCATCTAAATCCTACAAAACTTGCTGAAATTCAGCTGAATCCTGGATCAGTTCTAGAATTTTTATAAAGCCCCCTTGGGCCAACCAGACTCATTTTTGCCATGGTTATTCCATAGGGCTGATGAAGGCCATGATTATTCCTAGGGCTGAAAAAGGCCATGATTATTCCTAGGGCTGATAAAGGCTAAGTAAGGCATTAATAAGATATCAGACAGCACTGTAATGGGATGGGGGAATGGAATTAGCACCAGAGCTGAAATAGTTACAGTCTTATCAGTAGCCTGTATGGAATTCCTAAGTTTAACAGAGCCATCCTGTGGGACTCGCTGCCTGGCTCTTACTGCTGCTCTTCATTTGTTGTATTTTCAAGTAGTGGCCCATGAAGAAACCTTAATGATAGGGTAACAGCGTTCCTAATCCAATCACATGGCGGTCAAGTGGGTCAGAGCCCTGACATGTAAGCACCATCCCAAGCAAAATGCCTCTCCCCTCAATCTTGCTGTACATATACTGATCCTGCCATTCTTCCTGCAACCTAGGGCCCAGGGGTGCTGTTTAATGGGGCTGGGCTCATTACTGGATTGCATTGGGATGAGAGGGAGTTCTGCCTTGGACTCAGCACTTCCGTGCTTAATGGTTTGGGTTGATTATGACCTTATCGGTGCTGATTAAGTTGCCTACTCTGCTTATTTCATTTCAGGACTCCCAGATGGTTGTAGAATCCTTTAAATCTGGGTTCGAGCCTCCAGGAGATATTGACTTCGAAGATTTTACGCAGTCCATGAAGCGCACAGTGTCTGACACCAGTCTAACAAAGACTGACGGCAAGTCAGACCCCAAGGTTTCCAGTAAATCCCGCAACAAACTTTGGCCTTTCATCAAAAAAAACAAGGTAACGACTCCCTGCGCTGACGCTGTTTCACCACTGCTCAATCTCCCAGCGTTTTTGGTTGGTGGCGTTTTGCCTTTTTTATTTTTTAATTTTGTGAGTATTCATCTAGGAAAAGCCTCATTTTCATTATCTTCATTTTCTTTGTAGGTTTCATGGTATTTTTTGATGTTGTTTTTGGTTTTCTCATACCTCCATCGTGTTTTTATTTCCTTCATTACTTGAGTCAAAGCTCTTCATAATAATCCGCATGCTTAACCGCTTTCATTACAGCCGGCTGTTTATACAACTCGCTATAAACACGCTACCTACCGGGGCTTTCATTTCTCAAACTGGGCGTCTGGAACGTGGGTATGTGCTCCCACCATCGCATTTAATGCACCATCAGTCAGGACCCCTTCAGCCATGATTAGCAAATGCACCATAGTCCTTACAATTTATTTAATGAGTTGGGCACAGCCTTTACAAAGTGCTTGGCGCTCAGTTGATGTCTCAATTCTTCAGGGATGAAGGGGTTGCTGCCATGGCACACTTGAATGAAATGCTCTGCCTGAGTCTTGGAGTGCCTTGTTGCCATCTAAACATTTGGTAACATGATAGAGGCACCCAGGTTTCACACAGAAGGGAATCACCCCATTCAAGTCTCCTGGTCATGTCTCACTCTGGCTTCACCTATCCTGCCGCGCTCCTTCATTCAGGTTCTGATCCGACACATTGCACTGGTGGATGCGCTTCTGACAGTATAAAACCATTCCTTTCATCTGCCTTTTTATTTTTAATTGATGTCATGTACCTCCTCCCTCGGGCATGTATGATCTGGCAAACTTGGGGGGGATACCTGCTCAGTATTATTGACCTTTGGGCTCATAACCATTACTCATAACTATCTAAGGCCTATACCTCGTCAGCACAGATATATTGCATGGAATAGACAGAGGGAGAGCCATTGTTTTGGGTGCAACCAAATGGTTTTGGTTGCACCCAACTTGATCTTCCAGAGAAAAGAGGCATTTAGAAAGCAATGAAAGCATATTTTGCATGGTGGATAATTTGCATGACCTTTTTCCCCTTTCCACTTTCCATCCATAGTGTTTCTAATCCATTTATCTCCTCTTAACACTCTCCAACTTCTTCTTTTTTCTCCGCTCCATGGCCATTTCATATTTATCCTTTTTTTCTGTTGGGAATAAGTATTGTTTAATCCTCATTTTGATTTTGCTTTGTTTTTTTCCCTATACCTTTTTGTTTTATTTTGTTTATATTCTATCACTACTCCTTTTCTTATACATAGCTTATGTCCCTCCTAACATCCCCTCATCAGCCCCCTCCTCCTCCACCTTCCTCTCCCTCTGCTGTTCCCAATGGCCCCCACTCTCCCAAGCAGCAAAAGGAACCCCTCTCCCACCGCTTCAACGACTTCATGACTTCCAAACCCAAAATGCACTGCTTCCGAAGCCTAAAGCGAGGGGTAAGTTGTGCTCTGTCTCTCATGCTCCCTGTTCATCTTTTGCTTTTGTAGCCTTGTGGCACAAATAGTTATTTTAGGGCTCGTCCTATCAGTCCGCAATCCAGGCGAAGTGCTGTCTTACAAACAATAGATGAAGATGGTTTGATGGTGCAAAATGGCAGCCCCTTTTTCCATTGTGGTGACTGGTGTGACACACAAGAGGACCAGACTCCCACAATTTACTCTAATTAAATTATCACCTAGTGGCATTTGCTCCTGTAACCTACAGGCACAACACTTTATTGCACAGTGCTGCTTGCACTTAGTAGCAGGGAGCTACCCTATGAGTATATCAGACTGGGGACAGGTGTGAGTATCCCATGGATTGCCTGTACCTTGTGGCCACACGAGATAGATCTGCCGATGAATGCATATTGCAAGGGAGCCTTATGCTTTTGTGCACCATTCATTGCACTTGGCTATCAATCTGGAGCAAGATGTGTAGGGTAAACATATACAAGTTGTAGGTGCTGGGGTTTTAAGGGTGCAAATCATAGTACAAAAGCCTAACAGTGTCTTCAGTAAACCGTGTATTAGTGAAAGGGCTTCATCTGTCATTCATTAAGTCCTTTATTCCATCCTCCCTGCAGCCAGTGACAAGTATCTCACCTTGTGAAGTACGTTCATGCTTGAAATGACAAAAAATGGATGTAGACATACATCAAGCCTTTGTTGAAATCAGCAGCCTATAATGATTCCTTAGCTTCTATCAGCCTAGAAAAGTTAGCAAACATACTAGTGCATTCATGTCACTCATGATGCTTGTTCCTGCCATACAGCATGAGTCAGATGAAAGCACTAGTACTTCCTAGTTACTGATTCGTTGTGTCAGTCGAAGAGAAGGTAGGCTAGAGGAATTAGGATTTCCTGGTGTCCTTACGTGAGCCTTCCTTTGCCACACGCCTTTACTTTGATGGCCACTTGGTGCTTTCTCTTCAATTAACCCCTTGACTTAACCAGTAAGGGTGCCCATAGTTCCATCCGCACTTTACCCATCCCTAGGTCACTGTTCTGAGGTATTTCCATATTCCTCTGATTAGTGCTACTGTAGGAAATGAGAAATGTGAAGCTTAGCAATGTATTGAGATAGAATTGTTTCTCATTGCGCATGTGCAGTGCCACTGGCACTTCTAGCAAGATCCATGATGGTGAGCTGCTGTGGAGAGTTTTGAAGGCCTGCATCGTGACTGTCAGGACTGCTGAACCTCTGGGGTATTATATAATTATATAATATAATATAAAGGACAGCTTTTTGTAGACTTTAGTTTTCCTTTAGGGTGTCTGCTAGACCCAGATGCAGGGGGCACAGAAGCACTGGCGACACAGTACAAATATTATTAACCACCTTCTTGCTTTTGTTTTCTTGCTGAATCCCCCACCCCAGCAGACACAGCCAGACACAGTGTGCTGTGCTGACAAAGGGATGATGAAGAGGACTATAGGGAAGCCCACGTGTGCCTTTGAGGCTAGGGAATATGTTGTGAGTCTTGCTGTGATAGGTGGACAGCCAGCTCTTGCAGTCACTAACACCAGTTATGGGGGACAACTGCAACACCTGCTTACGCTGCTGGTTTGCGCTAATATTTTCAGCTACCCTGCACCCTACATTCCCCATCATGGCTTCTCTGCTCCTCAGTGCATGGCCAGACTGGGGTGCATGAAAGTCTAAGGGTTTCAACCATCACTGGGATTCACAAAATTGATGCATTTGTTTGTGCGTCTAAACACAAACGGCGTCCAGCTCTGTCTCTTGCGCCACTGACCTTGCAAAGCTGTGCCTGTCCGGCATTCTGCTCACCTGTTTTTCTACTACTAACCTGACAAAGCTGTGCCTGCAAGAGTTCTACTCTCCATCTTGTGCTACTGACCTCACAGAGCTGTGCCCGTTGGCGTTCTGCCCTCCATCTTGTACTTCTGAGCTGTGCCACCCTCCCGCTCTAGTCTGCTCATGGCAGGCTGAAATCGTAGTGCCCAAAATGACAGTTTGAATGCCAGACATCCCCAGTAAACAACATTTTTTCCAATTCTGGCACTGTGTCATTGTGTGGGATAGTAACCGCATTAGGGTAGTGAGACATGCAGCTATTTCTTCACATCCAATCAATTACCACCACCTTTGGCTAAAATTCCTACTCACAAGTATTATCTTAAAATATTAACTTTTGGGTTTCTCTTTCAAAAGTTGGGTTTCCATGGCAACCAATTGTTTCTCTGCTCTCTTGGCTTATTAATATTTCCTTTAGGTTAAAAACATTCTAAATAGGTTAAAAACATTCTTTATTTGTGCACTCCTGGATTGTATTCATTTTCCCTGGCTTTTTTTATGATTGGTTATTGTATATCAACTCATTCTTTTGGGATCAAACTTCCTGTTCTCCTTAATATTTATTTATCTCTGCAAATTCTGATTTGATGGTCTTTTTTAATAAATTGATTAGTAATTCATTTGATATATATTAAATTATTAAATATTTAAAATGCTTGCCCATCAGCATAAAATGTCTATTCGTGAAATGATTCTAAGACTATATCAATTTCCAATTAAATATACAAATTTTGTTTAATTTTCCTCCTGTGGAGGAGTCGGCACTCACGTCACTCGGTTCAAACTTGCCTGGGTGCAGTGTCCAAAATTTTTGAAATAACTATCCCACAAAAGAGGTCCGCACTCTCAGGACTTAAACAAAAAATAAAAATGTTTTATTAACTAAAAGACTAACGTTTCGGCCTCTCCGAGGCCTTTCTCAAAGTAATGATGGACAGAAAATGCATTTTATACATATGATGGCGGGAAAAATTAATTGCCTGACATATCGTCATCATCACTGTGCGTCAAATAGTTAAAACTCCACATATAAAAAACAAATTAATGCTTCACCAAAGAAAAAAATACAAAAATAGTCAGTTCATATTAAAACACCCCTCTTAGGTTAAATAAAGAGATTTAAAAACATATTTTGTAACAGTTGTTAATCTTAATTGCCACTTTTTATGTTTCACAACGCAATATGTTATTTATATTAACATTTGATAACAGATGAAAGGTCTGTCTTAGGGATCCCTCCTTAGCGATAACTGGAAATACGATCTTTATTGCTTTTAAGCGTGACTGTTAAGGTGCTCAGAAAAAGTCTGGTTTCTGTAGTATAAATTAACCATTATCTCTCCCTTACACAGCATGCTCATTACCTTTTATGTTAACCCCTGAGTAATATACCGTTGAGGTAACCAGTAAACCAACACTGTTGGGGTCCTAAAATGCCCGAAACAGGTATACATAATATGTGTTTGTAACGTGACTCTAAATATTAAACCATTTAATTCGAAATTCAAAGTTTTTTTTTATTCTATTCCTTCACTCGAGCTGAGTACCGTAAATGGGCCCCTGTGTGTGTCAATTGCTGCCTGTTCCTATATCATTGTTACAAAATATGTTTTTAAATGTTTTAATATGAACTGACTTATTATACTATATGTGGAGTTGTAACTATTTGACGCACAGTGATGATGACATGTCAGCCAATTAATTTTTCCCGCCATCATATGTATAAAATGCATTTTCTGAGTGTCCATCATTACTTTAAGAAAGGCCTCGGAGAGGCCGAAACATTAGTCTTTCAGTTAATAAAACATTTTTATTTTTTGTTTAAGTCCTGAGAGTGCAGACCTCTTTTGTGGGATATATATATATATATATATATATATATATATATATATATATATATATATATATATATATATATATATATATATATATATATATTTTATATATATATATATATATATAGCACAATGGATCAGCACACACTATTTTGAATGTGAAGTAATAGTGTTTATTCCAAGCAAAACACATTTTTATCCGACGTTTCGGTCCCCAGGTGGGACCGAAACGTCGGATAAAAATGTGTTTTGCTTGGAATAAACACTATTACTTCACATTCAAAACAGTGTGTGCTGATCCATCGTGCTACATACATGCTTTTTTTTGATTGTGCACTGCTGGACACATCTGTTCGAGTGCTGGTACTGAGGGATTCTATATATATAGATAGATAGATAGATAGATAGATAGATAGATAGATAGATAGATAGATAGATACATAGATAGATAGATACATAGATACATAGATACATAGATACATAGATAGATATGACGATGATTATATGTTGGGAGTTATAATTCATTCTTCACTTCCCAGAATTCACGATTTTCATTTCTGTTCCTTATGTCCTTATATTTGACAAACCATTCCATATTTATGCACTTTGGTTCTTCAATAAAAATGCCCCTAGGTTAATGTCGATGTTTAATCCTTTCGTAGTAAAAGTTTGCATATTTTAGATCCACTTGCTTTCCTCTTGTAATGTTCTCCTAATAATATTTCCCCTCTCTAATTATTTGTAACTGTCATAATACCCCAAAACTTTAACCCTTTGGTGTTTTTGTTGTGGCATATTTTAAAATGCTTTGACATACTGTGATTTTCTACTCCTTTTTATATATTTCTTATGTGTTCATTAGTTCTCTCTCTTAATTTTCTGTTGGTTTTTCCTATATTCTGTAAGCCACAAGGGCATTCCAAGCAATATTTCACATTTTTCGTTGTGCACTTTATACATTGTTCAATTCTATACATTTTATTTGCAGTATTTTTTCTTTTTTCTCCCATATATACAAGCTTTACACAAAGTGCAGGAGAAAAAAACATTCCATTCTTCCCCTGTGCTTTATTTTATATTTTTTCACTGGGTATATTATATGTACTCATATTTGTCTCATATTTGATTTTTTTGCTCTTTTGTAAAAAGGTTTCTCTTGAATTTTCCCTTTTAATTGGTTGTCCCCTTCTAGAATATTCCAGTGTCTTTTTAACTTAATTAATGGTGTTACACTATTTTTGGATTTGTATTTCTCTGAATTGGAGCACAAGAGCGGATCCAGAGGGAGAGTGAAAACCGCTGATAATACTATGGGCAATATACCTAATATCCATCTTGTGAGTAGGAATTTTAGCCAAAGGTGGTGTTAATTGATTGCATGTGAAGAAATAGCTGCATGTATCACTACTTCAAACTGGAATTTTAAAGGGGAAGTACACCTGGAAGAATATTTTTCAGCACCGGGTGCTTTCGCAATATCTAAACTTGCTGCACAATCTTTTGGTTTCTGCTTTCTCTGTTGCCGTAGGTGCTGATCTACATACAATTTTCTGTATATTTTTGGATACAGCTGAGAGACTGTGTGAAGATCGGCAAAGGAGAGAGTAAAACTAAAGGACTGACTTTTTTCCTAAAAATAATTTTCTTTTAACCGCATTAGGGTGTAGCTGTGGCTTTACTATGGCAGTGGGTAGAGATCACAGCTGATCATATTCTAAATGCGTGGAGATGAGAACATTGCTGATTGCAGTCCAAAAATGCTGCTCTGGGAGGGCCAATAAAGTTGAAACGCATACTGGTTAATAGGAGAGAGCTTATTGTACGGATAACAGATATATATATATATATATATATATATATATATATCCAAATGTTGCGACACGCACTCCGGATAAATTCAATAGACTTTATTAAATATCATCTTAAAAAGGCATCAATGCCTTTTTAAGATGATATTTAATAAAGTCTATTGAATTTATCCGGAGTGCGTGTCGCAACATTTGGATTTACATTGTTTCAACATTGACACTGCACCTGGTAATCGTTACGGCTAGATGAGCGAGTGCGGACGCCAAGGACTGAGTATATATATATATATTTATTTACACACATACAAACATACAATACTTTCAGGCAAGCTATAAAAACAAGACGGCATAGATAGATATTCCCCTGTACTAAGCACAATTCAGCAGGTACAGCCCCTAAGATTGCTCATAGCAGAGCAGAGAGATCCCATAAAACTAAGGCATCATAGGTCTTCCCCCTGTACTATGCACAATTCAGCAGAAACAGCCCCTAACCTGTACAGAAAGATCCCATAAAACTATGTCAGCATAGATATTTCTCTGTACTAAGCACAATTCAGCATGAACAGTCCCCTAAGTTTGCTCATAGTCTGTATAGGGAGATCCCATAAAGCTATGTCAGCACAGGTATTCCCCTGTACTTAGCACAATTAGGAACAGTCCCTTGCTCATAGTCTGTACAGAGAGATCCCATAAAACTATGGCAGCATAGGTATTCCCCTGTACTAAGCACAATTCAGCAGCAACAGCCTCCTAAGTTTGCTCATAGCCTGTACAGAGAGACGCCATAACACTATGGCAGCATAGGTATTCCCCTGTACTAAGCACAATTCAGCAGGATCAGCCCCCTAAGTTTGCTCATAGCCTGTCCAGAGAGATACCATAAAACTATGGCAGCATAGGTATTCCCCTGTACTAAGCACAATTCAGCAGCAACAGCCTCCTAAGTTTGCTCATAGCCTGTACAGAGAGACGCCATAACACTATGGCAGCATAGGTATTCCCCTGTACTAAGCACAATTCAGCAGCAACAGCCTCCTAAGTTTGCTCATAGCCTGTACAGAGAGACGCCATAACACTATGGCAGCATAGGTATTCCCCTGTACTAAGCACAATTCAGCAGGATCAGCCCCCTAAGTTTGCTCATAGCCTGTCCAGAGAGATACCATAAAACTATGGCAGCATAGGTATTCCCCTGTACTAAGCACAATTCAGCAGGAACAGCCCCCTAAGTTTACTCATAGCCTGTACAGAGATATCCCATAAAACTCAGTTAATGTCCTGTACAAGAAAAACAGAAGCAGCCAGGCCCACACTGGCAATTTGTAGATGACTTTCCTTTGTCTTTTTAGATATGTTGGACCTATAAGGGGCCAAATGGGGAATGTCAGTGCCAAAAAACACATTTAATTCCTCATTAGCACCCCTAGCTGTACTTTGAGTTAGGAGTGTGTCTACTGCCTTACTTTTCCCTGTGTGCTGCTGTTCGATTTGACTCCCCTAGTGGTAGAGAGTAATCCTCTGATACATGTTTGTCTGGAGCTAGCGTGACTCTCGCAGGGACCAGTAGTGTTGCTGTGTCGGGCACATGAGGGCCATTGCAAATATTATGATTAGGCGCTTACCTTTGGGAAATGTCTGTGTTTCTGGCTGCCCGAGTGTGTGTATCTGTATTTCAGATCGAGAACTGCATCCCTCTATGCGAAAGTTCACAAGTGGGTCCCTATAGAGGCTCATGTTCTATTGGCAAAACCCGGAGGACAACCCACCCCATGGTGGAACTGGAGGTGCTGCTGTTCATCATTGTAACATGCCTTCTTTCCACAATGCAGCCCTCCTGCTTTCCTGGGATAGTAGATGACCCAACATACATGCTTCCAGAAGAACGTGAAGCATACCGTCCTTGTGTTTAGCATTAGTTATCAAATTAATGTTAAAACGTGAACGAAAGCCTAAAAAGAATATGGCTGTAAACGCTGTTTTTTATATACTGAACTTGGGGGTTCAGCAGGTTTGTGGGGAAAAAAAAAAAAAAAAAAATATATATATATATATATATATATATATATATATATATATATATATATATATATATATATATAAAAGTTCCTGAAGACGGCTCTAGTGGTTGAGCCGAAACGTTGATCAATAAAACTTTTTTTGTTTATTTCATATAAAGTCCTGTTGGTGCGGTTTCTCTTTTGAATATTACTGTTGATTTTCATAACCAGAACACAGGCATTGACTTTTGATTGTTCAAGTATTGGGGCATTTTCAGAGGCACAGACCTTCCCCTGCTAAAGGCCTGGGATTGCTGTGGGCTGGTACAGAATCTTAAAACACAATGAGGCTCATTTATAAACAATGTGCAAATTTGCACCTGGGCAGTAACCCATGGCAACCAATCAAATGATTGCTTTCAGTGCTCAACCTGCAACTGTTTTAAAAAAGCTAATCACGGATTGGTTGCTATGGGTTACTGCCCAGGTGCAAATTTGCCTACTGTTTATAAATGAGCCCCAATGTGCAGCATTTCTATCCTACTTCTTTGTTAAGCTTTAGTTATCCTTTAAAAAGCTGGGTTCTTTCTCATGCCATGGCTGTCACTGTGCAACTAATTACAAGTCCATGCATCCAGTCCATGCATGCCAGGTTTGGCATCTTTGTCATCAGCTCTTTCTAAAGGGGTTGCTGAGTCCTTGTGTGGGTATATATATATATGTTGATATTAAGACACTTCATTCAGGATAAAGTGGGTGAAGAACCCCCCCCATCGATGAGCACCGTTGCTGCTAAAGCATTAGTAGCATTGCATTTTGGGTAATGCATCCCGTGCATGAGCATCTGCAGTCTCCACATCACAAGCCCCTAGAGGGTAAAGGACAAAATCAGCTACACCCCCCTGTCCCGACTCCCCATCCGCTGTATGCAGTGATTAGCTTTCTGCATTGGGTATTTGGTATGCTCCCCTTCATGTCACTGCAGCAAGTGCTCTCCGTCTGTCACCTCGCCACTTGCTCTACCGAGCCACCACCTCCTCCTTCTCCAAAATCTGGGGAAGGTCACACACCAGGAGCTGGAGCGGCACTGGAAAGACTGCTGGGTTATGGCTGACTGTAGCAGCCCTGGTATATGGATTAGTAAGGGCCACTAGCAGTGTAGATTTATTTGTACCCCCTGCGTTCACTATTCAGTCTGAATCCTATATCCCCTTTCTGCTGCCCCCAGTGGGGGTCCACCATCTTCCTTGCGTCACTGAACCAATGTGAGAGGGAGAGTATGAGCTGAGCCAGTAATGCCGTGATACTCACACGGATACCTACATACTCACATTCATACACGGATACCTACATACTCACATTTATACACGGATACCTACATACTCACATTCATACACGGATACTTGCATACTCACATTCATACACGGATACCTACATACTCACATTCATACACGGATACTTGCATACTCACATTCATACACGGATACCTACATACTCACATTCATACACGGATACCTGCATACTCACATTCATACACGCATACCTACATACTCCCATTCATACTCATACGAACACCTATATACATTCATACATACCTACATACTCACATTCCTACTCAAATGGATATATTCATACTCACACGTACACCTACATATATTCATACTCACACGGATACCTACTTACTCGCATGCATACTCACACAGATACCTACATACTCACATTCATACTCACACGGATACCTCCATACTCACATTCATACTCACATGGATACCTACATACTCACATTCATACTCACACAGATACCAACATACTCACATGGATATTCACACGGATACCTACATACTCACATGCATACTCACACAGATACCTACATACTCACATTCATACTCACACGGATACCTCCATACTCACATTCATACTCACATGGATACCTACATACTCAAATTCATACTCACACAGATACCAACATACTCACATGGATATTCACACGGATACCTACATACTCACATTCATACTCACACGGATACCTACATACTCACATTCATACTCACATGGATACTCACACGAATAGCCGTAGGACCTGGGGTGCAGCCAATGAGCATGCAGGGGGCAGAAAGGAGAATGCTGATTGGCTTGCCATTGAATGAATATAAATTGATACTGAATAAGTACATTAATGAGGAGATGGAATATGCTGGCAGGAATTTGCTTGTATTCCATTGTGCCAGCACTATGCCCCCCCAGGTGCCACCTTAACCTACGTTTGGCCATTTTGGCATTGTGAGCCTCTGACCTTGTGAACTTTTAGCACAGGTGTAACCTGTTTGTTACTCGTTTTCGTTGGGGTAGCGTGTGCCATAGTATTAGTCCCCTCTCCTGAGTGGGGAAACCGGTGGCACCACCACCTCAATCTGCTGATGTGCTCTTGTTTTCTTTTTCTCTCTCTCCGCTTTCCCTCCTTCCAAATGAAGCTTTCTCTGAAGCTGGTAAGAACCATTTTAGCATATTCCCCCCCCCCCAAGTAATTCCCAGGCCGAATCAGAGGCACCAGCACCCCTGGAACTGACCGTCATGGCTTCTTTTCCCACCAAAGAAGTCTCTAAGTTTTCATTGGATAGAATATGAGGAACTAAGGGATTGGGACCACCAAGACTCGTCTCCTATCTCTGCCCCCCCCCTGTGCCTCTGGTTTGGCCCATAGACTGCATGAATTGTGTGCTGTGTATAATCCCCTTTCCTTCTAAACTCTATATTTCCTTTGTCCAACCAATCAGGTGTCGGATTAATCAGTTGATTCACAATAAACTGTATTTGTTTATTACGGTGTTCTCTGACCTATGAAAAGTAACACATAACCCCAATGTATATTGCAAAACTCTGTTCCATTGGATCTGTTGGAAAAGTACCTAACAACAAGGCTGCTTGGTGGGTCCAGGCACATCCAGGGTCTTATATACGTTGTATCTATGGTTTGACTGTTGCTGCATTCCCGATCAAGAGTTTTAAAGGGAATGTTCTCCTTTAAATTAACTTTTAATATGATTTAGTGAGAGGTATTCTGAGACAATTTGCAATTGGTTTTCATTTTTTATTATATGTGTTTTTTCAGTTATTTATTTTTTTATTCGCCAGCTCTCCAGTTTGCAATTTCAGCCATCTGGTTGCTAGGGTCCAGGTTACCTTAGCAACCATGCATTGATTTGAAAAAGAGACTGGAATATGAATAGTAGAGGGCTGAATAGAAAGACAATTAATAAAAATAGCAATAACTAATTTTGTAGATTTATAGAGCACTTAGATGGGGTCAGTGACCCCCATTTAAAAGCTGAAAAGAGTCAGAAGTAGAAGGCAAATAATTAAAAACAATGAAGACCAAGTGAAAGGTTGCTTAGAATTGGCCATACTAAAAGTTAACCCTTTAATACTCCACTGATGGAAAGGAGCGTTACACCAACATAATAATCATTGGAGGGGGTTGAATTTTTACCATGATTAATCCTTCCCTCCTCCTCTTATAGTATGCTCTTTGGACTCTCTCTGGGTTGACTTTTGTGGCTGTTGGTGTCTATAGAGATTGTCTTATTCTACATGATCATTGCAATTCTAAGAGGAAAGTGTGTTTTGTGCAAACCATAAGCAGCTTGCTTTACCAAGGGAAACAATATGGCAGCTCCCACTCACGTATAAATTCAAATATAAACACAGAAATAGCCTTACGGCATTTTCTATCCAGCCCAGAGAAGTGTGACACTTTGTTTACCACCCATTGGTCTTGTTGAGCAGATCAGCAGCCCATAAGCACCACCTTGTGTCTAAGGAGGTAAATGCAGCACAACTTGGTGCAACCATCTAATGCGGTTTGTCAGGGACTGACTGGGACACAACTGGGTATTAAAGTCAATGAATGTCCTCACAACAGTGTCTTTCACTTATTCACACCCAGATAATCAGTGACCAGACCCTGCCTCCTGTGCCTAACCATGTTTATATATTGCCGCCAACTGCCTTATGCCAGGCAACACAAGTTGGTTGCTTCAGGGAAAAATGTTGGGTTGCACAAGCACAGCAATAAAATACAATTACTAGTAATGTAGTTTGCTATTGCCACATATAGGGTGGTATTGCCAGTGGGAGTGCCTCTTTTTATTTGGCATGTCCTGCATGCTTATAACCAGTGCAGGCGGCAAGAGCTGATTGTAAAAGTGACATTCCAGTGCTTCGGTTCCCGCCAGGGCTCGACTCCCGAGGACTTCAGCAACCTCCCACCGGAGCAGAGGAGAAAGAAGCTGCAGCAGAAGGTGGATGAACTAAACAAAGACATCCAGAAAGAAATTGATCAGAGGTAGGCAAGGGTTGACCTGTTGTAAGGCTGCCCAGAATTCCCTCTGAGAGATTCTGGCATTCTCAAGGAGCAGTTCCATTATCTAACAGTCTCCCCTGTCACTGGCAGAGACGCCTTAACCAAGATGAGAGATGTATATACGAAGAATCCACAGATGGGCGACGCAGCCAGCGTGGGCCAGAAGTTGGTTGAAATTGGGAAAAACATAGAGAAACTGAGAGTGGAAGTCCATAAGTTTGAGGTGAGTTTTTTTTGGGGGGGGGGGGGGGAATGTCAGGAAATGGATCAGGATAAGGGTCCTGGCTAGCTTATTCCTCTGCTGTAGTAAGTGCAGATAAAAACATCTCTGTTAATAAAGGAGAAGAAACACTCCCTGTATTTTTCCTTAGGTTCTCTCTTCTTTTTGTCCCCAGCCTTTGTGTTGCACTGATCTGATACTGACCATCAATCCCCTCCTACATTATTTATATTTTCCAATAATAAACCTATCTCAAGTACCCCAGCCCCAAAATGGTGATACCCATCTATCTTAGTCATTCCATCACTTCTTCTAACTCAGCTTTTCCATTGCATCTTCTATATTTCCATATCTTCTATTTCCATCACTTCCTGTCTCTCTTGTCTTTTCAATTCATTACCTAGATCTTGTTTTCTCCATCACTACTTGTCTTGGCTTCTTCGTCTCCATCCCTTCTTCTATCTTGTCCTCTTCATTCACAACTTCTATTTTGATCTCTCTGTCACTTTTAATAGAGTTTCCCTAGTGACAAGATCTTGCTGAACAAGCATACAAGCGGTCACCATTAGCAGTGCCTTCATACTGGGTCGGTGTTGTGCTTCTGGGAGGTTCTCTTACATGTTTGGACTTACGATGTGAGGTCTTTCCACAGGGCTGGCTGGCAGAGGTGGAGGGCAGGCTTCCAGCACGAAATGATAGTTCACGCCGACAAAGTGGATTATATGACACTCAGAACACACAAACAGTCAACAACTGTGCACAGGATCGAGAAAGGTACAGTATAGTATACGTGTTACCATGGCATGTATGAAGTTGGCTTTGCTCTGTAACACTGGCACATTACAAGGAGGCATTTAAGGGGGGCAATATGTTGAGTCTTAAAGTTCTAGGTTATTTCATTCAGGGGGCCCCTTAATCTATGTGCCGAGCTTGGCCTAAGATAATAAAAAAAGAAGTGCTTCCTGGAGTCAGTTGCTATAGTGTTTCTATGCTTTCCTCTCTTGAGCAGCCCAGATGGCAGTTACACGGAAGATCACAGCCAGGAGCCAGAAGTGAAGGTGACACCTACCGAATTCGATGATGATTTTGATGATGAGGAGTCCCTGCCGACAATAGGGACATGTAAAGCTATATACCCGTTTGATGGTAAGCCATCATTGATAGAATGTGGAATTATGCCAGTGTGGGTGTGCAGGTTCCTAGAGCTAAGTCTTGCTGGGTACTGACTTAGATTTTTGTCTCATTAGGGGAAAATGAAGGAACAATATCAGTGGCAGAAGGAGAAATACTCAACGTGATCGAGGAGGACAAAGGAGACGGCTGGACACGGATCCGTAGAAATGAGGAGGAAGAGGGTTACGTGCCAACATCCTACATTGAAGTTTATTTGGACAAAAATGCCAAAGGTGCCATGACTTACATTTGAACCCCCCCATTTGCATCTGTCTTTTTCAGGACAGGGTGTTCAGCTCCCTGCCCGTGGCTGGCATCTGTTCATATGGCACATTGGCAGCAGCAAGCGGTGGGATTGTGTTATCAGTGTTGCATTAGGCATATTGGAAAAAACAACCGGTAAAAGTGCTGATATATTTTGAGAGAGATGGACAATCTGTGGCTGCCAATGTAAACTGGACAGTTCCACGTTGCCTTTTCCTTATATGTTTGAAAAGAAAACTATATAATTTCCACCTGACTTCCTGTATCTGGGACAACATTGTACCTGCCCCTGCGGTATCAATGCTAGCACCACCCACTTGTAGTCAGCAAGTTTCTGTGTTCCTAGGAATATTTTAAAGTCAGACATTCTTTTGTTAAGACCAGCACTTGTATATGTACCCACGTGTCCAGGTCCTGACTGGGAATTAAAATAGGCCCTGGCATTTCAGGTACACAGAGGCCCAATCAGCCCACACAGAGGCCCAAACAGCCCCCACCAGCCCACTAAATACTGACTTTCTATGGCAACTTACAGCAGCCCCTCTGGCATTTCCCAGAACCCAAAATTGCCAGTCCGGGCCTGCACTTGTCCATCCAACCCTGCCATGTGCACGCCCGCCATCTTTAGCCATGGCTCTTGTTCTTGGTGGTTGGGATCTTTATTTATACTGCATGTTGCATCTCGGTGCTTACTCCCACCCCTTGCTAGCTTTGCCTGGTTGTAAAGGGTCCCTGAATTCTCGTGTTCACATATCTTACAGCATCCCGTAAATGAATGTGCTGCTTGTTTCCCAGGACACAAGTCTTAATGTCTGTCCAGCTGTGGCTCGTGGCTTGTAAAGACGTGCTACTGATAAAAAGAATGATAAAGTCCATTATTTTTTTAGAATACTGTGGCTCATGTAATGATGTGTCTAAAAAACCAGGGCCATGTTTATTACATACAGTTGCTGCCATGACAGATACTTTACAGTATAGGCATCTAAATAGTTCTAAAGCCTGGCAGTTTGTTTGAGTCAGCTCTGACCTATTACAGGCAGCCTTCAGCATAACAGGTAACCCTGCAAATGCCAGTGTGGGCTTCTACATACAGGCATTTTTCTATACTTCTGGCTCTGCTTGAGTCTTGTCTGAAGTCAAAGTTCCTGTAGGTAGAGGCAACATAGGGAAAAATGGGCTGTGCCACCATATTGGAATGCATATAAAAACACCTGTGAGTAGGAGGAGCCCTTAGTATGCAGGTAACATCTGTTGGCAGCAAGGATGGTGCACAGGGATTCCTTGGGCACATCCTATCAGTATGGAGCAATGTGTAACTGAAGGGTGCTATGTGGATACACAAATTCCCGCATTGTAACCAAGGGTGCATTAAGGCTGCACTGTGTTCTATCATCCCAGGGCAAAATAGCCCTATGGTTTCCCCCTGCTGTTTAATTGCCTAACCTGGCTCTCTCTTTTGTTTTCTAGATTCCTAAAGGTGTGCCAGGAGCAAGGACTCTGGGGCGAGCTTGTAACAGGATGCGAAACACCCAGGCAGACGCACACAGACCCCAATCCTCCGGACTGTTCCAACAGGAGTTGCACAACGGTTATTTAAAATCAACCCCAAAAAAAGCTTAGGCTCAATTAACAGCACATTCTCTGGCCTTTCGCTTGCCGCTGCTGTCGTTTATCGCACTTGCACTTTTCTGATTTTTTCCCCCGTGCGGCGCACAACTTTACATGTAACTCATAACCTTTCAGCCACCTACTTGGGTGATCAAACTGCTTCCAAAATGTTATATTTACTCAGGTCTATACTCTGTATCACTGCCCTGCGTCATCCCTTCTCATATGGTCTCATCACAGAATTTCGCTGCCGCCGTCGTAACCCACACATCAGTTTTAGTCATTTTCACCAAAATCAGAAGGTTGCAGCTTTGTGCGCAAACAGGCAGTGGCAAGAGAAGAGTTAATTAAGACTAACTTTTTTTGTGTGTAGTTGCCCTTTAATATTCACCATATTATTGTACACAAACAAATCAGCTCTCCGCTAACTGTTGCACTCCTTGGTCCTAACAGGCAGCTTCTCAGCGTCTCATGGGGCTTTGCAGTCATTTCAGCACATTAGCCTAACATCCCTGTCCTGCAGAATGTCTCACAATATTAAAGGGGCACTATTACTTTTTTTATTATAATTTTTATTTAAACACTGTAAGTTCTAGCCATCCTTTAACATAAACAGGAAGTATTTAAATATATTAAAAATGCTCTTATACTAATTAAAAACTGTATTTTTTATGCTTGCAAGGTCTCTCTTGTTTGCATTCTCCAGCCATTGACTCAAACTCTGACCTGGCTCACGATGCATAGAGTGGTTCCTCTTCTGAGGTGCATCCAGTGGACCAACCCTGCTGCTTCCCCTTGACTTGAATGTAAACCACCTGCTAATGCTTGTTTTTAAACCATGAGCGAACTGTACCGGCTGTGTCCTTTAAAGGCAATGGGAAGCTTTATGGGCAATTTTGGGTGTAATATTGCACGTTCCACCTAGAGGCAAAATGTAGAATTCATTCATAGATTCAAAAATAGTGATAGTGTCCCTTTAAATCACAGGTGTATAAAATTACGCACCACCCTCACCTTTCCTATGGCAAATCCTGCTAGATGGTGCAAAAACTCTCTAGACGGTCGGCACACGTCAATCATAGTAATCACAGTTGAATGGAAGAGAGCAGCACAACACCAATGTATTGCAGGTGGGGAGCATCCCCATTTATTATTCACCACCAAAAAATCAAGATTTTTTGGTGGTGAATAATAAATGGGGATGCTCCCCACCTGCAATAAATTGGTGTTGTGCTGCTCTCTTCCATTCAAGTGTGATTCCTTTAAATCACAGGAACATAAAGGGATGGATTAAAAACAAAAGCTCTCAATATGTTTTAGACTATTGGCTACAAAATATGCCTCCATGTAAAGGCACAAAGCCACAGCTGCTTTTATACTGGTCACATGCCTCTATTTTTTTTATTATTATATACGCGTTTGAGTCATGGGACATGCAAAACATCACTGTGCACCATTGTTTTGCTGTCTACAGCATAATGAGAGTCTATTTTTAGTGTCCCATGCCATTTCCACAATGACAGATGCTTCTGCTGCCATATTTATCCAATCACCCCCTTAAGACCATCTCATGTTGAGGATCCTCAACATTTTATTTTTGTTCTGCTTCTCCTTTTTTTAAAGTCATTTTCCATCTCTCCTTTCCCTGCTATACTGTATGGTCCTGTCTTGGGATCCTCCTCATGCTTCTGCCTCTTGGTTTATCACTCGCTGTCTGTTGGACCTGTTACATCTGGTCACTCTCTTTTTTCTGCCTGCATGCTCGCCCTGTCTCCTTGCCTCTGCTCACTTAAAGGGTCTCTCTAAATTATTGTTTGAGTTTCTTACCTTATTTCTGCATAAAAGCTAAAACCAACAACCATCCTTTAGTAGATACTACTAAGTCACATTGTTGGGACAATGGTGGTTGCTGGTGGAGAAGACCTGCTGCTGGGGAATCAGGAACCATGACTCCCTTCCTCAGATGGCCATCGCCTGCCTAAACACTTCTCATAAGTCTTTCAAAGCTTACTGTTAACCACATATCAAGCATTGAAGACCAGATGGAGCCACCGCCCTCTAACCACTAGATGAAGCCGCCACCCAACTATAGATCAGGTCGACTTTCTAATGGTGGTTAAGTTGGTTCATATTAAGTTAACCCAACATTGGACTCCTTATCAACTGGCCATCAGTAGGAAAGGACTTTTATTTTCCATTCAACCCAAGAAGCTGTTAGTGTCCCAAGTTTTTTTTGTCTTGCTGCCATTTAAACCATCCCCAAGGTTTGGGGAAAACTTCTTCATGTGTCCATTCTTCATCTGTGTGATGGCTGAAGGATCCTGAGATCTTGTCCTGTACAGGAACCTTCTGCTTTCAAAGGAGTATCAGTGGTGTGTATTTATGTGGTTAAACAAACAACTTACCTATCACTTCTTGTACTTATCTAGTTTAGGTGGACAGTATATAATTGTCAGGACTGATGGCACATCCAAGCATCACTTTGCTTTCGCCATGTCATCAAACCAAGTAGTAACTAGTATAGGCAATCGGAGGAGGAAAGTAATTCATGTTTACAAACCGCCTGTAACAAGAAAGATTGGACTGTTTCCCAGCACTAGAATAGTCCAAATGCCACTCACACAGCCCTGCAGTAACCCCCGGCTATGGTTTTACGCTGAGTTACCCCAAACACGGGCTGTAAATAAACTGTATGGAAAGATATTCCCTTGCCAAAGCTCTTACTCTTACAAGAGGTATTTTTCCAAACTGAAAAACTAAGTTTTTATGCACTGTTTTTTTTAAATTTTTTTAACTTTTCACAGCCCAGCCTAATCCTCCCCCCTCAAGTTATAAAAAAAAACTGCCAAATTGTACATATTCTATTTTAAACTAACCTATATTAAGCACCTTTTTCCCTATTTTCCTTTGTTTTGGGCTTGTTTCTAATCACTCATGTTTGGAAAGAGAAATATCTGTGCAGTTGCATTGCCAAGAGTGGGAGAGAGTGTCTTGCCCTGTAATTGGTTGACCAGGGCCTTTTCGCCCTGTTAAGTAGCAAAGATTTAAGCTAGTGGAACAGTAGGGTTGTGTTCTCTGTTCTGAGATTACACACACCTAGAAGAGAACAGCTCTGTTCTAGGTAGGCTTCTGAAGGTAGATGCATCTGGAACACTATAGTTGTGTTATATGTCACTTTCTGAGAGTGAAGGCATCTAGAACAGGAAATTTGTGCTCTTTGTAGCCTTCTGAAGTAGTGATGAGTGGGTCAGAAGTTGTTCAACCCTAACCTGCTGCTTTCCTACCCAATCCAGTCTGAAGTCCTCTTCTACTTTATGACTTGTACCCGACCTCCACTCTGATTTCTCGTATATAGGCAGAATTAACTGCCATAGGGGAGGCGCTAGCCCTCCAGAGGGGCAGTTACCTGCTTGAATTTTGACCCACCACTAAACCTGCTCATCACTATTCTGAAGGCAGATGTACCTGGAACAGTTTTGTGTCTTACATGCATCTAAAACAAAAAAAACTTCAGTTCTTGGTAGCCTACTGAAGGCAGATATGAACACAGTAGTATTGTGTTCTAGGTCTTTCTGACATTGGATGGGTTGTATAAGAGTCTGAACACAGAGAAGCTTTGAGGACCCATTACCATAAGCATGATACAATATGCCATTCAGTTCTGAGAACTGTGATACTGCTATAAATAAACTATTACAAAATTCTACTGGTTTCTATGGTTTTGTCTTATTTCATAGAGTTCATCTGGTGCTGGTGATGTTGCTGAACAAGCAGATTTTTACCCAGTTCTGCCACACATGTAGTCAGCCCCAGGCCAGTGACTGGATCATAATAGGGGCCCATGGAAACCCAATGGGGGAGGCTCACATCAACAACTAAACAGCAGTATGAGAAAGAAACACCCCAGACGGCAAAGATGAAGTCGATGAATATATTTATTTGATTTTATGCAGCAGGCCCTCAGCCTGAGCCCAATGTAATGCTGACTGGACAGGGTGGTGTGACTACAACACAACATGCACATCACAGTGAAGAGAGAAGAGCAGGTTACAGCCAATTTCATAAAGCTAAGAAGAGAGGGGTGGGGGAAATGTGAAAACAGTGTCCTTACCATTAGCCAGAGATAGGCGCTCTCGCTGACATTGAGGGTACATGCCAACTGTATTTCTTATTTTCTTTCATCTGCCAGATCCGTAAGTTGACATGCCGGTACTGTAGACAACTAAACCCCTTACTATGGACCTGATTGCGAGTACATGTGAGGGAATAATATAAAGGCAGTACTGTTAGGACAAGCCGGCTGAGGGATGGGAGTTTCCAGTGTCGGACTGTGATGCCAGGTGCCCATCAGAAAACCTTAGACCGTGGACCCATTTTCCAAATGATTATTCTTCCTCTCCTCACTCAAGCTCTATATTCTCCTAGTCTTTTATATCACCTTACTATACTCTTCTTCCATTATTAAGCCTCTCTCTCTCTCTCTCTCTCTCTCTATAGTCAAATACAAGAGTCCTCTGCACTCAACCCATTATCAATATATTTAAGACAGAGACATTTTGTGCATACTGCTACTAAAAAATGCCTTACCCTTTAAACAAAACAGGGATTGTTTGTATATACATATATATATATATATATATATATATATATATATATATATATATATATATATATATATATATATATATATATATATATATTAGGCTTAAAAAGCCGATAAATATATATTAAGAAATATAAATGGGAAATATATATCCCCATAGTTTTACCTTAAACTCGCTGTTTCGTAAACTTAAGACCTGGGATGTTATATATATCTTCATAAATATCTGTAACATTAGCTCCAAACAATGGGCAAATGTTTGCTTTCATTGAACATGTGAATAACAGTGGGGTGAATAACAGTGGGGCCATTGCAAGAGCAGAAGTAGGAGACGGGGAGAAAAGAGGTCTACGCAGCTGTTCCTGGCCTCCTCAAACCCTAAATCCGGTGGGAGGCGGCAGTTAATCGGTGAGGAGTCTTGGCATCAGCCTAGCAGGCAAAGGAGGCCAGCAAGTGCAGGAGGTGTGATGTGTAGGAACTGGCAGAGAGAGGCCTGATGATTTCCAGGGAGGATCGGCAACTGCTCTCAGCTACAGGCAAGTGGAGGGGGTGGGGAAGGGGGAACACCACACCTGGATGCCCCGTCTTACTGGGGGTGAAACCAGGGGGCTCCAGACCATGCAGGTAGGGTTCCTATATATTTATCTTTTTTCCCTTTTAATAAACATTGGGATCAACTTGTTAAAGAAACTTGTTTTTCAGAGTGGGATAATTCTTTTTTCCTGCTGTTTCATATACACACCACCGTGTATTAGTAGAAAGTTGAAACAGACTGGAATATAGGCAGTACTTTTGTCTGCAATCGCCCTTTATTGGGACCAACCATCATTTTTACTGGCCAGGCTGGTAAAATACTGGTCAGGTGGCAACCCTACACGCAGGGGAGGAGGGGACCAAGTTTTCACAAAGGCCCACCAGGAGGCACAGGCAAGTGGAGCAGAGGAGGTGGGGGCAGATTAGGGGTCTTGGTCTGGGACGCCAGTTAGCCAGGAGTCAAAGCGGCAGCGAGAGTAGGAGGAATTGACTGGCAGGGTGGAGAGGCAGCAATAAACAGCCATCAGGGGACCACTATGACAGAGACACAAGTAGAGACCAGAAGGGCCTGGCTTTGGGACTAGCCTGGCACAGTGCCAGGTTCAACGGGGTCAGGGGCACAAGAAGATGATGGCAAGGGGGCAAGTCCGACAGGGGTAGCGCAGGGTCAGGCAAGATTGGGGCAGATGGAGAGGAGCAGACACAGGGGTGTTGCCACCATGAAAGAACCAGAGTGAGAACACAAGGAAAGAAAAACGATAGTTTCGGGCATCGCATTCTGCCTCCTCTCCGTTCACCGGGAATGCCATCACTTGTTCAGGAGCTGGTTTGACAGACCCCTTTGCATTTAACTCTGCCTCTCTATGGGCTATTCTATATTCAGCAAATACTTTTGAGATGTTTAGTAGTTTTACTGAATGTGTTGTCAGGAGGTATGGTGGGGTATGGCTATCTGGTGCAATTTCCAGAGGACACAGTGGTAATCAAGTGGTTTGGATCCAGAGCTATGAAATGGGCTGGGAGGCGGCCTAATGTCCTAGTAATTCATGCCGGACGCAACAATATGGGGTTGGTGGATCTAAACAGTCAGTCTTATACTCCCAGATGTGGTGATGGTGGTCTGGTCGTCAGATGAAATTGGCTGGACCTTAAAGCAATGGAAAAGAGTAGGGAAAGTTAACAAGGTCATGGGGGCATTGGTGCATAGAGGTATGCCATTGACTGTTAGAGGAGCAGTAAACTGGTCAAGTAGGCATGGGATGGCTGGGTGGGGACCTGGTGGTCAAGGTAAGCAGGGAAGTTAGGTAGGAGAGGTTAGGGGCAGCCCAATAACTTGGGGCAGGTTCTGTAAATCAGACAGGACAGTGTTAAAACTTGGTTGGAGTCAGGTGTGTCTGGAAGAGGAGAGTATTTGTAATGTGGTGGAACAAGAATTTGGCTGGTTGGTTATTGGTTATACAAACTGTTATATATAGATATGTTTTCACATTTTGGTTCAATTATAAATTGTGTTCTGTTTAATAAAATGCTCTGCTGCCTTTTTATCTCAAAACTGTCTCCTAGTGTTTGTTTGAGGGATGGGCTGGTATCTGGGGAAGTTGGTCGCCTTGGGGGTTGGTCACCCTGGGGGTGAGGGGCTGAACTTGCTGTTGCCCTAGCTAATTGTGAGCTTAACAGCAGCAATAACTGTTGGTATTAGATATGGCATCGAGCAGCAAGTGAATATATTGCAATTAGCTTTTTTAATGCACAAAATGTCCTATATCTATTGATAATGGGTTGAGTGCAGAGGACCTCTTGTATTTGTGTGTATAAATTTTGTAGTCACAGAAAAATAGGAATCCCTGTTTTGATTAAAGTGGATTAATAGCTCAAGGCAAAAAATGTCCCAAATCAATAATGGTTTGAGTGCAGAAGACCTTCTGTATTTGTGTGTATGAAGTTTGAGGTCATGGTCTCATTGCACCCCCGCAATTAGCAGCTCCTAGCTCTCCCTTCAAACTGGAGGGGCTGCTTAGTCCTCAGGAAGACAGAAATATTCAGCCCAAGTGAGAGATCCAAGAAAAAAGTAGGGTTGTGACTGGCAACTGCACTCTGGCAGAGAGAGAGTATTGAGTCCAATGGAAAGTATATGGAGGCAGAAATGTTCACTATTGGGGAGACACCAACATCCCAGGATAGGGAATTATCCCCTCTTATAAAACTGAAATCCACTAATCCAATATATTAGGAGCCCACTGGGAGAGATTAATGACACGGAGGTGTAAATGTTAACTATTTTATTTATTCAGTTCTATAAAGGTCTTGCTCATATCTGAATCTACGCAACTTGCAGTGAAGCAAAGTATAAAATTCCTGCAGTTGGTCTGTGTGATAAGAATTAAAGATGAACATTATACATTTTACCTTTGTTGTAACCCCAGTTTCCCAGTGACTCAGTCAGACGTGCTCTCCAATGGAGGACAGAGGTACAAGTAGGATGGGAACCTTTGGTAGAGGTGGGACATCACTGGAGACCTTCAATCAGAAAGGGAGATCTATGAGAGAGCAGCATAATGGCTACTGAGGGGCCATCACTGGCAAACGCACACTGGGAGAGAATATTGATGCCAGTATTAATGATGGCAGAAGGGGCTCCCTCAGCAGCTGGTACAACATCCTGGGGCAGGTAATTATCTTCTGTGTAAGCTTCATATCCATAGAGGCTCATGGGAGGTTTCAATAGGGCTCACTCATTGAGACTTCTTACATTGGCCATTAGAATTATTATTCCTTATCAAAGATTCATAAGCTGAACCCCCACATCTCCTTACTGAGGTCCCACTTATCTAAGCAGCATGTAAACATGTGCTGAACTTGCAGCCAATCACTATCAGGATATAAACATAAAACGTGATTGGCTGTAAACTCACTTTTCTATTTCTGGGATCAGAGGTGAGCGGAGCATTGATACACTGGAGCATTGAGGGAAATAATGGCAGAAATGAAGGAAATTACTATTTGAGTATAGAGCTGCAACTTCCCAGTCACTGTTACTCATGTCCTGAATGTCCCAGCATCCCTTGTCACACCTGCAGCCTGTAGTCTTCTAACTGTTACTGACCTACAAATCCCAGCATCCCTTGTCACACCTGCAGCCTGTAGTCTTCTAGCTCTTAATGAACTACAAATCCCAGCATCCCTTGTCAGACCTGCAGCCTGTGGTCTTTTAGCTGTTACTGACCTACAAATCCCAGCATCCCTTGTCAGACCTGCAGCACAAATCACAGCATCCCTTATCAGACTTAAGCTCCCCATAGACGCGACAATTCTTCTTGCCGAACTAACGATTTTAGGGAAGCCCGACCAATCCTTCGAAATTATTGTGCGGTTAGTGGGATTCGAACGATCGTACATCTTACAATTTTTCGGCCGACATCTGTCAGGAAATTGATCGGCCAGGTCAAAATATCTTTGTCGGTCCCAGTGCAATCTATCTATGTTTGCGGGGCCAAGCAGGCAGCTCCCCTTTGTTTTCCTGGCAAATTGGTCTTTTTAGTTGATGGTAAATTCGTACGATCGTTCTGAGAAGATCGTGGTCTCACGATCAGGATCTGATCTTTTAAAAATCTCAACATCTATGGCCAGCTTTATAGTACAAATCCCAGCATCCCTTGTCAGACCTGCAGCCTGTACTATTCCTTTTACTGTGATATCATGGTGTTGAGAGGCTGCATTTCAGCAGGGACTGGGCCTTATATTATAATAGAGGGAAGAATGGATGGTGCCAATACAGGTTAAATACTGCAACCTGTTAATTTCATTTCATTTAAAGGGGAATTTTGCTTTAATGCCGTTGATGCAAAAGGAAAAACTGATGCTAAATTTTGTTTTTTGACAATGGATATCAAATTTCAGGATTTATGGTCAGAATAAAAATAACAGATAAAACAGATAAACAATATATATGTTAAGGGTTTGTTTTTGGTGCAATGGGAGAATTGGTTGAGGGTGTGAATACTTATATAAGGCAGTGAATCCTGATATGTATAGCAGAGAGGGCTGGTGCATGTGAGCTCACAATCTCTTCTTTCTTTCTGTTTCCCCACACAGTGAAATTTCCAAGCGACAAAGTGTTTTCATAGCGTTTTTCACAGTGATTTTCCGAGTGATTTCACAGCGATTGTTTTATAGAGATATTCAGTGATATTCCATCTGATTTTTGGCGTTTGGAAAAAACATCTTCCTTTGACGTCAGCTGATATCTTCTTTATAACCCAACAGCTCTTTTAAGAGATAAAATTTGGTGTAATGCCATTCTGCGCCCCCTGGAGGAAGGTAAGGCAACTGCTATTGTTTTATCTGAATTTAGGGATTTGCTGTATAGAGAACAGATACAGATAAAGTATAGACTGTAATAGAATCTTTCTCTTCTCCTTCTGCCACAGGCGGAATCCAGACCCCTCTCTGAGATTTATAAGTTGAGAAGAAGAAAGTAGGAGGGTAAAACACTCGCCGCTAATGCCGGAAGTGAGACTGAGCCGGCGCCGTGGCCCGCCAGGCTGCCTAGGGCGACTGGCAGGGTTGGCCTGGCTCTGACCCTGGGGAATATTATGTTATCAATAAAATCCTTCCTCCTTTATTTTCCAGCCTCCTAATGGTCGGCTGACCAAGGATGTGCTTCTTGGAGAGGGTGGCACCAGAGACGTCTACAAGGTAAGGGACCAACCAATTCCTAGAGACTAGGGGAACTGAACAAGATTGTGATCACTACACAAAATCACACAATGATTTAGGCAGACATATCAAGCTTCGGGTTTGGGGCTGTATTAGACCCTCTACTTCCTACATGTATATAAGTCAACCTTTCTGTCTGTATTACAGGGACGACACCATCGTAAAGGCGTGGTAGAAGTGAAGATCGCCAACACCAGCCGAGTACTGTATCTTTATAATTCCAATCACTATATATCTATCCTATTTGTGCAGTTGCCTATGTTAGCTAAAGAGATTTCTATTATTTCACTCCAGGATGAAGAGTCAGTCTGCAGGGAGCTGAAGTTTCTCCAGCAGTTCAGCGGCTGCAAGAACATCACTCTTACTATGGCGCCTACTACAGGACTCCACTCACGGAGTGTTCATTGGAGCTCTTGGAAATAAGAAATGATTTACTGTATCGTGTTCATTCCTCTTGTGCCAAAGCAATCTCTACTGAAAGTGATAGAATACATGACCTTAATTAATTTCTATATATTGCAGATTGTTCTCGAGTACTGTGGTGGAGGCTCTCTCTACAACCTCATCAGCAAGACCAATGACCAATCCCTGAAGGAGACCTGAATTGGCTATGTCTGCAAGGAGGTTTTAAAGGTAAGGCCAGATTTACCCCTTAAGTACTCTTCTTTAATTACATAAATTATATATACGAACTCTTTGTTGGGAATGTTTAGTCTTATGTCTGTTTTAGTCTTATAACCTACATCTCAATATCCCCAGGGACTGCACCACATCCACAAGAATCTGGCCATTCATAGAGACATCAAGAGCCTGAACATCATGCTCACAGAGACGGCCAAAGTGAAGATCAGTGAGTAAAATTTACAAAAACTAACCCAATTCTCTCCTTCTAATGCTCTTTGGTGTGTCTTTTGCAGTGTGACATCTGGTGGCTGGGGATAACTGCCATCGAAATGGCCGAGGCAAAACCATGTAAGTGGATCACAACAATTGTGGCTACTTTATTTTATACATTGAGCAGCAGGTTCTATATCAGAATGGGAGGAATTTGGGGTGATTTGCTATTTCCAGCAAAAAAGAACTTTTTCTATTGAATAAATAACTTCATGTTTGATGGGCCTGATATATATGTTTTTTTATTTTAGCATACCCAGATCAATACCCGGTGGAGCACCTGATAAGAGAAGCCCAACCAGCGAAGCTTCAATCAAACAGATGGTGAGTCGGTCCCAGCTCGTGTCACTATACATTGTACCTGTGCTTGCAGACATGGAACGCCCCACATTTTCTTATTAACACTTGGGACATTTGGCAACTGCTATATCCACTTAGCCGCTTCCACAGTCTGCCCTCACCATGCCCCTTGTCTGTACAAATTTGGGATAATGGGGAGATTTCAGTCTCAGCTCAGGAGGATGTGTATTTTGCTTAAATATCTCCTAAATATAAATAGAGGTTTTTCTACTGCAGACTTTAAATGTGGCCCATAAGATGCAGGTAGGGATTTGTGTGTTTTCAGGGAAATATAGGTGGATGCAGAGCAGATATGATCTATTTTATGTATTTTTATGTATTATACTCACTGTCTATGTCTCAGGGGCATAACAGTATAACTATGGGCCCCACTACTGTGAGATTATAGGCCATGTGCACTATGGTGCAGTCAGGAGAGGGTGTAGGAAAATCACAGGACCTTACATTATCCCTCATAGCCTTATAGACATCTAGATTTGCCACTGATATACTTTGTTATACCCTTGTTGACCAGTTTGGGATAGCGGTGGGGAATCTTGGGTTGGGGAACACTTGTATGTATGTATAACTTTATTTGTAAAGCACTGTTAAGGAGCCACAGCACTGTACAGTGCATAAAAGTACTATATATATATACATATAAATAAAAGTATCCATGGGGGAGACAAATCACATAATAAATATATACAGAATCATAGGACAAAGAGCTTAAGTGCTATGTGGTAAGAGACATAGTGGGAAGGAGGTCCCTGCCCCATAGAGCTTACAGTCTAAGTGGATGGGAGGCTAACATACAAGTGCACAAGGTAAAGCATAGTCAGTAGGGACAAAACTTTGGGAGAAGATTTATATAATGTGTAATGCTGTAATACTATGGGTCTCACTTCTCCCTGGAGATCAAATCAAAATAAATAGATAGATAGATAGATAGATAGATAGATAGATAGATAGATAGATAGATAGAGTGATAGATAGATGATAGATTGAGGGATATATAGAGGGATAGAGAGAGAGAGAGAGAGAGAGAGAGAGAGAGACAGAGAGAGAGAGAGAGAGATTTTAGAGGGATAGATAGATATACTATAGATAGATAGATAGATAGATAGATAGATAGATGATAAATAGACGATTGATAGGTAAATAGATAGAGGTATAGATGTACTGTAGATAGATAGATGATATATGATAGATGATAGATAGATAGACAGACAGATAAACTGCAAAATAGTTGTATATTCTGGGGTATGGCTAATGGTTACTGGATAAAAGCTTCTGGAATCTGGAGATTTTTTTTGCTAGCTAAAATCTCTTTTTTCTCAGACAGATCCAGTGGCGTCTGCAGCTCCACCAGCAACACCTCCTTTCAAGGTGATGCAGTTCAGCAAGTATTAAATTCAAGATTCTTGCAACTACACCAGCAGGGACTTTATCTCCTTCTGTAGCACCATGATCATATTCTTTTCAGACTACCACATCTCCACCAGTGGTGTCTTTGCTTCAGTTTACATCATTCCACCCACACACATCTCCACCTCACGTTCCAACTGACATAGTTCCATCCATCTTCCTTTTTTTGCAGATTACTATAACTCCAACATCTTGCCTTAAGCATCTACATTTCACAGAACCATAGCTCCAACATTCATATCCACCTCTACAGCTCCACTAGCAACATTCACATTTTCAAACACCATAGCTCCACTATTAGGACCTTAGTTTTCATTAGTATGCCATTACCACATCTCCACCCAAGGACTTTTCATTTAACTTTAGCTCCACCACCAGCCCTTATCCCATTTTTTACCTCTACCAGCAAGCTCTGTCCTTTCTCCTCTTAAAAATATCTTTTAATCCTTGCCCTTCTTCCTGCACCTCCATTGGTTCTTCCATTCCACCAATACCAAGACATTTAGTCACCACCACACAGCACACATTAACATGATGCCCCCTACACAGAGGCTTCTTTTCTCCACTTTTTTATTTTGCCCCCCCCAATCTCCTAACACCAATGCCTCAGTGTTTTCCCTTGTTCAAATTCTTTCCTTTATAAATTCTATCCTTTCAAGCCTTCCACTCAACAACCAGTCACATCTCCTACTCTAAACCCTGACATAAACTCTTAGTACTGATACTCACATAAACTCCTAGTATAAGTTGATCCAGGGACTTGTCCGATTGCCCTTTGGGAGTCAAGAAAGAATTTTTTCCCCTCTGAGGCAAATTGGCTCTGGCTTCAGATGGGGTTTTTGCCTTCCTCTGGATCAACTAGTAAATAGGAAGATCCCTTTTACACTAAAACTTGAACCTAATGGATGTGAGTCCTTCCCAACTTAAATTAGTATGAATTAATCTAAAATGCATAAATATAACATCCAATTTATAAATAAATATGTTAATACACATTTCATTGGTGTTCTTGCATTTTTTATAGTTCTATATTATTGCCAGGGAACATTACAGAGGAGGGAGACCTCTAGTGCAAGGGAAAAGGGTCACTGAATAGTGAAGGTGGAATCAAGAGGCAAGGGTGGGAGAAATTGGTGAAAGGAGATTCTAAGGATGAAGAAATATAAGAAGGGGATAAGCCATGTCCTACTGATCTGCACTGATGTCAGAGGTTTGGTCAATAAATCACATACAAATGATATATAGTGTATATAAACATATCACTGGGATTATTAAATTATGAGACTGGGTTCAGTAGGTGCTGACTTATTAATATGTTATTTTGGGCCTAGCAGGGACTTGGATATACATGTCACTACCATTAGTATCCTTTGGGCCAAGAAGAAACAGACTCATTGGGTCTAGAAAGAGCTGACCCATAAACATGCCACTGTCATTAGAAGACGTTTGTCCCATGATAAAGTTGCGTTTGGTATTATTTGGGCATAGGAAGGGCAGGTCTGTGTGATGTTTCATTGGGCATCAGTCCATCCCGTGATTGGTCTACTGATAACAGGTGGGATATTAATGGCCACTGGAAATTCAAGGAGTACCCTGCTCCCCAGAGGTTCACTGCACATATCAGTCCCTTTGGGAAAATGGGAAGAGGAGGGTCCATCCAGAGTCACCAGGAAGGTTTGTTCTGCTGAAGTGGGGGGATATAACTTTAACAATGACACAGCTGAGAGGCAGTACAGCACCCCCCCCCCCCCGCTCTGATTTTAATCCATGCAGTTTATGTTTATTCCTGGGATTACTTGCCTTTTAAGAGACAGGGTGTGGGGGGTAGACAGAGCAAGGGTTATGTTTATGTAATTGCAGGGTACAGCCGTATCAAGCTTCTCAGTTCTGTTGGGCCCAGGCCTTTAAGGAATCACATGTTGATCTTGCTGCCTCCCTGCTGCATGGTGTTGCCCCCTTGCTTAAGAATGAAGTAGTAGAATACCCATGCCCACTGACATACATGAGATGGGGAAATAGGAGACGCTGCTCGTGGGAGTAGGCAGCACCAACAGGTTTTCACAGTCCATTGCACTGATTAGTGGGTGCCAGTACAGTCCAGTCAGCTCAGAAGAGCCATTATACTGGGCTTGTGCTGTGCCAGGGACATATCATACATGGGCCCTCAGAAGGTCCTGCCTGACCAATATCTAGAGTTGTCACCATTTTAGAAAAAAAAATCTGGCTGTACAGAAAGGGACAATGAGGGGGAGGTTTGGGAGAAAATATGGTTGATATGGGAGCGGGGATTATAGGAAGAAGGCAAAGAAGTGGAGCTGGAGGCAGGGACAGGACAGGACAGGGGTGGTACGTCAGGGAATTATAAATTTATGAGCAAATACATTGCTGGTTAAACGTGTAACACTGGTCCCAGTCTCGGCTACTATATTACTGGTTAGGCTGGTGATATGAAATATCTGATTGAAACAGCAAATCCAAAAACAGGGTATAGATCTATATATTCAGTAGGACATGTGGCAGGGGGTTGAAATCTGATAATGAAACATCCCACAAATGGACTCACATAGAAACATCATACAAAATGGTTTATTTTTATTGTACAAAACATGACATTATCATGAATTATACGCTGAATTATAAACACGGGGCCTGGTTTCCATCTATATATAACTGAGCAACTTTACGCACGTAGCGGCATTTGCACTTAATTTTTGTAGCCGGCTTGCTTCAGCCTCAAAATATTCATCCAACTTCCTCTGGAGTTTGCCCAGAATCCGCAGAAATGAACGAGAGAGAGAACAGTTTAGTATCAGTCAATAAACCCCTTTTACTGACATCCGTGTGCAGAATAAATACCTAGAAATGTCAGTTCATTGTGGCTGGTGCTCAGTGATTGGAACAACTGGGGGCCCCCAACAAATTAGCACTACCCAGTGATTTTACATTTTCTCCTCATTAAAGAAAAGTTGAATATAAAAATGATAGAACTGTTTGAAGCCTGAACAGAAGTGATTAAAGGGGTGGTTCGCCTTTAAGATAACTTTTAGCATGTTATAGAATGGCCAATTCTAAACAACTTTTCACTTGGTCATCTACTTTTATTTCTCATAGTTTTTAAGTTATTTGCCTTCTACTTCTGACTCTTTCTAGTTTTCAAACAGGGGTCACTGACCCCATCCAAAAACAAATGCTCTTTAAGGCTACAAATGTATTGTTTTTGCTATTTTTTTATTATTAAGGTCCTCTCCCTTTCATATTCCAGTCTCTTATTCAATTCAATGCATGGTTGCTAAGGGTAATTTGCACCAGATTGCTGAAACTCCAAACTGAAAGCTGCTGAATAAAAAGCTAAATAGCTCAAAAACCACAAACAATAAAAAATGAAAACTAATTGCAAATTGTCTCAGAATATCACTCTCTACATCATACTAAAAGTTTATTTAAAGGTGAACAACCCCTTTAACATGAGAAAGGGAGGAAAGAGAGAACTCACAGCCTGATTGTGCCGGTTACATTCATTCTCACCCAGAGCCTGCTGGAGATGGTCATTAGCTGAATAAGGGAAACCAGACCAACTGAGAGGTTGCAGAGAGAGGAGCCTGGGGGGAAAGAAACATCATTATTATCCTTTATACAGCGCATGGCTTCTCCAGTAGAACTGATTTTCCTATCACAGTGGCACCAGCATAGTTGGTTCAGTTCAGAAGGCAATAAAGTCATCACTAGGTTTGCAGAGGGAAAAACAGACACTCCATATGGATAGTGCCTTAAAGGAGAAGGAAAGGCTAAACTAAGTAAGCTTTATCAGAAAGGTCTATATAAATACACCAGTAAACCCTCAAAGTAATGCTACCGAGTCCCCTGTCAAAAGAAACACAGCATTTCTTTCCTTCTATAGTGTACACATGGGCTTCTGTATCAGACTTCCTGTTTTCATCTTAAATCTCCAGGGCTTAGGCATGCTCAGTTTGCTCCTCTCCCTTCCCCCCCCCGCTGTAATCTGAGCTCAGAGCTATAAGTGAGAATGGAGAGGCGCAGGCAGGAAGTGATGTCACACCAAGCTAATATGGCAGCTGCTATACTAAACAAACAGGGAGGTTCTAGAGCTGTTTACTCAGGTATGCTAAAACACTCTACAGAATCAATATCGTGTTATAGCTTGCACTGTTGTGGCTAATCTATTGGCAATAAACGGCTTTGGTATCTTTACTTCTCCTTTAAATAAAATTAAGTAGCCATACACTGTACCCCACAGAAATTCAGCGGCACACCAATCCCATCACCCCCAACAAACATCCAGCGACACAATGAACTGCCCAAAACCTAAGGTAGAGGTTATTACATCCTGTACCAAACCTACAATACAAGTTGGCAACAGTGGGGTTTAAGTTGCATGTCCAGTCAAGAGTCCGCAGCCGCCACTAGAACCCATTACCACTTTCCCATGTTTGAATTTGCCGCTCACTAATAGGTAATCCGCAGTGGAGCGGTCACATGGTAGGATCACATGACCGTGATATCAGGTCCTTTCCTAGGCCGCTACCATATATTTAGGTGACACCTTGGAGTCCATGATGCCCTCAATGGTAGCTCCAAAATGAATTAATTTAATAAACACTATGTCAAAGAAACAGTATCATGTCTGCCCTAAACGAACAAAAACGGACATGCGTCTCATCTGTAATCGATCAGACAGCCCCTAATGCCGCAGCAGTTGCCCATAAGCAAAATGTCGACCACAACTTTCCGGAAGTGATCTCTCGGAAAGCCAAAGCCCTAACCCGGGAAGCGCCACTACTGACAGGCGCTATGAAGCTGCTCCGGGCTCTGGTCTGCCTCCTGTTCCCTGTGCTGGTTCTGTGTGAACCTATAACGCTGACAGTCGGTGCCCTGTCTGTAGTGGGTGGCGCTGTGTATTATGGACTGCAATGCTACTTCCAGGAGTGCTGCCTGCAGAATGGAGCCATCAACACCACAGGTGGGCACAGGGTCACATGATCTCTACCTTAGCCTTGAGGAGAGGGGGCATAAAGGGGCAACAGGGCAAAGACAGGTGCTACGCTTTGGCCTCATGCCGGTCAGTTGCCGCTGAAGGGTGATGGGGCTGTATGTTATTGCTTTTGAGTGCTGTCAACTTCCTATGCCCCCTCACAGCTGTAAAACTGGACCTTGTTATATATATATATATATATATATAGATATAGATATACTGTGCTGCTTTTGTGCGTCTGAATACCTTTATTTTCTATAGATATATAGCAAGGACCTTAATTACCCTGTCCTGGGTGTCCCATATTCTCCACACATCTGATATCTCCCATCAGAGCTGCTCATTGGTCCATGGCAGACAGGTGATATAATACTGGCTCAGTCACTCCATGTGAAGTCACCGGCGGTATCCGACTCATGAACACACCTGCCTGTTACATGTGTGTCTAAAGGTGGCATGTAGTTATTGTGTAACGGGCGTAACATATTTTATTTGCCTAATTCCCTTCTCTTCATACTTTTCCCTGCTCTTCATACTTAGCTCTGTGATTGCCAAACCTCTTTACTTAATTTTTCAGGATTCATTGAGATCTGGCATAGTGCCAAGAGACTGGCAAATTGCTAATGTGTTGCCCCTATTCAAAAAAGGATCCCGTTCTCAGCCTCAAAACTATAGGCCAGTTAGTCTGACGTCAGTGGTAGGAAAGCTTTTCGAAGGGTTAATAAAGGATAAGATACTGGACTTCATAGCAAATCATAATACTATGAGTTTGTGCCAGCATGGTTTTATGTGTAATAGATCTTGCCAGACTAACTTAATTTCTTTTTATGAGAAGGTAAGTAGAGACCTTGATTCTGGGATGGCAGTGGATGTGATTTACTTAGACTTTGCTAAAGCATTTGATACAGTGCCACACAAAAGGTTACTGGTTAAATTAAGGAATGTTGGCCTGGAACATAGTATTTGTACCTGGATAGAGAACTAGCTAAAAGATAGACTACAAAGAGTGGTGGTAAATGGAACATTTTCTAATTGGACCAGTGTTGTTAGTGGAGTACCACAGGGCTCGGTACTAGGTCCCCTGGTTTTCAACTTGTTTATTAATGACCTGGAGGTGGGCATTGAAAGTACTGTTTCTATTTTTGCAGATGATACTAAATTGTGCAGAACTATAGGTTCCATGCAGGATGCTGCCACTTTGCAGAGTGATTTGTCTAAACTGGAAAACTGGGCAGCAAACTGGAAAATGAGGTTCAATGTTGATAAATGCAAGGTTATGCACTTTGGCAAAAATAATATAAATGCAAGTTATACACTAAATGGCAGTGTGTTGGGAGTTTCCTTAAATGAGAAGGATCTAGGAGTCTTTGTAGATAACACGTTGTCTAATTCTGGGCAGTGTCATTCTGTGGCTACTAAAGCAAATAAAATTCTGTCTTGCTTAAAAAAGGGCATTAACTCAAGGGATGAAAACATAATTATGCCTCTTTATAGGTCCCTGGTAAGGCCTCATCTAGAGTATGCAGTGCAGTTTTGGACTCCAGTACTTAAGAGGGATATAAATGAGCTGGAGAGAGTGCAGAGACGTGCAACTAAATTGGTTAGAGGGATGGAAGACTTAAATTATGAGGGTAGACTGTTAAGGTTGGGGTTGTTTTCTCTGGGAAAAAGGTGCTTGCGAGGGGACATGATTACACTTTACAAGTACATTAGAGGACATTATAGACAAATGGCAGGGGACCTTTTTACCTATAAAGTGAATCACGTACCAGAGGCCACCCCTTTAGACTAGAAGAAAAGAACTTTCATTTGAAGCAACGTAGGGGGTTCTTCACAGTCAGGACAGTGAGGTTGTGGAATGCACTGCCGGGTGATGTTGTGATGCTGATTCAGTTAATGCCTTTAAGAATGGCTTGGATGATTTTTTGGACAGACATAATATCAAAGGCTATTGTGATACTAAGCTCTATAGTTAGTATAGGTATGGGTATATAGAATTTAATTAAAAGTAGGGATGGGTGTGTGTATGGATGCTGGGTTTTCATTTGGAGGGGTTGAACTTGATGGACTTTGTCTTTTTTCAACCCAATTTAACTATGTAACTACTATTCCCTGCTCTTCATACTATTCCCTGCTCTTCATACTATGTATTTATTGTGTAATGGGCACAGCACACATTTGATTTGCCTAATTCCCTTCTCTTCACACTTTTCCATTCTCTTTACACTATTCCCTCCTTCATACTATTCTACCATAACCCGCTCTTCGTACCATAACCCGCTCTTCGTACCATAACCCGCTCTTCGTACCATAACCCGCTCTTCGTACCATAACCCGCTCTTCGTACCATAACCCGCTCTTCGTACCATAACCCGCTCTTCGTACCATAACCCGCTCTTCGTACCATAACCCGCTCTTCGTACCATAACCCGCTCTTCGTACCATAACCCGCTCTTCGTACCATAACCCGCTCTTCGTACCATTCCCCGCTCTTCGTACCATTCCCCGCTCTTCGTACCATTCCCCGCTCTTCGTACCATTCCCCGCTCTTCGTACCATTCCCCGCTCTTCGTACCATTCCCCGCTCTTCGTACCATTCCCCGCTCTTCGTACCATTCCCCGCTCTTCATACCATTCCCTGCTCTTCATACCATTCTCTGCTCCACCCTCTTTATACCATTCCCTTCTCTGCTTTCTCTCACTGCGCACACCCAGTTGTCAGCAAGGAGGTACTCCAGTCAGGCACCCTGTGGCAGGGAGGGGTACTCCGGTCAGGGGCCCTGTGGGACTTTCCATAATGTCATGTATGTTTTGTGATTAACCAACCTAAGAAGGACAGAAATGTGCTAGGGATTGTGAGACCCCCCCCCCCCAGGACTTTTATTATGTAGGAGGCCACACTGGGCTGTACAGCAGATATCTGATGCAAGGAGCAAAAGAATTGCATATAGGGAATTGAACAATGCTTAAAGGAACAGTAACATGAAAAAAAAGTAAAGCTTTTTAAAGGAATGACACTATAATGTAGTGTTTCCCTGCACTGGTAAAACTGGTGTGTTTGCTTCAGACACTCTACTATAGTTTATATAAACAAGCTGCTGTGTAGCCATCGGGCAGCCATTCAAGCACAGGATACACAGTAGATAGATAAGTACAACTACTATAGTTTATATCAGTGATCCCCAACCAGTAGCTCATGACAGGTCTGGACTGAGAACTAAAATGGGCCCTGGCATTTCAGGTACACAGAGGCCCAAACAGCCCCCACCAGCCCACTAAATAGTAACTTTCTATGACGCCTTATAGCAGCCCCTCTTGCATTTGCCAGAACCCACAGATTGCCAGTCTGGGCCTGGCTGGTGAGCAACATGTTGCTCCCCAACCCCTTGGATGTTGCTCTCAGCTGCCTCAAAGCAGGTGCTTATTTTTGAATTCCGGGCTTGGGGGCAAGTTTTGGTTGCATAAAAACCAGATGTACTGCCAAACAGAGCATCTTATAGGCTGCCAGTCCTCATAGGGGCTACCAATAGTCAATCACAGCCCTTATTTGGCACCACCCAGGAACATTTTTCATACTTGTGTTGCTCCCCAACTCTTTTTACATCTGAATGTTGCTCATGGGTGAAAAAGGTTGGGGATCCCTGGTTTATATAAACAAGTTGCTATGTAGCCATGGGGGCAGCCAATCAAGCACAGGATACACAGTAGATAACAGATAAGTCCTGTTCCTTTAAAGCCTTGGCTAGAAAGCTGGGGTTACACAACATGCACACAACAAGCTACCTGGTTACTTTTCTGTTCCCCTTTCAGCCCTAGAGTTGGATTTCGATAAATATATCTTTGGGCAACACCTGGCTAAGAGGGTGATCCTGAAAGGAGTAACTGGGTTTCTGAGAAACAAGCAGCCAAAGAAACCGCTCACCCTCTCCTTCCATGGCTGGACCGGAACCGGCAAGAACTACATCAGCCAGGTCTTGGCCAGGAACATCTATCCGCATGGAATGGAGAGTCATTTTGTGCACCAGTTTGTAGCCACGCTGCACTTCCCCCATGCTAAACAGGTTGACAAGTATAAGGTAATCCAGAGTCTGCCAGTACCAATAAAGCAGTGCCATTTCCCACCATTCAGGGCTGCAGAAATGGTTTGGGGTCTTGGGTATGTTTCTCTGTTAAGGGGTGTCATATTCTGTGGTTTTGGGCCAAACAGCACCCATCAAGTCTTTACCTCTAGTGAGAAGCAGACTTGTCATGCATATTCCTTTATTATGAACATATGATTTTAATTGGTTTTGATTTTTTTCTGCCTGAATGAAAGCTCTTTAGGCAAGTGAAGTATGTATATGAAATAATGTACCCCCTATTGTAAATCATAAGGATTGTAGAAGTCACTTAGGGGTACTGTGACCGTATAAAGGTACAAGGCTGCAGGCTGAGTTATACAGGGAACTCTGAGTATCAGTCGTGTATTATAAGGGATAATGTACCCCCTAATATAAATTATAAGGATATTAGAAGTCACTGAGGGGTTCTGTGACCATATAAAGACACGAGGCTGCTGGCTGAGTTATACAGGGAACTCTGAGTATCACTCATCTATTCTAAGGGATAATGTACCCCCTACTGTAAATGATAATTTATATTAGAAGACTGAGGGGTTCTGTGTCAGGCAGAGTTATACAAGGGACTCTAATAGTCATAGTGTATTATAAGGCATAATGTAACCCCTACTGTAAATTATAAGCATATTAGAAGTCACTGAGCCCCAAGACTTCAAAATGTGGTGAAATTAAGGAAGAAATTTATTGTTAACAGTTCGGTCCCATTTTGGACCTTTCTCAAGAGATTGCAGACAGAAAAGTGCCTCACGAGATGGTGCCAAAATCCTTTATGACGTCATCAGAATGAAATACAGTGTATAGTATATACAAACAGTGAAAACCTTAGTGTGCCAACATTAATCACTAGAGATATATATATATATATATATATATATATATATATATATATATATATATATATATATATATAGCCATTAGAAAAAGCACTCATGGCAAGTCAGTGTATTAGAACATGATAATAGAAAGAGCTTTATTCGTCCATATTGTTGTCTACGCGTTTTGATCTGCAGAAGATCGTCATCAGGATAGATAGATAGATAGATAGATAGATAGATACGTTATTGGAAATGAAGCAAGTCTTTGCCTAAATATCTAACTGAGTTGCATTAACAGGACCAGCTCCAGGCGTGGATAAAAGGGAATGTATCCAACTGCGAACGTTCTATCTTTATATTTGACGAAGTGGACAAAATGCACCCGGGACTGATTGATGCCATCAAGCCATTTCTGGATTATTATGGGCAACTGGACCGGGTTTCCTATAGTAAATCCATATTTATATTTCTCAGGTACATGCATGTAGCTGGAGCTGATATGGGACTTTTTAGGGCCAGTTTGTGTCGCCTATTTGTTACAAAATAACCATTTCCAGCATGTAATCTATGAAACCAACATTGGAGAAAAAATATGCAACTGCTAGAAAGTCAGTAGTCTGACACAATCACATGTATTAAAACACCCGCCACAATCATAAGGGACCGATAAGCGAGTCAAATCATAAGAAGCCTTGTAAGAACTACTGTCCAAATTGTGGCTCTTGAAAGGGCGAGTTGTATCATTGCCATGAGCCAAGGGGGGCAGTTAGGAAAAGATTTGGGGTGAGTGCTTATTTGTGCCCTGGGTACCCCTTGAACTATAGCAGGGTGACTGTTACCCCAATGTTTCTATATATTTGTAACCTTGTTATGAGTTAAGGGGGTCCAGTCTCAAGGCCAGTTAGGTTCACTTTTAGTTTTCTTCCATTATTAAAGGAACAGTTCAGTATAAAAATAAAACTGGGTAAATAGGGCGTGCAAAATTAAAAATAAATGTTTCTAATATAGTCATATAATCTATAAAGGCTGGAATGAGTGGATGTCTTACAACAGAACAGAACCCAACTTCCTGCTTTTCAGCTCTTTAACTCTTAGTCAGCGACTATAAGGGGGCCACATGGGACATAACTGTTCAGTGAATGTGCAATTGATCCTCCGCATACAGCTAAGATTCAAAAGCAAACAGTTATGACCCATGTGCCCCCCCCCCTATTAAGTAATTGATTGGTTGCTGCCTGGTAACCAATCAGTGACAACCAAAAGAGCTGCAAAGCAGAAATTAGTGTTCTGGCTATTATGTTACACATCCTGTCACTCCAGCATTTATAGATTACATTTGTATCTAACTATAATGGAAACATTTTTATTTTGCACAGCCGATCTATTTAGCCAGTTTTTATTTTTATACTGAACAATTCCTTTTTAAAGTAAAATTTCTGTGCATTTAGCAACGCTGGAGGAGAAATCATCTCGAAGTTGGCTTTGGATTTCTGGAAGAATGGAAAGAAGCGGGAAGACATTAATCTCTTTGAAGTTGAGCATCAATTATCACTTGCTGCTTTCAATAACAAAGACAGTGAGTATTACTCCGGATCCCTAAAGGTCATGCACATGGTGGGATCAGTTTAAAAATCAAGCCAAAAATGGAAAATTTAAACTGAAAGTAATTACACGCATATTCTGAGGATTCATTTCAGATAAATTGGGGCCTATGAGCATTCAGTGTTGAAAATGATTTATTAAATGCCATATTTATGGAATATTTTAGTATCACTAGTAGTGATGTGCAGGTCAAAACTCAACCTGCACCCAACCAAAAAATATTGCCAGACCCTCACCCAGGACCGCCATCAGAAATCGCAGGGCCCCGTACGACAAAATTTCCTGAGCCCCCTGGGCTGCGCCCACCGCAAGCCCCACCTACAGGTCCGCCCCCACCACACAGTAAAATAACTAAAAAAATATTGGTGGCTAGGGTTCCCACATATTAATAAAAAATAAAAAGATACTGGTGGTCAGGGCCCCCCATAAAAAAACATTTGTGGCCAGGGCCCCCCCCCATTAAAAAATATTGGTGGTTAGGACCCCACATAAGAGAGAAAATTTGGTGGCCAGGGCCCGCCCCCCCACATTTTAAGAAAATTGGTGGCCAGGGACCCTTAAACGTCAATGTTAAACGTCAAAATGTAATTGACTGTTTCAAGCTAAACAAGATCTATATAACTGCAGCGGAAATAATTGTTTTTGAAAAGGTTAGGTTACCTAACATATATCACCCTGGGCAGGTTAGAAAATCCCATTAGGTGAGGACTGCACTGGCAAATTAGTGTGGCCCTCTCCCGAAGAGTCTTTACAGGTCTGCAGCATCATCTTATTGTTGGCCCTGTGTCCTAACTATTGTTTCCATGTGCTCTGTGCACAATCGCATACTTCATAGCGACGTGGCTTTTTCTCACACACAGGTGGATTGTGGCATAGCAGCCTGATAGACAAGAACCTTATTGATTTCTTTGTGCCATTTTTGCCCTTGGAGTTCCAACACGTGAAGATGTGCGTGAGGACAGAGATGCGGGAGCGAGGCTATGAGGTGGATGAAGAGATTGTCACCAAAGTCGCCAAGGAAATGACCTATTTCCCCAAGAATGAGAACGTATTCTCTGTTAAGGGCTGCAAAGTCGTGTCAACAAAACTAGAATATTATCTATGAGACACCTGGAAGAAGAAATGAGACAGATTGTAGAACTCATTGCAGAGTATTGCGGCCTTACGGACAATGAAGGGATTTACCCACTGTTTTTAATGGGATGGGGGGGGGGCAAAATAATGGTGTACACACAATGGTTTATTTTTATATTTTTGAGTAATTTTGGGTGTGAAATTACACCTCCCGCCTTACAAGTGGATTGTATTGTTCTAACAAGGTAATTTTGTTGTGGATATGCGTGCAAGCCTCTGTGCTGTATCAAGATGATATTTCCGTCAGTGCCAATGGACAATGACGTGTTGTTTGTACTGCTGTCCACCCTTCAGACACAACATAAGTGTCCCTCTGAACTCTTACCAGAAATCATGTGACTTTGATAAAGATATATTTATTCTCACTGTTATGTGTCCTTCAGTCTCCTTTAATCAGGATAATATTATTAGATGTGGCTAGTTAGTGGCACCTAACACTGCCACTAATCCACATATTAGGGCCCACTTACAAACAGAAAGGAGGGTGCAAAGTCAAAAAAACAGTCAATTAGGGATTGTACATATATCCCAAAAATCCTCTGTATGGACAAACAATAAGAACAAATATTCCTAGCACTTTTAACAAGACAGCCTAAAGTGAATGTGTCGTGAAGCATGTCTCTATGATTTACACACCATGTTTAATGTTTTAAAGGAAATATTTTGTGTAAAAAATAAGAATGTACCAGTGCATTATACTCCTTTAGATATAGATGAATTGTGCTTTAAAAAGAAGTGTTTCAGGCTGATTTATTGAATATTTCTGCAAAAACCTTAATAATCTCTCCCTTCCACTTCCTGCTTCTTGAATTACCAGGCTGTGCAGGGGAGCCGGCGCCACTCAGCTCACTGCACTGTAGGACAGGAACCAATCAGCAGCTAGCAGGACCTGATAGGAAACTGAAACTTTTGTGTGACTGAAGGGCTGTGATTGGCTGTCCCCCCTCCTACTGTGACCATTAGGACACGCCCACCCCTCATTTGAAACACAGACAGGGACCAGTGAACATCTATAGGAAGCTCCAATAAAGGGGCTTTTTTAAAGATGATAATTTTTAGCACCATGTAAAAGCAACACCATATATTTCTTATAATTGCCTACAAAATTAGGGTTTTTTTCATTTATCCTATATGTCTCCTTTAATCTGTCAGAGAATGGAAAAAATATATATACGGAATACAGGCATAACTCTGTGCCCAATAGTGAGGATGAAGTTTTATAAATAAAAAAAAAAAACAAGGCAAAAGTTGGTCACTACAAAGGTTAGTTTAGATGGACTTGGTTTTTCACTTATAAGACTTTTCATCCTCACTATTGGGTACAGAGTTATTCCTGTATTCCACATATTACCCTTATTTCCATCCTCTGACACTCATGCTGTCTAAATCGTAGAGAAATGGCAGCTTTATAACCTCAGACATACAGAAGATTCATATGTGGCCAGTAGATTTGATTAACTATCATATTAAATTTGGGGTCCTCTGTGAGACTGTGACCTAAAACATATACATATATAGTAAACATATAGTATGCAGGATCCCTACTCTCCCTGTTCTGGCTGTTCTGCATGTAGCATCTGCCATAACTCTATGGCAACACATTGACTGAAAAGTGGCAGATAAATGCAGAACCATCTGAACCCCTGCAATGATCAAACTATTTGTATTTTTTTAATTATTACCCTTCTCCTTCTGACCAGTTTTTAAATGGGGATCACTGATCCCATCTACAAAACAAATGCTCTGTAAGGCTACAAATTCATTGTTATTGCTACTTTGTATTAATCCTCTTTCTATTTAGCTCCCTCTCCTATTCATATTCCAGTATTGTATTCAAATCAATGCATGGTTACTAGGGTACTTTGGACCCTAGCAGCCAGATTGCTGAAATTGCAAACTGGAGAATTGCTGAATAAAAAAGCTAAATAACTTGAAAAACATTAATCATAGAAAATGAAAGCCAATTGCAAATTGTTTTAGAATATCACTTCTTACATCATACCAAAAGTTAATTTAAAGGTGAACAACTCCTATAATGGATACTTCAGCCCAATGTGGCTCTGTAAGCCATGCACCTTCTAGTTTCATGTAAAGGTAATATAATACAATAGGAGGGTTATGGCAGTTATAGTGCCCCTCATTTCCTGTAGTCTATAGGTGAATTCAGACAGAGTGAGCTTTTGCAGAAAGCTGGAGGCAGTCAGGGGGTGCATGGAACTGAGTCCTTTGCAAAGGAAAGAAAGGATGGGGATATCTATATATGTTGGTGTTAGGGTTGCCACCTTTTCTGTAAAAAAATACCGGCCTTCCTATATTTTCATATTTTTTCCCATTAATAACATTGGGATCAACCATCATTTTTTCTGGCCAGACCGGTAGGGTTGCCACCTTTTATAAAAAATTTTACCGGCTGTTGGGGGGCGGGGCCTCAAATGGGCGGGGCAACAAAAGGGGCGGGCCACACAACGGAGACCCACGGACGCTAAAAGAGGCAAAAAAAGGTAAGTTGCAGGGGATTGGGGGCAGGCCGAGGGCTCCTTTTGATTGTATTACAAATTTACCGGCAGCTACATTGCCGGTAAATTTGTAATACCGGCCCCGGCCTTGGCAGGCATTTTACTGGCTAGGCTGTTAAAATACCGACCGGGTGGCAACCCTACAGACTGGTAAAATACCGGCCAGATGGCAACCCTAGTTGGTGTCTATTATCATGTACTAAATTCTTTGTACATTTAAACTTCAGCTACACGGGAATTGCATTACTCATTACATTGGCACCAAAAGGCAAGGACCAATGAAGCAAGGTACCCTGTGATCCCTGCCTTTTACACCAGGCCATAGACACAGCATTAATACTATATATTCTGATGACCCCATAGACAAAGCTGCTCTGTAGTTCTCTGAATTAATAGAACATAGAATTGAGTAGAAAGCAAACTGCGGATTGTATTACAGGAGCAGCTGAAGTAGTGGATCCGTGGGAATATCACTGTGTCCTATTTATATTTAATCACATGGACTAGATGCACCCAGGGCTTATTGATGCCATCAGACTCTTCCTGGATTATCATGACTATATAGATGCACATGCTCTGTGCTGCTGTCACTTACTGAGCTCAGGGACCCACTCACAATATACAGTACCCATAGAATAGAAATGTCACGCTATAAGGCTGATTAATAATTAATACAGATAATTACCACATGGCAGCACAGAAACCAGTGCAACTATGATCAGAATTTAATAATCAGTCCTGTAGCATCATTTTATATTACAGACCAACCCAGTACCGGGCCATTCAGGCTGGGCGCCCCGGGCAACCCAGCCGGTTGCATTGTCCCTGTGTGGGAACGAGCACGCCTGCTCGTGTTCTTGCAAACAAGCATGCGCTCGACCATGCACAGATAGGGAACTCAGCAGCAGGAACTCACTTGGCCCCATCAGTGAGGTAATACTGCTGGACTAGTAGGCGACAGGGAAACTATGTGCCTGGTGCCCCCCAAGGTTTGCATCCCTAGGCACGTGCCTCTTCTGCTTACCCCTAGTTCCGGCCCTGGACCAACCTAATTTTCTGCTTGACAATTTGTGACGACCTCTAAGCTTAGCTTCTCAACAGCTGCTCAGAGCCCACCGAGCATGTGAGTGTCGCAGACACTTTCCAAGATGGTGACCAGGTCCAGACTGAGAAGTAAAATAGTCCCTGGCATTTCAGGTACACAGAGGCCCAATCAGCCCACACAGAGGGCCAAACAGCCCCCACCAGCCCACTAAATACTGACTTTCTATGGCACCTTATAGCAGCCCCTCTGGAATTTGCCAGACCCCACAGATTGCCAGTCCGGGCCTGTGACTAGGGTTGCCACCTTTTCTGGAAAAAAATACCGGCCTTCCTATATATTTATCTTTTTTGCCTATTAATAACATTGCGATCAACCATCATTTTTACCAGCCAGGCCAGTAAAATACCGGCCAGGTAGCAACCCTACCTGTGACAAGTTTGAAGTCCTGGATCATTGTTGTTAGTGAGAAGCTGAAACTTAAGGCCGGTGCAATAAGTTCAGTATACAAAATATGGCATTTTCAGTCATATTCGTTTTTAGGGTTGTTTTTTTTAATGAACTCCTTCAACAACTCAGACTGGAGGGGATGTGATTAATGAGAAGGTGCTGAAGTGAAGGGGGCAGAGGGCAGGCCCGGACTGGCAATCTGTGGGTTCTGGCAAATGCCAGAGGGGCTGCTGTATGGTTCAATAGAAAGTTACCATATAGTGGGCTGGTAGGGGGCTGTTTGGGCCTCCGTGTACTTGGAATGGCAGGGTCTATTTTGACTCCCAGTCCAGGCCTGGCAGAGGGGTGCTGTCTCCTTGTGCACTTCAGACCCAAAGTGGTAAGTTCTTCTGTGCGGTTCATCGCAGGCTACTATAATATGGGTACCACAGGGGAGTCTCTACGCTCTTTGCTGTCAGAGATGGCCATTGCGACGCTGCTTTCTCCTGCCCAGCTGGCACTTGCCGATTGGGGAACATTGCGCAGAGCCTGTTACCAATACACATAGTAGGCCTTTCGAAATATGTGGGAAACGGTGCTTATTATATATCACGTGTCCCACAGACAGCAAGTAGCAGAAGCAGTCGGCTCATGCCTCCCAGTTGTACTCGGCGCCACTCAATTCACCCCGCCCCCTTCTCTGGATGGCCAATAATGTCTTTACGCGGGGCGTGGACTAATCAGGAAATGGAACTTGACTCTCACCCGCTCCAGACTTGGTCACATGGCTGTGTGATGTCACGGTTAGCCTCCGAGAGCGCTAATGGCTGTAGAGAGGGAGTGGGTATTTGGGACTAGGGGGCTGCACAGGCTCTTGGTGCTGCTGTTCTTCTGCCCCCATGTATATACAGAGCCCATTACTCTAGGCATCGCTGTCGCTACGGCTGCGGTTCTTACAGGCTACTTGTCTTACCCGCGCTTCCACTGCTACTGGTCCGAGTGCTGTGAGCCGGAGCGGCCGCTAAACCAGACAGGTGAGAGGGGCAGATAGTGAAGAACAAGGGAAAGAGAGTCATGTGACCAGCTGAGAGCACCGCTGAGTGAGCTAGGGAAGGTATCACAGAGTTATTCAACTGGATTGTCTTTCACTGGGGTGAGGGGGCAGTTCTGGGTGTAGGACTCTGAGGTAATGAGAGCTTGATGTGACCGCATATTGGTGTGCAGGACCCCTACATTTCCCTGAAAGTCGAATGGTTTAGTCCTTCATAATGACACGCCCCTCGCCTCACACGCCAATCAGCGAAGGGAGAGTCCAACGCACTGCGATACTACATATATAATACTAATCCCACTGATCTCTCCAGCATCCCTGTATCTATCCTTCTACTTTCCCCCAGCATCCCTGTATCTATCCCTCTACTCTCCCCCAGCATCCCTGTATCTATCCCTCTACTCTCCCCCAGCAGCCCTGTATCTATCCCTCTACTCTCCCCCAGCAGCCCTGTATCTATCCCTCTACTCTCCCCCAGCATCCCTGTATCTATCCCTCTACTCTCCCCCAGCATCCCTGTATCTATCCCTCTACTCTCCCCCAGCAGCCCTGTGCCTATCTCTCTGCTCTCCACCAGCATCCCTGTGCCTATCTCTCTGCTCTCCACCAGCTGCCATGTACATATTTCTCTGCTTTCGCAACTCCCCCCCCCCCTTCCCCTCAAAAGCTTTGTACATTTACCTGTGCTCCTGCCAGAGTTTGTTGGTATAAGTATCCATGTCAGTCAGTGCTTTCAAAGCTGAGGGTTATCTATTGGTACTTTTGCCACCAACCACCCCACCAATATTTCCTATCCTGGGTGCTGTGTGGGCACAGGCAGTGCTAGGATAGGTAACTGTACAAGGGCTGTTGGTGAAAAAGATTGGTAGTAATGTAACAGCTGAATGATAATGTAGGTAATTCTTCTCTCAGCCCTACAGGCCGATCTAAGGCAAAAGTTCTTTGGGCAGCACTTGGCTCAGGAGGTGGTGTATCGAGCAGTGTTGGGTTTCATGAGCAACAAGAATCCTAAGAAGCCACTGGCCCTGTCTCTACACGGATGGACTGGAACTGGAAAGAATTTTGTCAGCAAAATCATTGCAGACTATATATACGAACTGGGATTCAACAGTAAATTTGTCCATCTTTTTGTCGCTACTCATCATTTCCCTCATGACAGCAAGGTTCATCAGTATAAGGTAACCCTGAATTCTGTGCAAAGCAGCCTCAGGGAATCCTTGGTTCTGATACTGACCCATGTAGCCATACAGAACCTGTGTATCACACTATGACTCATGTGCTCAACCATTGGGCCTAGTGTTTGTATCCAGGCTTGTCAGTGTATTGTGGGGGTTGGGGTACATTATGCATTTTGGCCAGTGTTTTTTTTTTGCTAGTAAAACTATGGCACGTAAAGTGCCCAAATTAGCCCCATGTACTGTTACATTGTGCTTGCGAGGAAACTTAGGGTGACTTCAGAAAGCCAAAGCAACTTGTATGTTTTCCCACCTGCGATTTCCATTATTGCTGGTGGAAAAGCATTTAGGGGAAATTGGTCGCCCGTGCTAGGAAATTAATAGTAGGGGGAATAATCTTCTCATTGGCAGTAGCTTAATGAGGTCTTGTAGCAAAAAGCATGTGGCAAGAGGATACTTATACCATGTGTCTCAAAACTTCCTTGCTGCCTCTTTTCTCTTCCTACTCAAAAGCACGAGAAAGTCTTTGCTTTTGTCCCATTTTGTGCAGAGCATTTTCCATTCTTTTGAATTGAAGTTGCTAAAAGGTAGGGATGTAAAATTATCAATAATAATAATATATCCACCCCTTTTACTAGGGTTTACGGTTCTTTTGCACAAGCAGACAAATAATCCACACCAACAAGTAAAGTGATTATATATTGAGTAATCAATCAATGGATTGTTTACACTTAAACCATTTACAATTAGACTAAAGCATTATTTACAATTACAGATGATGTATACAGTTATTATTGTTACCACTAGTAGGCCCTTATTGCATCTCTCTGGGTCATCTGATAGCTCCTGCTCCCAGACTGCTTCTCACCTGTCCCAGGCTCTTCTCCTCTCTGGCTGCTCCCTTCTCCAGGCCCCCTTCATTCTTTTATCCTTGTTTGCGAGACCTGTCCCCCACAGCAAACCTCCCAACTGATAAGATGTGGAGATAAAAACCCCCAACTTTCCCACATCCTGTTGAGCAAGTTTCCCCGCATACACAATCTGTTTTATATCTCCTGTATCAAGCACCCAGGCCCACATCCAGTCCCAGGAAACCCTTTTATGTATAAATTATGTGTAACTTAAAAAGTTTCCTATTAACATATACTCTGTGCAGAGCACAATTGCCATGACCACCTGTATATATCATATCAAAACCAAAATGGCAGTTTCTTAATGAATATACTACATCGGTCAAAATACTAGTTGTACGTTCACTTTCATTATTGATTCTTTCACCGGCATCTCAAGGCAGAAGTGTTCTAAATGGAAACAAACCATTTTTTAGGTGAAGGGTAATTGACTTGAATTTTGGTACAGGATCAGCTGCACATGTGGATCCGGGGGAATGTCACTCAGTGTCCTCGCAACTTGTTTATATTCGATGAGATGGACAAGATGCACCCGGGGCTTATCGATGCCATCAAACCTTTTTTGGATTATTATGACAATATAGATGGCGTGTCCTATCGGAATTCTATCTTCATTTTCCTCAGGTAAGGGCTAAAGGGTGCAGTTAGTGTAAGTTTTATTATGCCGTGTGATTCCTTGGCACTGCGTGGGAGGACTGAATATTACTGATGAACTGCGCCTGGGAGAGTGTGAATTATTAGAAATAAAGACAAAGTGATGCATTTCCTGCATGTCTTCCTTTAGCAACGCCGGAGGGGATCTGATTACTCGGAAGGTGCTGGAGTTCTGGACGGCAGGGAAGCAGAGGGAAGAACTGCAGTTAAAGGACTTGGAGAGTGTGATTTCTCTTGGCATATTTAACAACCAAAAAAGTAGGTGTTGTGAACTCCCCAGCCTACCATATAGGGGTACTGCCATTGGGTGTGTGAATTGCGCATGTTCCAGGGCTGACCCACAAACCCATTCAGTTGTACTATCATAGATAATTTTTCACAGAAGAAAAAGTGTACATTGTTCATTCACTTAGTAATAAAGTCACATTTAATTTGCAAAGAAAGTATTACCCTCAATTGTTTGTCCCTCAGGTGGATTTTGGCACAGCAGCCTCATCGACAAGAACCTCATTGATTTCTTCGTTCCCTTTCTGCCGCTGGAGTACAAGCACGTAAAGCAGTGCGTCATCGCAGAAATGCAACACAGAGGCAACCCAGTAGACATGGAGCTGGTGGACAAAGTGACTAGAGAGATGACATACTACCCAAAGGAGGAGAAACTGTTCTCTGACAAAGGATGTAAAACGGTGTCGGCCAAATTAGACTTTTATCTCTGAATCCCATCAGGGGACAATGCTACTGTTCTGCCTTAAATAGGGCTGGGGACTTTGCACAGACTATTCCCTATGCACTAAATTAAAAGAAAATCTTTTTATGGGAATTAACTGCAAATGGCACTTCTCATTGATATTGAAAGGTTCTTAAAAGAGAACTAAAGCCAACAAATATGTCTGACTGACTTGCTGTACCAGTCCAGATATTTATAATAGTAATTCAGGCCTTCAAAGCTGTACACAGATATTGCCATTGTCTAACCCTGTTAGGTCCAAATTCATTACTATTCAGCCTTATATTATAAAGTATTTTGTGGCATGGGCAGCTACCTGGGGCATCTTGGGAAGGACAGATCATTACGACTGAAGAGCTTTGGAAGCTTTAGGTGTGTGTATAGAAGTTCAGACATAAGGTGTAGCTTTTCTGGCCATATTCTTTGCTGAGCATTAGTTCTTCTTTACACGACTTTAAACCTTTTTAGGTACTCTCACTCTTTTTATTCCTTTTCTATTTGCACAAAAAGCCAAAGAAAAGACCTGAAAAATGCCAGTGGCCTAATTGATTGTTGCAACAAACCACAGTTGAACCCTCCACCATCAATGCTGAGATACAGTATTAGTGTGTGTCCAATGCTTATAAGTGACCCAACCCAAGTAGGCCTATGAAAGTTAAATATATATTAAAAAAATATATATATATTTAACTTTTATAGGCCTACTTGGGTTGGGTCACTTATAAGCATATATAATATATTTTAAAGACTTCAAGGAAAATATCATGTGAGCTTTGCAGATTTGCACGAGGAAGAGAGCAGGTGCTGGGTCCCCCCTTTTGTTGGGAATGCATTAGTGAGACTTCCTTTGTGCATTCATGCTTTCCCATACTCTCCCATAGTGCCTTGTGGCTGCTTACCTGTACCTAAACTCAGAACATTAAAGTGAATGCATAGGAACTGATTTCAACCCCAGTAGAAGTTCCAGTATACCCTGTTGAAGCCACAGAGATTCTGCTGCGTAAGTGTGTCCATGTTGTGTTTGTATGTTTATATATTGGGCTATTGGCACACGGCTGTTTGGGATTGCTGCAGTCATCTCTGGGAGAACCACTGAGATCAAAGGAAAGTGGTTTTCCTATTCATAAGGAAAGAGGAAAACTGCCAGTCAGTTTGGGCATTGCATTTAATGTGGTAAAGCAGCAAGTCCAAGGATGGAAGCTTATTTTTAAAAGAAATATGGTACTTAATAAATGATTGTAAATTGAAGGGGGGATTTGGGCATGTTTTTCTTCAGATTAAAATAAATGTTAGTATTTTTCTGCTTTTCTAGTTATTAAAACATAAATCCTTTTTCATTATTATCTACTATTATTGCAGCTGTAGAATACAGCACAGAACAAAAACCGTTGAGCATACATCATTACTGGTTTCAGTATGTTTCGTTTGGAAAGAAGGTGCATTAATGGGCATCAGGAGGCCAATTCATTGGGAAGATGGATGGGGTCTGTGTTCCCAGTGTTTCCTTGCACTACTCTAGGTCATTGCATGCACAGAGTAGTCAATTTGCTAATTTTACTGTATTACTAGTAGAGATCCAAGGTAGTGCAAGGAAACACTGGGATTATAGACAAATATGGCAGTTTGGTGCTACTGGAAAGTATCCTGGCATGAATAGAAGAATATCAGGCCAGTGTCCAAAGTTCTTAAATGTGAGTAACAAATTGGCACCCCAATTATGTGGCTTAATTTAGGTGTAAGAGAGTTAAAAGAAAAAAGAAATCTTTAAAATTTACCAGATTAGACAAAATGTGAGCTCCCTTCTCTTTGTTGAAAACTACAGCAGCCTGTGCTAAACAATCTAAGCGCTGCATTAACATTTTCCTTTCCGTTTTACCAGTGTTCCAGGTGTCCCAAGCGCAGAGTCATATTCTCGCAATCCAAGTTCTACTCTACTGCCCATGTGCATGTGCCCAAGGAAGGACAAGTAGAAGGTGAATAAATGTCACCTCCTAACTTTGTTTTTCTCCTCTAATAGTTTTCTCTGAGAACCAGCCTGGGGGAAAATATACAGATTTATTTCACTAGGGGAACCAACCCCGCCAATAAAAATTAAATATGCTTTGTTATCCCTTAAGGACAAGGGATTCACCAAACCATTTTTTGAATTCAACTGAATGCTAAAGCCTACATCTGTCATTTGCACATGCACATTTGAGACAATTTATTAAAAAAAAACTGCATTTTGAACTAAATTGTATATTTAATTTGTCTAGAGCTGTTCAAATTTAGTTCTGCTGTATAATTAGGATTCAATTGAATCTGAATTCTGGAAAAAGTGCTCCGATATGGCAATTGTCTATACATGCAAAGACTATTCCTTCAACCATATCCCAGCAGCCCTGTACCTATCCATCTGCCCCAGATGTATCTATCCCTCTGCCCCCCAGCAGCCCTGTACCTATCCCTCTGCTCTCCCCCATGTACCTATCCCTCTACTTCCCCCCAGCAATCACATTGAAATTGATCCGTGTGCACTCCAGAGACCTCACCACTAGCCCTGTACATATTGGTTTTCCCCTTTTTGCCCTTTATTGTCCAGTTGTGCCATTAGATTTTTCCTTTCTGCCGTGTCTCTTTTTACATCAGTTGCACATTTTCTCAGCTTCTTTGGCTCATGCAGAATGATTTTCTCTTTAACATTCCCCATAAAATACTGCCCATTACTTTTCCAAAATTAAGATGGCCAAGTGTTCTAACATCAGCCTTGGGACCCCAACAGTGTAATGAAATTAAGAACTGTACCCACAATCCCCTGAACCCCAGAAAAATGACACAGACAACTGGTTTAGACTTAACCTGTGAAATCACAGATTTATTAATGAGATAAAGTGGGGTCTGTAAATGGGTTCCCTCCCACCTGCGTCTTCCAAATAAACTCCTGATGGAGGGGCTGCACAAAGGCAGAGCTTAGTTTGGGAGAGGGACTACTTTGCCCTTTCCCTGAGAACCACAGCTGGGTAGTGAGCCCTTTGATCCTGAGGAAGGCAAAAAAAAACCTCTGATAAGCTCGGCCCAAACTGCTTCACTAGAGGGACAAATTCCTTCCTGACCCCTTAACGCTGATCGGATTTGCTCCCAGGATCAATGGCCCTAATCTTGCTGCACAAGAATATGGCTGCATGCACATGAACTTTCCAGCCGCTTGGTGTCCTTTGCATTCCTCTCCGCTCCATTTGCCTCCCCGGTGACCTGCAGACCCCCGCACCTGCAGCCAGACAGATGGACGGGAGAGGCTTTAAGGCTTATGTACTAAATGTACCTGTACTGGGGTAAAATAAGTCTGTCCTGTTATAAGTCAGTCATAGCAGTCCTGTGTGTCTGCTTAAGAAGTCACTCTGTCTGTGTGTGTGTGTGTGTGTGTCTGTCAGCCTGTAAGATGTGCTGTGAGTGGGGATGTAGGGGAAGTGTGTGTAGCACCCTGTCATTTCACCCTGCCAACTGGAAAACATCTTGGGTGCTCTGTAGATGGTACATTGGGAAGATGCAATTCCACTGGGTGCTGTTCTTCCTCTGTTGATCTTGTTGGCTGATCTCCTGACAAATATCTGTAACAAATAGAGAAAATGGGAATTATTGAGGTTATGTGCCAGAATTTCTTGGTGCATCTCTGACATCAGCCACTGCTTTTTTTTCCAACCTGCGCCGGTCTCCTCTGATACATAGGAGTGAATATAGGAACTGGTTTTACAGTGAGGGTCTAATAGACCAGAAGTGAGCCAGCACTGTATATGAATGTGTGCATGTAGGTCTATATAATAGATACCTGATGTTATTGTTAGTGTATTTAAGGATAAATGCAACATGACAATACTCCCACCTGCTACATCCTGAGCTGACCAGATCTCAAAGCCACTGCAGCCTCCACGCACCATGAGCTGCTTCCTCTCCATGTTACTGCCACTGATCTCCTGCCATCGGATGACTTTTGCGAAGAGCCTCTTTCTTACATGTTTGCTTTGCTGGGATTCTTGGTGGTGGCGGAACCAAGTCTGGAAACACACTTGGCATAAACTTGCACAAGAAGGTGTTGTTGGATGATACCAGGTGGGTGATTTTACCCATGCACTCCTGCCATAAGAGCCTGAACAGTCTCTAGGGTGCGCTCTATTCCAGGTGTCATATTGGAATAGTTGGTCTGCAACTCTAAGACAGCAGTCAAAAGAGATGGTGGGTAGGCATAGAATCTATACCTTGTCATTCTCAGTACTGCAATGCCTCTAGCAGCAGCAAGGTCATTGGCTGCTCTGTTGATTTTGGCAGCCGGACATCGATGGTGGGAGTCCTCAGACGGAAACACAACATCCTTAATAGGACATTAAGGGAGCTGTGAATCCATCTTCACAGAACACCATTAGAAACTTGTCCATTTTAGGGAGACTTTTCTCCATTACATTACAGGCCAAATAAAGACAAGTGGCACCTATGACCTTCAGGCTGGCAGATTTTAGGGAAATGCAGGCCAGAAACCTTTCCAGATAGTTGACAGCGAGACACAGGGTCTCAAAGTCCAGTCTAAAGGCCCTGTGCACAGTAATTCTCTTCCAGACTCTTATTAAACATGTAGCACATATCTCCATAATCCTTGAAGGTCTGCGGAGTATCTGGTTTCCAAAGGTGCTCCATGGATCCAGTGCAAATGCACTTCTGCATGTCCCTTGCCGGTTGCTCTCATACTTGGTAAATTTGTAGCACCGAGGGTCATAATGGCTTCCCTCCTGGCTGTCAGGGATAGCTAATCTCTTTCGCTTTTTAATAAAGTTCTCCATAACGCCCTCTCTTTCCAACAGTCTCTCCCACCTGAGAGCTTTGTTTATCCAGCATGTGCTCTACACCAATTGGCTGGAGAGGTGTCTCATGGACGGAACTTGAAGTGAATATCTCTCAACCCAATTACTGACCTATAACTGCAGTTCTAGTTCCTCATTGTATGCGCCAGGCTTAAAATGAATAAGAATAGGCGAACAAGAAAACAAATTTACTGTATTTTTTTCAAATATGAAATATTTCCATGCAATGTCTAATTTTAATCAGACTGTGAGTGGTGGACCTTTAGCTGATAGCAGACTATCTTTGGGAAACTTTCAGAATTCCAGATCTTACATCTTAAACCATGCAGAATTTTTGAAGATGTCCCCCTCCCCCAGTGTAGTTGTGCTGGGTTGTTTGCACTATCCCTGATCTATTAATTGCTATAATAGACATATCTATAGCATCAATGTGAGCCTGTGAGGGTTGTAAAGTATAAATCTGTTGCTCTGATTCTGGAACACAGAGATTCAGAACACAGAGACAGGTGGTTAAATTAATAAGGGGAATGGGGGGTATATGAAAAGGTATATGAAAAGGGAAGGCAATGGTTAAAACTGGGCCCAGGTGATGACTTCATGCAGATATGAAAAAGTCCTCTGAAAGCTGGTCACAATGAGATCTGCCCTAGGAACATCGTTTCACCTTGGGCAAGGCCTGTATTGTGTTATTTAATGACAAAGAAGGCTGCAATTAAATGGAGGCCCATGAGACCTATTATAATTGGGGCTAGGTGTTGCTGACTGCAGGGGAGATGCTCCTCAGATAGCAGCAGCGATAGAGCAATTCCTGTAGAAATAAGTATACTCTGTTGAAGCTACAGAGATGCTGCTACATCAATGTGTCCATGTTGTGTTTGTATATTTATATATTAGGCTGTTGGCACACAGCTGTTTGGGATTGCTGCAGTCATCTCTGGGAGAACCACTGAGATCAAAGGACCTTAATGCACTGGGTAATGTGCTTCCGATCATGAATGACAAACACTTTTCTTTGTGGTGTTAGCTGGCTATTGGTTGGGAACATGGAAGTCAGTGCGGCCCATGCAATGCCACATATTGTTAGGGTATATCATAGGACTCGAACAGAGACAATTCAGTAAGAAACCCGGGACTGCGGGATGAGCTGTGGAAATGTCCCGCAGAAAACAGGCCAGTTAGGAGGTATGTGGCCTGTCAAATCCAATCTTTTAAGTCTATATATAAACTCCAGAAATTCTAGTTGTTCCAGAGAAAGGCAAAAAGGCAAATAAGAAGGCAAATAATTAAAAAGCTATTAAAAAAAACAAATAATGAAGACCAATTGAAAAGTTGAAGCTAACTTAACGGTGAACCTCCCCTTTAAGCAAATAATAATTTTCCAGTTATTCCCTTTTCTCTGTATTAATAAAGCAGTGGTACCTTGTGCGTGATGGTAACGGTATGGGATTGATTAAAGGTTGTAATGTTTAATAGTCTTATGGTGAGGTATAGTGATCCAAATTAATCTTTAATCTTTAAAGCTTTATCCAGCAAACCTCAGGTCCCAGAAATTCTAGCTAATGGACCCCAGACATGTATTCTGAGCTTTAAAATGTCAGGTTGGGTGCCAGGGGACAAACAGAAAATCATTCGACCATATGTCCAGCAAAGTAGGAAACTTCACCCCTATAACAAATATCCATTAAAGTGAGCTGTTACAGGCTCTTTAGAAGGTTAAATATTAGGGCAGTCCTTCAGCCAATAGCAGCTGCAGTGCAGTTATACAGTATGTGTCTCAATGTGGGCCCCATGTCTGTCTGCAGTAATAGGGGCCACACTTCTCTAATGAACGCCTTGGAGGTAGGGATTATATATTCCTTTGTCGTAGTAAAGGCAAGAGTGCTATCACAGAGGCATCCCTGTATAGCATTGGCTTTTTACATTAACATAAAGCGATAGTGTACCCCCTATTATAAATGATAAGGCTATTAGAAGTCGCTGAGGGGTTCTGTGACTATATAAAGACACAGGGCTGCAGGCTGAGTTATACAGGGAACTCTGAGTATCACTCATGTATTATAAGGTATAATGTACCCCCTACTGTAAATGATAAGGATATTAGAAGTCACTGAGGGGTTCTGTGACCATATAAAGGCACAAGACTGCAGGCTCAGTTATACAGGGAACTCTGAGTGTCACTCATGTATTATAAGGGATAATGTAACCCTACTGTAAATGATAAGTATATTAAAGGTCATTGTGGGGGTGCTGTGACCATATAAAGGCACAAGGATGCAGGCTGAGTTATACAGGGAACTCTGAGTATCACTCATGAACTATAAGGGATAATATACCCCCTGCTGTAAATTATAAGGATATTAGAAGTCTCTGAGGGGGTTCTGTGACCATATAAAGGCACAAGGCTGCAGGCTGAGTCCAGGAACTCCTTATTGACTTGTGATATCTCTCTAAAGCACAAATAATTTGCAATATATACAGTATGCATATAATACACATGATATACCAACAATAATTTTTAGTACACAAGATCCATGAATAGTCTATAAATTATATCCTTATAAAGGCCTCATGCCTTTATATGGTTGTGGTACTACTCGGTAACTATAGGGAGTGCATTATTCACTATATAGTCAATTATTGGTGAGGTCTATACTTGAGTTATATTTGACACTTAGAGATGTTTTTACTGAATTCATATAATAATATAAGAGATCATCTAGGAGTTATATATTTTTTTAAAAAGCACTTGGCTTACACAGTCATGCCTTTATAAGTTCACAATACTTCTCAGAGACTTGTATTGGCAATAATAAAACATACTGATATTACGTTACTCCCCACTGAGGGGATACATCATCCTCTGTGTTTTGTGTCAGCAGAAGCTGTCAACCAAGCTGTCAAATTAGTATTAATAGAAATAGATTGGGTATCTGAAAATGTGCATTAAAGGGAAATTCCAGCAAAAGGTTTTATGTCCTAATAAATTTTTCTACTTTTTATATTTGTTTTCTCATTATTGGAGATCCTCACATTCTTTTTGGACACAGTATTTTTAAATTCCAGCAAAACCCCTATTTGTACATATATCTACATGACCATCTATGGAGCAGCAAGCCTTTGCTTTGTTTTATTCTTATTACAGGAAAAGAGGGCTAAGTGACCGGTCCGTTTGTTCTCCCTCCTCCACGGGATGCTGAGACAGTTTTACAGTCCTGATATCTATCCCTGCTGCACCAGGCAGAAGTCCAATTCTAAATGCCTTTTAATAACCATTCTGTCACTGACTTGTGCGGATGCTCATACATACTCATTGACCTCTCATTTAAAGTTGGGGTGCATAGTACAGTCTTTTTATTGGGCTTTGCTTAAAGGAACAGTCACACCAAAAAATTAAAAGTCTTAAAGTAAAAAAAAATATAATGTACTGTTGTGCTGCACTGGTAAAACTGAAGTGTTTGCTTCAGAAACATACCTATAGTTTATATAAATAAGCTGCAGTGTAGCCATGGGGGCAGCCATTTTTAATCTGAAAAAGGAGAAAAGGCAAAGGATACACAACTGATAACAGGAAAGCTATGTAGTATATCTAGTATAGGTCAATCTAAAAACAACTGGACGTGCTGAGTAATCAATGAAGACGTTTCAGTACTCATCCAAGCAGCTTCTTCAGTTCAACTGACTGGTGTGGGAAGTTTTCGTCATATAAACTCTTCCACTAATCCATTTACAATGCAACATTGTAACTCTTCAAAGAGGTGACATCTGAAGAAATTCACAGAGGTGTTGATTCTGTTTGGTTACTATGATAGGATTATCCAATGTGTCATACAACTCCTAGAAAGAGGTGTTACTTGTGGGAGTTGCATGAATGGATGTGTGAAGTGTTCTGAATCTGCCGGGGTACAGAGGTTAGAACAGCATTGTATGTAGCAGACAGGTGGTTTCTCCACCTTGACATGAATCGCCTCTTTCACGCTTCGTTCAAACCAGCGGTCTTCTTTATCCAAGATTTGGACCTTGCAATCTTCAAAGGAGTGTCTCTTGTCTTTTAAGTGTAGAAAGACAGCTGAGTTTTGTCCTTTGTAGAGTTCTCCCTCCTGTGTTGAGCCATTCGCTTGGAGAGCAGTTGTTTTGTCTCCCCGATGTATAGATCTGTGCACTCCTCGCTACACTGGACTCCGTATACCACATTGCTTTGTTTTTCTTTTGGTGTTTGATTCTTTGGGTGTACCAGTTTTTGTCTCAGTGTGTTGCTAGGTTTGAAAAACACAGGGACATAGTGTTTTGAAAATCCTCCTGAGTTTTCTCTGATGGGATGACTATGTTTCGCCTACTATGTGTCTCCGGTCGGTTATTTCTATCGGTGTTCCTGTTGGGCTTGGTTGCTGCTGTTTTGACAAAGGCCCATTCTGGGCAGCCACACGCTTTCAAAGCTCCTCTGAGATGTTTTTGCTCTTTGTCTTTGGACTCTGTATCAGTTGCCACACATTCTGCCCGGTGGTGCAGGGTTCGAATGACACCCAGTTTGTGTTCCAGTGGATGGTGGGAATCAAACAACAGATATTGATCAGTATTAGTGGGTTTCCTGTATACTTCCGTCTTCAAGTTACCCCCCTCTTGGATACATATCAAACAGTCCAAAAAAGCAAGTTTGTTCTCGTGGACATCTTCCCTTGTGAATTTGATGTTATTGTCCACTGAGTTAATGTGTTCTGTAAAGGCCGCCACTTCATTGGATCTGATTTTAACCCAAGTATCATTTACATACCTGAACCAGTGAGTCGGTGTAGTTCCCTGGAAAGTAAGTAAGGCCCTCCTTTCCACTTCCTCCATGTACAAGTTTGCTACAATGGGAGAGACTGGAGAACCCATTGCACAGCCATGTTTCTGTCTATAAAAAAGTTATATGTTAAGACAAATCTAGCAACAAACAAACTTGGTTGAGACTGAGCTTCATTCTGCTGCTGAGGGTGTTATCATGTTGCAGTCGATTTTTTACAGTCTCAATCGCCTCTGTCGTAGGTATACATGTGAACAATGAAGTGACATCATATGATACCATTCACAAAGTAATGCTTGATAGAGGGCTGGAAAAGGTTGAAACGTCACTTAGCTTGAGGCACAAATAAAGTACCAATTTTTTCACCATAATCAGAGTGCTGCTGAAGTATATATCTATCATATGACACCATTGTTTCTTCTGCCTCTAGTGTAACACCGTGAATTTTGGTTACAAACTCTTTGGCATTCTGGATATGATGCACTGTATTGCCTACGAACGGGGCTAAGATGTTAGCCAAGAATTTTGCAGTGCTGTATGTCACTGAATTTATGCTGCTTGAGAATGTATCTGTTATCTAGTGTGCAGCCTGTGATTGAATGGCTGCCCCCATATCTACACCGTTGCTTTTTTTATATAAACTATAGTTGTGTTTCTGAAGCAAACACACCAGTTTTACCAGTGCAGGGCAAAAGTACATTATATTACATTTTATTGTCATTCCTTTAAAACACTTTCAGTTTTTGGTGTTACTGTTCCTTTAATCCAGGGTCCTGTAAGGTTGCATGAAACTGAAACTAAATATGGGTACCTGGGGTAACTAACGGACTGTGTAACTGCCACAAGTTTTCCCCCTAAAGATTTATGGCTAATTTTTCTTAAGCAGGGTGACTGAAGGTGAGAAAGAAAGGTAAAATCACTGAGAGGTACAGAACATGTGTAGCAGATGGTAAACAGTACCCTGGTATTTCTTGACTGGCAATCCCAGGGCTTCAAACAATACTGTCTTGAAATTGGTTTGTGCAGCTAATAGAACTGTTACAACTTAGCCACCCCTCCTGTTGCCAAATTTAATAGTCTACAAAGTGTGCTGCAGTTAATGCTATATACCAATATGTCTGTTGATCCCCACTGGGGGCCCTGAAATGGTGACTGGTAGGGATCTGTGTAAAGGCCAATTAGGAAGAGTTTTTAGCTCAGACTGAAGGGGAGTTATGATATGAGGTAGATATATATTTACTGCCCTACATATTCTTGAAACTATGGCCGACTGGCTTATAAAACATGGTTCTCAAAACTCTCATATATATCGGTACCCTTATTTTGAGTTTAGTGACTCATGTTTAAATATTGGACCTTAAAAGGGGAATGTAAACCAATGCATTCTTAATACTGTTATATCAAATACAGTATGTAGACAGTATGTTTGCCCAGGAAACATTGGTGGGTTCGGACTTAACTCCTTATGCTGGTTATGCTGGTTAGTTAGCATTATTCATTTACTATACAAGCTTCACACACTTCATAGATTGTGAATTAGCAATGCCCCCTGAAGCAAGGGAAACTACACCCAAAAACCAGCCTTCCTTCCTTTCTTTGTCAGTTATACATTCAAGTCTCCTTTGGAGACACGAAACGCGTAAGGCTTTTGTTTTTATAATAATGGAAAATAAACATGAATTCTTTTAAACGCTAATCTTTGGCTCCTGTTTCTCAACTAAACCGGTCTGATATGTGCCAGCTTGCATCAAAGTTCTCCTGTGCAAATTCAAAACCTAGTGTCAGGTTTGAGGTTGAAAGCAGGGGTTTTACACTCATTTTTTTTTACAGATGCAAGCTACCAAAGATCTGGACAGGAAATTGAATTTCTGTCACAATTAACCAATCTCCTTTTGGCTTTCTTGTTGTATCCAGTATTCCGGGGTTTTCTTAATTTGGGTCTCCTGAGAAAAAGGTTAAGTTAGGGACTCAAAAACAGACATGTATTGAAAATAATTAAATATTTCATTGTTAATGTTTTAGGATAGCATTCACTGTACCATGGATTTCCACTATAAAGGGAAGAGAAAAGGCAAACACGGTAAAGGACAAAAGCAGAATGTAAAGGGAACAAGCAAGACAGCAGAAGAGCGGAAGGGAAAATTGGTAAGAATTAAGGCACAAGTGAAACTGTCATGAATGGGTCAGACATTTTCAGCCAGAATTCAACACTAACTAGTAACTACTATTTGCCAACTGTCACCCAGCCCAAATGATCCTTTTCATGAGGTTCACCCAACCTGACTAATCTCTGATGCCTCATATGTGGATGGGATTGGCCACCATATGAGAGTAGTTAGCAGGCCTGGACTGCCCCTCTGGTGAATGCAGGGTTGCTGTAAGATGCTTTAAGCAGTCACTACTAGTGGTCTGGTGGAGGGCTGTTTGGGCCTCTGTTTATTTGGAATGCCAGGGCCTATTTTGAATACCTGTCTGCGCCTGGGGGATATCAGCATTATTATGTCAACAAAGAGGAGGGTCCCTGCTTGAAGTTGGGGCTCAGCTTCTTGCCGAAAACCCAGTCAACCCATGGGCAAATCCTTGGGTCTCGTGGGTTTCAAGTAAACATGCTCATTGAGTAAGTTAAAAATAATGGGTTAGAGAAGCACACTAAATGAGGAGGCAAAGAAAGGATGAGGAATAGGCACTTACACATTAAAACTTGGGTTCCTAACTGTGTACTGAAATAAGTATGACTGCAATGCCTTCCCAGATATATGCCCCTATAGTAGGGCCTAATATTCATGCAATGCCTAAATTGATATGGTGAGGAATCTTGTTGTGGGCAAGGTTTTGTGCAATCCAGGTGAGACTGAAACAAGTGCTACCTTTTAAGAGAAACTTCTCATGGTTGTCCCTCTGGCATCTTATAGACAAGCCACAGTTTCATCATGTGTCTCCTTGTGGTGAATTTTACAAGGGAACTTCAGTCAATGGAGCCCATTCTTTCCAATGGTGGCTGTACACACTGTGCTGGAATGCAGGTGGAACACAGCAAGTCGCACGCCTTCTCTGTGGAGTTGGCACTGACGTCAACATCTCTCGCATGGTCGAAGTCCCACATTTTTGTCCTTATTGAAGTAACTTTTATGTGTCTCCCCGTATAAAATCTGAGTTCCGATGTGCTACAGCGATTTTATTGCATCTTCCACACATTTCTGTGACCACGTTTGTGTTTTATGGCAATTAACCCTGGAGGAAATGCTCCACCACTTACAGTAAGTTAATGATTGATTGAAAGCTCTTTATGTGTGTTTGGAGGTTTCTATTTTTTAACTACTGCGCAATTACCTTTAGGCTTGTACCAACTAGTCTCTTCTGTTGGTTATTTCATACTTTCCCTTCCAGAGCTTAATCAGGTAACTGTACACTGTAGTGTCCTCGACTTTTTTTTTTAATTTAATGGAACACAATACACACACACACATATATTTTAAAGAGGAATGTCACATGAATTTGCAGTTGGTCAAAACCAGGCCTTTAATGATCCCACCCCTTGCACAGTTAATGAGAATTGTATTGTATTGTATTGCTGTATGAACCATCAACATTTCTCAGCATACATTTATCACCAGAAGTCCTCCTAGTTTCCTTTATTTTTTGACCATTTGGGTAAATGAGGACCATAGGGGGTTAAATCCACAGTTATAATCCCCAGTTACCATTGTCACCAGAAGCAGAATTGCTATGTGCCTAGAGCATGTCTTTGTATTAGTAAGGGGCAGTGTCGGACTTGGACACTAGGGGCCCACCAAAAAACCTTAGACCAGGAGCCCACTCTCAGTAATACCTCTTATTCTCCTTGTTACGTTTGTTTACACACTATACTCTATTATTCCATCTATTTATCCTCTTTTTCCTCCTAGAAATATTGAATGACCATGAAATAGGCCAAATGTTTAGCAGCATGCCATGAGGGCCCACTGACACCTGGGACCCCCCGGGAGTTTTCCTGGTATCCCAGTGGGCCAGTCCGACACTGGTAAGGGATCTTTATTGTTGTCGATACATAACCCTACATAATAAATAACAAATTCCTCAAGCCATATGGCAGCTCCTGTGCATAACTGCAGATATATAGAGGAGAAAGGCATAGTTTTGTACTACCTGACAGTTGTACTGGCCTCAGGTCTCATCCAGCACCTTCTGGAATGAAACAGGTTGTAAATGGGTTATGAAACCCTTCTTGTACCTTGTTGTTTTCTGATTATCAGATATAAACTGGGAACATGTTTCATTTAAAAAGTCGTAACGTCTGACATATAAACTATTTGGCCCTATGACAGTTGTATTCCTGCTCCAGAGTACCTCCAGGACTACTTTACCAGCCCTATCTGAAAAGCAGTAAGCATTCATGACAAACTTGTTTGCAATGGTCGGATTAGAGAATAATCCCACCTCAGGCCATGCAGGGATCACCTCTGAGGATGATGAAAGAGTTGCTGATCTTATTCTTCATTATTATTTTTTTTTGTATAGCAATGACATATAAGACAATTATTTTCAAAGAATGTTTAAAGGAGAAAGAAAGGTTTGAGTCACTGGGGGGGGGGGGTTGCCAAATTTTAGGAACCCTTCAGTGATTCTAATCACTTATCTGATCCACCAGGTCAGTGCTCTTTTCATAATTCCTGATGACATTCCTCTGTGTCCCTGGCCCAGCAGAGCTCACAAGCTAATTTTCCTTACTAGATTTGCTTTTATCAGGAGCCAATTTGAGAATACCCAGTCCCCAGTGGAAGAAACTACAATGGACCAGAAAAAATTTGGCGAATTAAGCAGGTTGGTGTGAAGATTGTATGCTGTGGGATTGAGGGGTACAAGGGGAGGGGGTCCGAACTGGGGGAGCCAGGTGTGAGTGGTCAGGGGCCTAGGGGCGCAGCATCTTGAAATCCGGCCCTGTGTATCAGAGAGCAGCAGGCTTCACACATAAACCAGAAATGTGTACGTATATCTGCCGTCATCATAGTATGAGCCTTGTGTATATTTTGAGTGGCTTTAAAATACAATTTCATAGGGTGTTTTGTTGTGAAGAAGGGCGTGAAATTCCGTGCCAGCAGCTCTACCTTTGCTCTTAAATGGGCACTTGAGAGGGATTATAGCTGAGATGATATGAGTCTTTCTAAGAAAGCACAAATAGCAGTTAGTGATGTTAGTCATCTTTAGCACTTGTTTCTTGTGGTAAGCTTGAGAAGCACAAGCAGCAGCAGTGGCGCACAATAACTTGCCTGCTTCATACGTTCAGACGGCAGAATTGCAAATGTTGGTATTCTCTGAAACAGGCGGAAAGTTTTCATTCATGTGCCATAAGCACATAATTCTGTGTGTCATGTTTGACTAACGTTTGGGTCCCCCAGCTCTTGAGGGTTTCCATCATCCGTTAAAAACTGTGAACCGTATTCCAGCAAAGCAAAATAGTAATTAACATGTAGTGCATTATTAATTTCAGACCAATTCTTGGGTCGTCATGCTGAACCTTAGACTTAATCTGCGTAAGATTAGATAAAAGGTCAGGAAACTCCGAGTTAGTGTCAGCCCTTATTGTCCTGGTGACATAATCGAGGCCTGTCAATTCTTTGCAGTGTGATTGGCTGTACATGACCCATCTGGGGCAATGCTCGACTCCTATTATATGTTATACATATAATAGGAGTCGTGAATCACCAATTCTTTAGGTGATAATGCCCTACGTTGGGCAGATATTCATAAAATATTACAAGACATGATAGTCTCTCATGTCTCTTGTAATATTTTATGAATATCTGCCCAACGTAGGGCAATATCACCTAAAGAATCGTGTTTAGTGTAATACCTTTGCTGGCTTAGTTGGTATGGTGTCTTTCTGTATAGGCTATAAGCAAATCGAGGGGACTTCTCCTGCAGAATCATGCTTTGAACAGTTGAATACATACATTTGCTAACATAGTAATATATTTCCTCTGTATATGACTGTAAGCAAATTTAAGGGGTGGTATTTTAGTACTGAAAATACCTATGCTGCCATAAGTGTATTGTATCTTTCGGTACAGTATGTGGGCTGTTCCTTTAGAATTAGGAATACCTGTGCAGACATAGATTAATAGTATGGCTCTATGTACCAGCTATGAGCAATATTAAGGGGTTGTTGCTGTCTGCTTGGAAGGTTAGTGTGTATCCCACTATACAAGCTGTTACAAACCTAGGGATCTGTTCCTTCAGGCTTACTAAAAGGAAATTGATTTTGTGGCAAAGATGTATGGTATGTATATCTCTATACATGCTTTGTCCCGTGACGTTAGGATTCTGCTGGTATAGTTTTATAATATCTCTCTGTAATCCTGCCATGTAAGGTGCCATACCCCCAATGTCATCATATTTCTCCCCTGGGTTGTGGTTCCAGACCCTCATCTGTTTTTTTTTAATAAAGCAAGGGAACAACAGGAGGGCTGTGGCCAAGCCTGCCAGGAAGAAAAGGACTGCATTGCAGAAGCATGGGAATATTGTTGAAAAGGAAAATAAATACATAGACATACATTCATGAAAGAACTACATTGAGAAAATAATAAAAGAGGTATAAAGAAAGGTATAGCTATAGGTAACACATACATTATGCTTAGGCTGTTGAGCAAGTTCCCAAGTTGCGTATCAGTAGGTGTAACGTCATCATCATCATCATCATGTATGAACAACCTGCCTCATTCTCCCGCTTAGATTCCAAATCACAGACATCACTATACATTGTGTGTCCCACCTGAGACAAGTCCATATAGGCAGCACTCCAGTGATTCCACTAATTACATTCTTGCAGTCAGGTTAATGGCAGCTTTGCTTACCAGCACAGTGGTACTGACGCCAGAGCCCTTAAATTAGTGCTGTTGTAAGTGTATGTTCCTCTTGTCCCCCCTCACTTTATGGTTGTGTAAACACTTTGCTCCTCTTTAGCTTCTCCTCTGGGGCCCTAGTATAAGCTTTAAAGCTATAAAGTAATTTAAAGGGGAACTTCATTCAAATGTTTTTGCATAATGAAATAAAATATAATTCTGACAAACTTAACTCAATATACATGCATTATAGATTCCCACTTGTTTTATACTGATTTGTAAATGAATTTGCCAGTGAAAGCAGTGTTTGTTTGTTTGTTTGTTTCCCTTTCTGTTCTTGAGCTCTGACTGTTACAGAACTCCTGTTCTACTCCTGGTTTGTAAAACTAATGGCATCTGCTACATTGTTTCGGGAGTCAGCACCAGTAATGCATTTCAAGTTCAGGCACACGTAGCTTCAAAATGCCAAATAAGTAGTCACGTTCTGTAACATCTTACAGCAGCCCCTCTGGCATTTGCCAGAGTCCACAGATCTCCAGTCTGGGCATGTTAACCGTCATGTCCATTATGATGGTAAATTCAGGGTTTCCATTGCACAATTAATCAGAAGATGAAAATTACAGAAGTTCAAGAAGCATTTGGGTGTACATACCTTTAATGAATAGCATCATAGATGCGTCCATTTGAGGTCGTATCTGAGGATACTTATGTTATGCTATGTCAGTGAAGGTCTGCCTCTATTACTGCTGCCATTAGTCCCCCATCTCTTTTTTTCTGTTTAATTCACATAGTCTGGGCTACTCTAATATATAAAAGTGAGATTACAAGGTGAGTCATATTACATGGCATTTTGGAAACCAGTAGTAGAGGACCAGAGAAATCCTTCCCCTGTTTTTCTGTTTGTGACATCATCCAGCCCAGGTACAGGCTTGAGAGCCTTGGGAGAAAGGGTGTGCCTGACTTTGGAGTCAAATGTATAGGGTCTGTAACAGAGCTTAACAGGGCCAGAACCAGTTGGTTTGAGACTGTCAAGTGTAGAGAAACTGCTGCATCACTAAAAGTACAGAGGGAGCCCATGTGGTTCCCTGCCAAGCTGCTAGGAACTCAGGAGAGAAGGTGCCACTGGTGAGGTTGATCCTGCTGCAGAGCTGCCTGTAATCTCCAGTGTGACTGCCTCTGAGAGCACCCCAGTCAGTGAGCCACCCAAGGGAGGATACTGGCAAGGATACAAACATGGCATAACAAGACCCAAGATGGGCAGCTGCTGTGGACAGCTTAGAAAGATCAGATCAGGTCCAGACTGAGAATTAAAATAGGCCCTGGCATTTCAGGTACACAGAGGCCCAATCAGCCCACATAGAGACCCAAACAGCCCCCACCAGCCCACTAAATACTGACCTTCTATGGGACTTTATAGCAGCCCCTCTGGCATTTGCCAGAACCCACAGATTGCCAGTCTGGGCCTGGATCAGATCATTACTGTTATAGGATTTCTGAAAATGGACATGGATTATTTAGGTGAGATTTTTTTTACTTGAGGCCCTATTTACTTATTTCTGTTCACTCTTAATGATAACTTGAAATAATATCTTAAAACTGCCAGAAGTGACCATTATCACATGACATGGGGTAGTTTGATGCCTCTGGGCCCAGGATATCTAATTTTCCATATGACTCCTGGTGCTACTGGTTTGAGTTGTATTGTAGCTGATGTTTCAGCTGCTGATGAGCCACAGGTGTCAGGGGAGAATTCTGTGAGTTGTAGTTAGACAGTTGCGAAAGTACCTTAGTTTAAAGAGACCTGCGTCTAAATCAAAAGCAGTTCCATGTCTATACTGGAAACGCCTCTTTGTAAACAAAGCGGCATTTAGGTAAAAAGGGCTTGGCTGCACTCTGTTTGTGTGACAAGTTGTTTGATTTAGGCTAGTCTCATCTCAGTGGCACAACTCCCTACACCCCCTAACAGTGAGGACATGCACAACAGTTGACAATTAAATGATACAAATATTATGTATTGATATAAACCTGCAGCTGTTGTTATACAGGTATGGGATCTGGTTACCCGTTATCCATATTATCCAATTATGGCATGGATGTCTCCAATAGACTCCATGTTATCCAAATAATCCATTTTTAAAATGATTTCCTTTTTCTCTGTAATAATAAAACCGTACATTGTACTTGATCCCAACTAAGATATAATTAATTCTTATTGGAAGCAAAACCAGCCTATTTGGGGTTATTTAATGTTTACATGATTTTCTAGTAGACTAAAGGTAAGAAGATCCAAATTACAAAACGATCTGTCATTCCGTAAAGCCCAAGGTCCCGAGCATTTTGGATAACAGGTCCCATACCTGTACTACAAATCTCACAGGCACTTTCACTGTTGTGAATAACACCTTCCAGCATTCTTGGGCAACATCCCTGCCATAGAGTTCCACTTATATTCTTTCTCATGTGCCATGTCAAGAGCTTGACAATTTTGATGTTTTCAATAGTGTCTAGACAGAGCTGTATAATACATTTAAGATATTTGCAGAGAGAGGGATGTGATGCCAGGCATCCAGTAGGCAGGCTGGGCATAAGTGTTAATTTACAATCATGTTATATATATATATACAGTCAGTGTCCACACAACAATTAAATCAGATTGCAAGTGATGGAAGCATGGTTGCCACCTGGCCGGTAAAAATGTTGCTTGATGCTAATGTTATTTATAGGGAAAACCCAGAAAATTATAGAAAAATATTTTTTTCCAGATAAGGTGGCCACCCTAGTAAGCTGTTGCTTACACTATTCTCAAAACACAGTTTGAAAGCCGATATGACCCCACAGTTATTTATTTATTTATTTTTTACAAAATTCCTTTCTAGGCATATAATAATTTGTTTTTTATATTAGGATTACCAGCTGTGCAGTTGTATTGTCCCGCCCACTGCTGTGTGGCTGCTCTCATTTCCTCTCTCCCTGTGTATCACTGCCAGAGTACTGCTTGCCTGCTGCACAGCTCAATAAGTCAGTGCATCCTTAGGATACATGATGGATAATGAAGTCTTTGCTTCCTTTGTGTTCTACAGCACCCTGCTCATCCTGAAGATGTACATCATAGCTGTCATTACAGGGCAGATCCGACTGCGCAAGAAGGTAAGTCACTCCTGAGCTCTCTTTTTGTCAGGCACTTCTATGGCACAGAGGTACAAACATCCAACTACAAAAAATGTTAAGACTTAAGGCTATTTTCTAAGTAAAGTTTCCGGTGTTTCCTAATTCCTAAGGGCTGGCGCAACACTCTGGAGTAGGGTTACCACCTAGTCCCCTTTAAAATCACAGCACCCCTGAGTGAATAAATAAATAAATAGGGGGATTCTCAGCGGAGCTCCAGGCAGCAGCATGTGGGTCTCATATGTGTCCACTTTGTATATACACTGCAGTGCAACTTTCACGTTCCAACTATCCAAACATTCCAGAGCAAAGTATCTGAACCCACTCCCCTCCCTCTCCTCTTCCTCTATGGAGCAAAATTCAGCAGGAAAGGGGAGCACAGAGGGACTGGTGGAATGAGAGAAGGGGATATAAACAATTCCAGGCTCCAATAACAACTTTTGCCAGAGGGCAGGAAACCCATTCTGGTTGTAATGAAAGGCTGTGTGTGTAGGAGCATGAGGGCAGGGCAGTTGTACAATTGCAAGCCTAAAGTTGTGGATTTATATGGCATTAACGTATTACACAAAGCTGTACAGCAGAAATAGAGACAGAATGTAAAGAGGACCCCCCTGCTCATTAGAGCTTACCTGTTTAAAAAGGTACAGCTGTGCTTTCTGTGCTGCAGCCCCACATCAGGTGTGTTTGCTTACTCTTGCTTTAAGGGCTCTTACACAAGGGTGGATTTTTCCTGCGCTCCCCTGTGTTGTGCTTTCTTCCGTTCAGCGCAGGGGAGTGCAGGAGTAGACACACTCAATTATTGTGAAGCGGGCTGTACTCACACGGACGCAGGTGAAATGCAACATGCTGCGTTTGGCGCTTACATGCGTCTGTGTGAGTACAGCACCCTTCACAATAATTGCGTGCGTCTACTACTCCTGCGCTTCCCTGCAGCTGAACAGAACAAAGCGCAATGTGGGGGAGCGCAGGAAAAACCGCCCGTGTGTAAGAGCCCTAATGGTGATGCTGCTCACAATTAGGGTTGCCACCTGGCCGGTAAAAATTATGGTTGATCCCAATGTTATTAATAGGGAAAAAAATAAATATACAGGAAGGCCGTTTTTTTTTTTTCCAGAAAGGGTGGCAACCCTACCCACAATACACCTTGTGGCTCATATGTATTCACAAAAGCCTCATTTAGCGAATGTGAGATTTTTTGCACTGCGCTCCACCTGTGTGCAGCAGCCAGAGTGACAGCTTGTTATTTTATTACTGAACGACACAGTCAAAATATCTTTATTAGTATAATGAAACAATTACAGTTCCCTGTAACACCCTGTACAGGATTCACTTTACATGTAGTTTAGAGTGTCGGAGCTTCCAGGTAAAATTCCCGGCATCCTAAATGATTTTCTGTGCAGATGGTTCCTCTATATCAGGGGTCCCCAACCTTTTTTTTTTACTTGTGAGCCACATTCAATTGTAAAAATAGCTGGCGAGCAACACACGCATGGAAAAAATGACTGGGGATTCCAAATAAGGGCTGTGATTGGCTATTTGGTAGCTCCCATGTAAATTGGCAGCCTACAGATGGTTCTAATTGGCAGTACACCTGTTTTTATGCAACTAAACTTTCTTCCAATCCAGAAGTTCAGATGTAAGCACCCACTTTGGGGCCACTGGGAACAACATATAACGGGTTGTTGAGCAATATGTTGCTGACAAGCCACAGGCACTGTTTGCGGATCACTGCTCTATACCTAAGCATTTAAATATGGCTTTAAACTGACCAACCTTAGTGCCACGAACCAAGGTCATGGGAGAAGAAGGATAAGGGCTACACGATGATTTAAAACTCTGTTCACTAGAACTGGTATTTGCTTTGCCATCCACCCTTTTCTTTATAGCACTGAAAATGAACCCATCCCTAAAATAAAGCACAACCTTTATGTACCTTTACATAGATCTATGCCAACGCAATTGGACACAGAACCTTTTTCTTTTAGGGAGAATAGCCTGCGCTAGTTTTGTAGTCTTATGTGGCTTGCCCCATATCTCACAATGAAAGTTATTTTTTAGCTGCTACAAGTGTGCCACTAAATTTGCTCTGCCCATATTTCTCTGTATTCTATATTCTAATGGGAAAGTGCAGAGACCGATGAGTTGAGCTCTGGAGGGATGGACTGCACAGAGATCTGACTCATAAAAAGGATGTAGATGATCACAAAGAATAACTTTGTATAGAGTTGCTGTCCATCAGAATCCATACAGCAGCCCTGTTCATCATATACACAGACTGAGCCCCATTAAGCAAGCTTGGTGTAAATGCTCTACAGGCCTTTCTAATGGAAAGTGGCATGTACCTGCTCTTGTTCAGTACCAGCATTAGTAACCAGTGCCAGTTTGGGCATCTTCTCAAAATACAATTTTATCTGCCTGCTTTTTTGTTTGTGCAAGTGTTTTCTTGCCTCTTTCATCTGCTAATACCTGTGAGGGCAAATCCACACACCCACAGATTGCACCACTCCGTGAAAGGTCACATTACGTCTTGTGAATGCGCCGTAACCCTCCACACGCAAAGAGCAGGGCTCAGTGACACAAAGGTGTGGAGAGACAGGGAGGGAAGTGGTCTGTCCAGCCTCAACCAATAGCAACATGTCTGGCACAGGAACTATTTCACATGGAATGTCGGCTGTACTAGCAGTGGGACTGCAAATTTTATGGACCGCTTTCCCTATTTAACGGATAATGCCCAGAACGTTAACATCTAGCAGCATGCACAATATTGGCATTGGTGCTGGATACAAATAAAGCATCTTCATTGAAGGGTTGCAACATTATAGCAACCAACATTACAGAATTCAAAGGGGAACTCCAGCCAAATACTCAAAAGAACAACATTTTAGCATAATAAAAATATATGGAAGATACTGTATGTCTAAATGCGGTTGCCAATGAAAGCATTGTTTTTGTCCCTCTCTGTTCTCTGGTTCTGACTCTTGACACTCACAAATGTCCATTCAGATGGCATTGTTTCAGGAGTCTGAACCAGTAGTGCAGGGAGTATATACAGACACTGCTTTCAATAGCAAAAAACTAATGACAATATTTAATGAATGTTTAATAGGAAGTTGCTTAGGATTACATTTCCTTTCATTAGCCAGGATGTAATTGCTGGAGTTCTCCTTAAAGGGGCGGCTCATCTTCAGGTTAACTTTTAATATGGTATAGAATGGCTTATTTCTTTTTTTAAAATTTATTTATTTATAATCTTTGAATTATTTGCCTTCTTCAAGTTTGTAATTGTTATTTTTACTTTTTATTACTATTCTTTCTGTTTAGGCTCTCTATTATTTCTATTCCAGTCTCTCGTGGTTGCTAGGGTAATTTGGACCCTAGCAACCAGATTGCTGAAATTACAAACTGGAGAGCCACTGAATAACTTAAAAAACACAAATAATGAAAAGATTTATACAGAATATCACTTCCTACATCATACTGAAGATTCATTTAAAGGTGAAAATCCCCTTTAAATGCAAATTGTGAAAGCCCACTATAACTGTGTTTAATGTATGGATTTGCCTAGAGTTAAATGTATATTCTCTAAGGCTGGCTGGCCAAAAGTTTCCTTATCCCCACCTTTATTTTGTTATAATCCCATTAGAAAGAGTGTGACATGGATGTGTTATGGCATCACAGGTGCATAGAAAACCAAATTACTTAAAGGGGTAGTTCACCTTTATTGGGACCCCTAGCAGGCACAGGGTCCACTTTCTGTATGTTGTCAGCTCTAAAGGAATGAGCCCTCTTTACTGCTTTATGTTACTTTACTGCTTTATGTTACTTTACTGCATTGGTCAGTATTATTTGTAGTCATTAGGTTTGATATTTATATCCATATTTTGTTTGTATAGTGATGTGTTACAGGTATATATTGGTGCTTTGTGATTGCTGGCTCCTAATAATATCGTTGTCCCTGGATATTATCAAACGCATAACAAAACACATATCCAGAGTCATATTGTTGCTTTGGTTATTCTTGTGTCTGTAAAATACAGGCTAATGTTGGTTTCTGATTAGCCCCAGGGCTAAATTGCCAGATGTTTTAAAGGAGAAAGGTTTTTAGGGGGTACCAGTTTATTATGTTTACCTTGCATTTGAGGCAGGCATTGCATTTGGACCCAGCATGTCTGAAATATCATAGACAGTAGCTACCTTGATTCCACTTGTTATCCATCAGGTGTTCCAACATGTTAGCTTTGTACTCACTTCAGCAGCAAATACAGTGCAGCATGTTTTTCCAGATAGGGAAAGGAAGAGGTGCCCTAATAACAGGAGCACAATAACACTTGTGTCTACTTAGACATGTAGGGCTCTTGTCACTAGAGGCACAATGCCAACTTTTTGGTGTAAGAACATTTGAGCATAGCAGTCCCAACTGTATAAAAGAATTGTGAACTTGGTACCAGTTTGCTTAACATTTACTCCAAAACTGGATTGCTGGCCGTCAAATTTGTGGACTGCAAAAAGCACAAGGCTTGCAGGGGACTGAGTAAGGTTTTGGTGTACTGGAGGGCGACCAGATGGGTAAGTTTGTTTGGCATATTTTCCCATTGGGGCCCTGTTTTACTTAGTTGGCTCACTGCTCAGTGAAGTGGAAGGAGCATTCAAGTATTATGGGTTCTCAGGATTTCTGGTGGCAGCCCTGTTATTTAGTACTACATATAAAAGGGGAACCTATTCATTATATTTAAAGGGGAAGTCCAGCTTCCAAACCAAAATTTGATAAAGAGGCCCACATAACACAGAAACCCCTAATATACCCATCACAGTTACCTGTTTCTTCAAAAAGTATGAATAAATGCCATTTTCTATCCTGCAATCCAGCTGGATAACAGTTCTTCTCTTTGTGCATCATCTGAAATCCTGGCAGGGAAGGAGGGACTAAAACAGCGATGTTGCAAATTGTAACAGCTTCTCCACGGCTTACAGACAGCATGCAGGAACTACATAACCCACAATGCATTGCACTATGATGTTCCATTCCTTATTGAAATCACATGTGCAGGGAATTGTGGGTTTTGGAGGATGTAGTCTAAGGACAGCTGGCTGTTGATACAAAGTAACAGTAGTCACCCAGCTCAGCAAAGTAGTCAGATAGATCAGAAGAAGAGCAGGCTTATGGAACTGGCAGAAACCATAAAAAATCATGAAATGTCTGCATATTTTTTCATTGATGTATATTGCAAAGTTAATTATAATTATGTTTACTTTTCAAAAAGCTAAAGTTATGTTTTTGTGAAGTTGCCCTTTAATATGAAAAAAAAAGATATATAGTTATTTAGTGCTCTATACAAGGGGTCTATACAGAGGCCTCTGATAATGGTATTCTATTATACCCAGGCCACTTAGGTACATGGTATTAAAGGGGTGGTTCAAGTTAACTTTTCAATTGGCCTTCTTTTTTCTTTGGTTTTTAATTATTTGCCTTTTCAGCTTTCAAAAACAAACAAATGCTATGTAAGGTTACAAATTTATGTTTCTATTTAGGCCCCCTCCCAGGGGCGATCCGCCAATGAGGCGAGCTGAGGCGCTCGCCTCAGGCGGCATCGCCAGCTAGGTTTCCAGGGGCGGCAAAAAGCCGCTCCTGGTGCCTTTAAGAGCCGAATTTCCGGTTTTTGAACCGGAAATTCGGCTTTACTAGGGCGAGAGAGCGCAATTGCGCTCTCCGCACTAGCGTTGCTGCCCCCCCCCGGAAATCGAATCGGGCTGGGGGGGCGGCATTACTGGAGCCGCCTCAGGCGGCAATGCATAGAGAAACGGCGCTGCCCCCTCCTATTCAAATTCAAGTCTCTTATTCAAATCTGTGCATGGTTACTAGGGTAATGGACCCTAACAACTGGATTGCTGACATTGCAAACTGGGGAGCTGCTGAATAAAAAGCTAAATAACTAAAAAAAACACATATAATAAACAATGAAAACTAACTGCAAAATGTCTCAAATTATTACTCTTTGCCTCAAACTAAAAGTTAATTTCAAGGTAAACAGCCCTATGTTAACCCTTTAAGTGCCACAGAACGTAGAATCTACGTTCTGTGGATCAAAGGACCAAAGTGCCACAGATCGTAGATTCTACGTTCTGCAGCACTTCCGGGTTTGCGAGCGGAGGAGCGGCTGTTAGAGCCGCTCGCTCCGTTCGTTCACGATCCCCTGCCCCTAGACAACGAGCAGAGCAGGGGATCGAGTGGCCCCTGGGGCGATCGCCCAGGGGCCCCAAAGCAGCAGCAGGGACGCGTTTCCTATGCGTCCTGCTGCTGCCTGCACTACACTTCCGCCCAGCTCCGCCCCCCCATGCTTGATGGCGGTTGGAGCTGGAGATCTGCTGCGTGGGACCCTTTCTCATCGATCTGATGCATCTACCCCAGGTAAGTGTAACATTTACACACACAAAAACACACAAACACACCAACACACACTTATTACAGTAATATACACTTACATTGACACTTACACACACTCACACATAGATTTTTGGGGATTGGGGGGGTCACACACACTCACAGCACCCATGTACACTTGCACACGCACACACGCGCAAATAACATGCAATTTACCCGTTGTGCACACGCATATGTACATATATGGCTTTGTGGCTTTTTTTTTTCTTATAGCATCGTCTCTTTTGTGGCTAAAAAAAAATGTTTTATTGCCGTTACGAATAGCGTATTCGCTAACCGTACTGTGCAATAGCTTTTGTATGTTATTTTGGTGGTTATATTGCAATTTTGGGTATTTTGGTGCATTTTTAGCCATTTTATTGAATTTTTAGCCATTTTATTGCATTTTCAGCTCTGCATTTGTGTTGGTCACTTGTTTCTGTCCGTATAATCGATTTGGCCTAGCTAAAATATTCAAACAGTAATTCTGGTGGCCGATTACACTAGTGTGAAAAAAAAAAGCATTGATTTTTGTGGTTTTATTAGTTTTTGGTGATTTATTTGCATTTCACACTGTTTTGTGTTATTTTGTTTTGCCTATAAATTTTATCTACTATATATCCATTTGTGGGTCTCTGTGCGCCACATAGTTTGGTATATCTATGCATATTGGGCATCAAAGTGTTTAGTAGACCCCTGTCGTTCATATTTAGGATGTTTTATGCTGATACGTTACGAAATGTGGGGCACATAATGGGGTAAAATTCAAGCTTTGTGACGATTTTCTGAAATTTGATAAAAAACGTTATGTTCAGCATTGCTTTGCAGTTTGGCAGTTTGCAGTAGAAACACTTATTTACCCATTTTAGATTCGTCAGAATGTGTACTTTCTGAAAATATATGGTTTTCTGGGGTCTCTGTACTGTTAGGGGGGTCTAATGTCGCATAATACACACACCAGGTGCTTATATTGCAGCAGCCAGCGCGTCAGCTGTGAAAATGTCTATACATATTGTCATTTGGGGGTCTCTGTGCGCCACATAGTTTGGTATATCTATGCATATTGGGCATCAAAGTGTTCAGTAGACCCCTGGCGCTCATATTTAGGATGTTTTATGCTGATAAGCTACGAAATGTGGGGCATATACTGGGGTAAAATTCAATCTTTGTGACGATTTTCAGAAATTTGATAAAAACCGTTATGTTCAGCATTTCTTTGCAGTTTGGCAGTTTGCAGTAGAAACACTTATTTACCCATATTGGATTCGTCAAAATGTGTAATTTCTGAAAATATGTGGTTTTCTGGGGTCTCTGTACTGTTAGGGGGGTCTAATGTCGCATAATACACACACCAGGTGCTTATATTGCAGCAGCCAGCGCGTCAGCCGTGAAAATGTATATACACTATTGTCATTTGGGGGTCTCTGTACGCCACATAGTTTGGTATATCTATGCATATTGGGCATCAAAGTGTTCAGTAGACCCCTGGCGTTCATATTTAGGATGTTTTATGCTGGTAAGTTACGAAATGTGGGGCATATAATGGGGTAAAATTCAAGCTTTGTGCCGATTTTCAGAAATTTGATAAAAACCGTTACGTTCAGCATTGATTTGCAGTTTGGCAGTTTGCAGTAGAAACGCTTATTTACCCATATTGGATTTGTCAGAATGTGTATTTTCTGAAAATATATGGTTTTCTGGGGTCTCTGTACTGTTAGGGGGGTCTAATGTCGCATAATACACACACCAGGTGCTCATATTGCAGCAGCCAGCGCGTCAGCCTTGAAAATGTATATACACTATTATCATTTGGGGGTCTCTGTGCGCCACATAGTTTGGTATATCTATGCATATTGGGCATCAAAGTGTTCAGTAGACCCCTGGCGTTCATATTTAGGATGTTTTATGCTGATACGTTACAAAATGTGTGGCATATAATGGGGTAAAATTCAAGCTTTGTGCCGATTTTCAGAAATTTGATAAAAACCGTTACGTTCAGCATTGATTTGCAGTTTGGCAGTTTGCAGTAGAAACACTTATTTACCCATATTGGATTCGTCAGAATGTGTATTTTCTGAAAATATATGGTTTTCTGGGGTCTCTGTACTGTTAGGGGGGTCTAATGTTGCATAATACACACACCAGGTGCTCATATTGCAGCAGCCAGTGCGTCAGCCTTGAAAATGTATATACACTATTGTCATTTGGGGGTCTCTGTGCGCCACATAGTTTGGTATATCTATGCATATTGGGCATCAAAGTGTTCAGTAGACCCCTGGCGTTCATATTTAGGATGTTTTATGCTGATACGTTACAAAATGTGTGGCATATAATGCGGTAAAATTCAAGCTTTGTGACGATTTTCAGAAATTTGATAAAAACCGGTACGTTCAGCATTGATTTGCAGTTTGGCAGTTTGCAGTAGAAACACTTATTTACCCATATTGGATTCGTCAGAATGTGTATTTTCTGAAAATATATGGTTTTCTGGGGTCTCTGTACTGTTAGGTGGGTCTAATGTCGCATAATACACACACCAGGTGCTCATATTGCAGCAGCCAGCGCGTCAGCCTTGAAAATGTATATACACTATTGTGATTTGGGGGTCTCTGTGTGCCACATAGTTTGGTATATCTATGCATATTGGGCATCAAAGTGTTCAGTAGACCCCTGGCATTCATATTTAGGATGTTTTATGCTGATACGTTACAAAATGTATGGTATATAATATGGTAAATTTCAAGCTTTGTGACGATTTTCAGAAATTTGATAAAAACCGTTATGTTCAGCATTGTTTTGCAGTTTGGCAATTTGCAGTATAAACACTTATTTACCCATATTGGATTCGTCAGAATGTGTACTTTCTGAAAATATATGGTTTTCTGGGGTCTCTGTACTGTTAGGTGGGTCTAATGTCGCATAATACACACACCAGGTGCTCATATTGCAGCAGCCAGCGCGTCAGCCGTGAAAATGTATATACACTATTGTCATTTGGGGGTCTCTGTGCGCCACATAGTTTGGTATATCTATGCATACTAGGCATCAAAGTGTTCAGTAGACCCCTGGCGTTCAAATTTAGGATGTTTTATGCTGATAAGTTACAAAATGTGTGGCATATAATGGGGTAGAATTCAAGCTTTGTGACGATTTTCAGAAATTTGATTAAAACCGTTATGTTCAGCATTGCTTTGCAGTTTGGCAGTTTGCAGTAGAAACACTTATTTACCCATATTGGATTCGTCAGAATGTGTACTTTCTGAAAATATAGGGTTTTCTGGGGTCTCTGTACTATTAGGGGGGTCTAATGTCGCATAATACACACACCAGGTGCTTATATTGCAGCAGCCAGAGCGTCAGCTGTGAAAATTTATATACACTATTGTCATTTGGGGGTCTCTGTGCGCCACATAGTTTGGTATATCTATGCATATTGGGCATCAAAGTGTTCAGTAGACCCCTGGCGTTCATATTTAGGATGTTTTATGCTGATAAGTTACGAAATGTGGGGCATATAATGGGGTAAAATTCAAGCTTTGTGACGATTTTCAGAAATTTGATAAAAACCGTTACGTTCAGCATTGCTTTGCAGTTTGGCAGTTTGCAGTAGGAACACATATTTACCCATATTGGATTCGTCAGAATGTGTACTTTCTGAAAATATATGGTTTTCTGGGGTCTCTGTACTGTTAGGGGGGTCTAATGTCGCATATTACACACACCAGGTGCTTATATTGCAGCAGCCAGCGCGCGTCAGCCGTGAAAATGTATATACACTATTGTCATTTGGGGGTCTCTGTGCGCCACATAGTTTGGTATATCTATGCATATTGGGCATCAAAGTGTTCAGTAGACCCCTGGCGTTCATATTTAGGATGTTTTATGCTGATAAGTTACGAAATGTGGGGCATATAATGGGGTAAAATTCAAGCTTTGTGACAATTTTCAGAAATTTGATAAAAACCGTTATGTTCAGCATTGCTTTGCAGTTTGGCAGTTTGCAGTGGAAACACTTATTTACCCATATTGGATTCGTCAGAATGTGTACTTTCTGAAAATATATGGTTTTCTGGGGTCTCTGTACTGTTAGGTGGTCTAATGTCCCATAATGCACACACCGGGTGGTTATATTGCAGCAGCCAGTGCGTCAGCGGTGAAAATGTCTATACATATTGTCATTTGGGGGTCTCTGTGCGCCACATAGTTTGGTATATCTATGCACATTGGGCATCAAACTGTTTAGTAGACCCCTATGTTTATTTTTAGGATGCTTTATGCTGGTAATGATACATGGACAATACGATGCTGGAAAGTTGAAGCTTTGAGGCAATTTCCAGATATTTCACCCAAACCGCCAAATTTGGCAAAGCCTTGCGACTCAGTAGTTTGGAGCAGAAAGGCATGGGTACCCATTTTAGATTCTGTAGAATGTGTACTTTCCAAAAATATATGGGGTTGGGGGGTAAACATATATTTCTGTGTTTTTACCCCACAAAAATGCAGTCAATGTGTTGATTTTTCATTAGCTGAAGTTACCCACGGGACTGTTTGTATGCGCTAACTTCATTTTGGGGCCTCTAAATGCCAGATACTTTGGTAAACTTATGAACAATGGCCACCAAAATGTTCAGAGGAACCCTGGCAATCATATTTAGGGGGCTTTTTCTTAGTACGTAATGACACATGGGTGATATGGTGCTGGGAAGTTGAAGCTTTGAGGCAATTTTCAGATATTTCACCAAAACCGACAATTGTGGGAAAGCCTTGCGACTCAGTAGTTTGGAGCAGAAAGGCATAGGTACCCATTTTAGATTTGGTAGAATGTGTACTTTCCAAAAATATATGGGTTTTGGGGGGTAAACATATATTTCTGTGTTTTTACCCCACAAAAATGCAGTCAATGTGTTGATTTTTCATTAGCGGAAGTTACCCACGGGACTGTTTGTATGCGCTAACTTCATTTTGGGGCCTCTAAATGCCAGATACTTTGGTAAACTTATGAACAATGGCCACCAAAATGTTCAGAGGAACCCTGGCAATCATATTTAGGGGGCTTTTTCTTAGTACATAATGACACATGGGTGATATGGTGCTGGGAAGTTGAAGCTTTGAGGCAATTTTCAGATATTTCACCAAAACCGACAATTGTGGGAAAGCCTTGCGACTCAGTAGTTTGGAGCAGAAAGGCATGGGTACCCATTTTAGATTCGGTAGAATGTGTACTTTCCAAAAATATATGGGTTTTGGGGGGTAAACATATATTTCTGTGTTTTTACCCCACAAAAATGCAGTCAATGTGTTGATTTTTCATTAGCTGAAGTTACCCACGGGACTGTTTGTATGCGCTAACTTCATTTTGGGGCCTCTAAATGCCAGATACTTTGGTAAACTTATGAACAATGGCCACCAAAATGTTCAGAGGAACCCTGGCAATCATATTTAGGGTGCTTTTTCTTGGTGCGTAACGATACATGGGTGATATGGTGCTGAGAAGTTGAAGCTTTGAGGCAATTTTCAGATATTTCACCAAAACCGACAATTGTGGGAAAGCCTTGCGACTCAGTAGTTTGGAGCAGAAAGGCATGGGTACCCATTTTAGATTCGGTAGAATGTGTACTTTCCAAAAATATATGGGTTTTGGGGGGTAAACATATATTTCTGTGTTTTTACCCCACAAAAATGCAGTCAATGTGTTGATCTTTCATTTGCTAAAGTTACCCACGGGACTGTTTGTATGCGCTAACTTCATTTTGGGGCCTCTAAATGCCAGATACTTTGGTAAACTTATGAACAATGACTACCAAAATGTTCAGAGGAACCCTGGCAATCATATTTAGGGTGCTTTTTCTTAATACGTAATGATACATGGGCGATATGGTGGTGGGAAGCTGAAGGTTTGAGGCAATTTTCAGATATTTCACCAAAACCGACAATTTTGGGAAAGCCTTGCGACTCAGTAGTTTGGAGCAGAAAGGCATGGATACCCATTTTAGCTTCAGTAGAATGTGTACTTTCCAAAAATATATGGGTTTTGGGGGGTAAACATATATTTCTGTGTTTTTACCCCACAAAAAATGCAGTCAATGTGTTGATTTCTCAGTAGCTGAAGTAAAGTCCTGAACAATTTGGATGTGCTAACTTCATATTGGTGTCTCTAAATGCCAGATACTTTGGTAAACCTATGCATAATGGGTATCAAACTGTTCAGTGGACCCCTGGCAATCATATTTCAGGTGCTTTTTCTTGGTACCTAATATAGTTTGGGATATGCGGAGCAGCAAAATAAAACCTTTGAAATGAATTTTCAGAATTTTGAATTTTTTTATGAAAAACCGCTATGTTCAGACAAGCTTTTATGTTTGGTAGTTGGGAGTAGAGAGACATAGTTACCCATTTTGTAATCGGCAGAATGTGTACTTTTCAAAAATGTATGGTTTTCTGGGGTAAACCTACGGTTTCAGGATTTTTTGCCTTGGAATCTAAAGCATGCCGTTTTCTGCCTTAGTGCTTTCAAAATTCGGTAATATACTGCCGGGAGTTTTTGAGGTACAGAAGTCCTAAATCTCCCTAAAACTATACATATCTGGTATTGGCACATTCGAGAGACATAAGGCTTTCCAAATCAGTTGGATTTTCCTCCGTAAAATGAAATATTTTTCTGGTATAAATTGATATACGATGAAAAATGGTAATTTTTCATTTTTTTTTGGTATTTAGCACTATAAATTTTTTTGCACAGGTGGAAATACATGAAAACTCAGGCAGATTTAGAAAGCTCAGTTTCTACCGAAAAAAACAATGTATAGTTTTACTAGGTAAACTATAGGTTTCCCCTCAGAAAATGCCCCTAAAGTGAGAGAGCACAAAATGTTTCAAAAACGGCTGGCATTTCGCGTAACCAAAATGTGAAATTCTGCTGGCACTTAAAGGGTTAAATGTATATTTATATAAAATATAAACCTGTTTTTGTTTTTTTTGGGTATACCTGCTCTGAACTTCCAGCCATACATCAGCTCTGTGCATTAGTGTCTTGGTCATTATATTTTTGCCATTCCAAGGAACCAATAACACAGATGTGGAGGAATGAAGTTCTACAACATCTAAAAACTGTAAGGTGGGGGTTCATCTCTAAAAGAGAAGCAGCTGCTTTGCTTGTTCCACCCACGGGTTACAGTTCCTTGCATTAATATTGTGCACTCCAGGATTTTTTTGGTTGCTCATGGTTCCCCTGTGGTCTTCAACCTGCAAGTTAAACCAAATGTCCAATCATGAACTGGGGGAGCTAAATTCTTCCACTCGCAGAGATAAGATAAGAGCACTTAGTAGCACTCTCCCTGCAACATTACCTCTTATATTCCACTTTACGTCAAGAATATGTGCATCTCTTGTATTAATTTGGCTAAAATGGCAAAAATGCTCTTGGTTCCTGTCTGCATATACAGACCAATACGTCATTTACACACCATACAGTGCACTCATTTTATAACTGTCTCTCCTGGTCAGAACATAGAGAAAAGATCAGCTCTCTTCATTGATGTTTCCCAATGCTGATAGTTATTCACATGCATTTACTTATTATTATTATTATTATCTTTTATTTGTATAGCACCCACATATTCCACATCTCTTTGCCAGGATCCTGAATGCTCCCCCCTATAAGTCATAAAACAACGACAGGTTGATGTACATAGAGGTGATATCATTATGGGCGTGTAACTTGCCTTATTTTCTTACGTCTGTGGTCTGCTGACATGAGACCAGAGGGTGCAGGAGGGGTAGGTGCTGTCATATAGCCTGCTCGCTACACCAGTAAATACGGACTGGGGGCCTTAATGTATGTATGTGTGTCTATCTATCTATCTATCTATCTATCTATCTATCTATCTATCTATCTATCTATCTATCTATCTATCTATCTATCTATCTATCTATCTATCTATCTATCTATCTATCTATCTCACTGATCACCTGTTTAAAAGCAAACATCTTTTTGGTGGCTATAGGTTAATGCGCCTGGGCAACCCCCTGTTTTTCCCCTCATTATTGCTCTTGTTCCCAATACATTGAGCAAGGTAACAGCTGCATTGTTCTTTATACAATAATGTTCTGGTGCCTTCTCCGTCTGCAGGGTTCTTTAATTGTGTGGGAAATCGATCCCAAATTGATGTCATGTGATCAGCCACGGAACTTATTCTTCAGAAGCAATTAAAGCGCTGTGTTTATCATTCTCTAGCACGTCTCTTTCCGCCTCCTTTCCACTGACATCACTGGTACGTGCTTGGAGCAGTGGGCAGCTAACCACACCTAAAGACTGTAGCAAGGCATTGCTGAACTGTACCTTCTACTCCACAGGGCTGCTGTACTGGCACACCGATAAAGCAACATCTTGGTATATTTGTATGTACTCTTGAGTTTTTTACTTCCCTCCTGGGTGATATCCACACAGTCCAGTTTGCACATATCATAACCTTGATACTGACTGTTACTGCCGAGAGCTTTACCATGGGGAGCAGAGCTATAGAGGTGGCATCTTCATTCTAATGCCAGCCACAGGTGGCTCAGTGAATTCCTGAATATTGAGTGCCAGTGTATTGAAAGAGATTCAGTGGGCTGTCTGTAACTGTTGCACCCCTAGCCATAGATTGCCTCTATAATTCCCAGCTGGTGATTATAAACGCCAATTGCTCTTCTTTTCAACAGGCCTTTGCCAATCCAGAAGATGCCTTGAGACATGGGGGAATCCAGTACTACAGACAGGATCCTGATGTGGAGCGATACCGGAGGTACATTATTCATTATTACCTGATAATTTTTGTCTTTCATTCTTTTTGAGGGATTAAAGGGACACTGGACAATTAGCTTTAGGGTTGGATTTATCCCATTCATTCCAGGACCGAAAAGCTTTATATTTGATACAGTATCTGCAGGCACTGAGGAGCAAGTTGCATTATGGTCAGGAGCAAGGGCTGCAGGTTGGGAATTTACCCAACTGTCGATGTTATTCTACAGCCTTTTCCAATACTGCACTGCTAATATACTGTAGGTTCTTCCTGTATGGCTAGCATCTTTCCTGCTTTTTATATAGTAGTTGATTGCAGTTCAATCAGATGATGGATTAGAAAAGGCATTGGTCGAATAGAGTGCAGTACAGTCTGGACTCTAGTCTAGTTTTTTGGTTTTTGTAGACTACATAATTTCCCATCATCCTCAGCCAGACTGATAGTTCAGTTCCAGTTTGGTGGTGGGCCTGCTTTTTGCCATGACTAGTTTGGGCAGTCACATCTCCTCTGGTGCCATGTGCAGCCATTCACTGGATGCCTGATACCCCCCTCCCTCCCCCTGGAGCGCAGAGCTGCCCATATAAACCATATAATGTTTCAGTGAAACTATGAACCGTTGGCGCTGTGAGGAAATCATTTCTGGCAAAGGTTTCAGTGGTAATGTGAAGTTGTGCCAACATCTACATCATGAACTAATCCACAGAGACACGTGCTGCTTTCATTAGTCATAAGTCATAGAGAGCAGCACGACTCTGGGTACTGTTTCACTTCTGTTTGCTGGGGCTTTGGCCTGGTCACATACCGCACCTCCTCCTTCCTTAGCATTGGTCTATCAGCCTGGACCTTCTCCCCAGAACTACAGCAATAGTCTACTGTGGCTCTGTCCATCCAATCATAATAAGACTTTCTGTTGGCCATTGAGAAGCAGCGGACGCTTTGCAGTGCAGAGCCCAGATAATCAGTGTAGTGGGGGGGGGCAAGTTCTGCATGGATGTAGGAATTACAGCTGCTCCCAGATGGTCCCACAGAATGGGAACCATCCAACTCCATGCAGATCTTGGCAGGCTCTGCCTTACAGGGAGAGTGGTTTTGCCTCAGCTGTGGCTCAGATTCCTGTCTGAGACTTAACTACATTTCTGGGATAAACAGGAAAAAGTTTTGTTATTTTTTCCATAACCTGAGTGTTGCCAACACATAAAGGAAAACAGGTTTATAGGCCGGCTGTCAGTCCTGGCAGGGAGAATCGTTAGCATTTTCATCATGCTCTTAAACACCAGGGATCACTATAGAAGTGTGTGGGGTATGGCTCCCCATGCACCCCACCTCCCACAATGTTCACAAGACAAGATTGGTTACACATGCTCTGTGGGTACATACTGTGATGAGTGGTCATTGCTTCAAGGCTTGAGATATGCCTTTAAAGACACATTATGGGAGACACATTATGGGGCAGATTTATCAAAGGTCGAAGTGAAAATTCGAATTTTAAGCTAATTTTTGTGTACTTCGACTAGGGAATAGTCCAAATTCGATTCGAATTTGAAAAAAATGTGAATTTCGAAATTCGAATGTACTGTCTCTTTAAAAATTTAAAAACCTATTTGGGTTGAATTGGTGGACTTTTTTGGGGAAAACTTTGATTTGATCGAATACAGACCTATTCTATTGATTTTTTTTTTGGTTGTTCTTTTTGAATCAAATTTCGAAGTTTTTCAAATTTGAAATTCAACCCTTGATAAATCTGCCCCTAAATCTGCCATTCCCCCCCCCTTCCCTGATGATTTGACCACTGGATGGCGCTGTTTGTAAAGGCCGTGAATATGGCAGAGCTCCCAGTCACAGAAATACACAAGTTGGATAATACATTCTGTGTCAAAATGTTTCCCAGAACATTTATACTAAAGTTGCCTGACTAATTGTTGGAGATTTCAGTGCCTCATATACAGTAATCTTGGAAACACAGGGAAATGTATACATGGGCACCATGCCATTAAAAGAAGAGGTTTATTTTTATTTATTTTTTATTTTAATTGTCTTTATTAAAGGGGATGTAAAGTCATCTTTTAAAAGTGTATATATAGATTCTTAGCACTAAATTTAAAGAACTTTATAATGTATGTCTGTTAAAATGTTTGTACCTGCTTTGAGATACAGACAATCATTTTTACAGCTTTCTCTCCTGTCCCTCACATATCAAATTTGGGGAGATTAGTTGCCCCAGCAACAAATCGCCTCTTCTTCGGGGCGACAATCTCCCTGAACTGCCTTCCCCATGCCCTCCACCGGCTAAAATTAAAACTGACTTTACATCCCCTTTAAAAGACTTTAAAGGAGAAGGAATACCATTTTACAATTGAGGTTCCAAAAGTTAGGCACCCCCAAGTGATTACTTTTACTTACCTGACACCCCGGGCCGGTGCTTCTATCAGCAGAAAACTGCACTGGCCTGGGGTCCCCAATTGTAAAATGGTATTTATTTTCTGATAACACCAGGAAATGAATATGCCCTCAAAGCATTTACATATATATTCACTTTGTCTACACTAAAATTTGGAACTATCTCTACAAAGTAGGACATTTTTTATTTGAAGAATCCCTGTAGTTTTCTGGTTGGGTGTTTGGAGAGTCCCTGCTGGGCAATCTTCGGAAATACGGGGGAGACAGAGATACAATCAGATGCAGCCCAGACGTGCTCTTCAGTCAGATTTAGCTTTGCCCTTACAGGCGGGGGTTGAAGTATAAATTTGGTGTATTTATTTGTGTTTGGGCTCC